>CANNZV010000198.1:383286-430927 GCA_947561585.1 Caprella mutica
ATTGAACTTAAAGAGTTGAAACTTGGTGAGCACCTAGGTCTACCTTCATCTATCTGCACACAAAAAATCAGATTGCTAACTTCTCTAGTTTTTTCGTAAAATCAAAGTATGCGGAAAATGCGCAAAGCCACCCGGTCCGACGCTACCATTAATTTAGCTGCGGGAGATTCTGAATCTGCAGCTGAGAGTCTGAGAGTAGCTCTCTCTCAAATTAAAATCTCTGCGGGAGAAGAGACACATTCTGCAGACTGGTAAGGTAATTTCGGTTCAAAATGTTTTAGACTCTCTTGAGAATGAGAAGGCCGCAATTTAAAATTAAGGGCCGCAATTTACCTGCGTGACCCTATGCCGCATTTGATTTTAATGTAATTTCGGTTCTGAATGTTTCAGACTAGTGTGCAGAATATGGGACATTTTTAACATTTTCTGTGCGAACAATCTTTAATTTCTTCCTATATTTACATGTATTTTAGTAATTTTACTAAGAACAGAAGCCAAAATAGAGGATTTCTTCGAGAACAGTTTACCAGTTCTGCAGTCTGGGTTTCAGAGACTCTCTTGATAGGATACGTATCTAAAAGCTGAGCGGCGGTGGCGCACCACTGTACATTCTATTAGATAGGTAATTTGAAAGAAGATTAATGATATATGGAGTGAATTTGATAATTGTTGTAGGCTATCAAATTTATGACTGACGGTACTTGAATCCAATGTTTATACTACACAGTTTAATTCTTTGTTTGAGATGTTCAATTTAGAATAGAAAATAAAATTTATCATAGAAAACTGTAATAATTATAACTTTAAGGGGTAACTATTTTTAACTTTCTGCCTGAGGTCAGTGAGGAGTAAATTTAGCGTATCAGTAGGTATATGCATCAGGGGGCGTGCCACCCCCAAACTCCCCTGCCAGGTCATTAAACAAAATCATGAATTGTGCAGTACAATAAGCTAGTGGATACAACAAACTACATAACAGACAATTATGATTTTTTCATTGATAGCTTGTACAGTGGTGCACCGTATTGTAGTGCGCCGCTCAGATTTTAGATACTGTTGCTTGAGGTAATTAAAAATTAAATGGCCGGAATTTAACTGCTTGACCGGCCCAGATTGTATTTGGTGGTAAATTCCAATGATATGTTGGTAGATATTCAATTTTTCTAATAAAAAACTTCCTGCTATGACGGAGGATATTTGGCTATTAATTCGGAATAATTCCTATATTACCATTAATTTTTAGAGGGGAAACTGGAAAAATGTTGGAGGACTAGACAAATTGATGAAAAATATTGGCAGCTATTTCTCAGATTTTTTAAAAAGTCAGAGGAGTTCAGTGCACCAAATTCAAACTGGCATGACCCTAGCCTATATTCAATGGTCTGTGGCCAGGGGCCTTTACATCAGGCATCAGCTTGCTGCCTAACCTGGAAACCATGATGATGTTTTAAAGTGTGCCGTGTGGCCAGTCTGTATTTGGTGCACAGAATCCCACTGACTTTTTCAAAAAGCTGAAAAAATCCACCATAAATCTCCAGTAATTTGGCTGATCCACCAACATTTTCCCAATTTATCCACTGAAAATTTAATGGTAATATAGGAATAAATAGCTAAAAAATCCACTGACTTTGCCAGAATATTACATTCAAAGGGGAAAAAATTCCACCGATATGTCTGTGGAATTTTTCTCCTTTGAATGAAAATAATAAAAATAATATTCCAGCAAAGTTGGTGGATTTTTAGTTATTTATTCCTATGTTACCATTGATTTTCGGTGGAAAAATGGAGAAAATGTTGATGTATCAGCCAAATTATTGGAAATTTTTGGAGTATTTTTTCAGTATTTTTTTTTTTTTTTCTTCAATCTACCACAAAATTAGTCTGCAGAATACGTCTCTTCTCCCGCAGAGATTTTAATTTGAGAGACAGTTACTCTCTGATTTTCAGTAGCAGTATCAGAATCTCCCGCAGCTAAATTAATGGTATCATAGGAATTAATTGAAAATCTCCCGCAGCTAAATTAATGGTAACATAAGAATTAATTCAAGATCTCCTGCAGAGATCTCAAATTTCTAAAATTCAATCAAAAACTACCGCAGAGTCTTTGAAAAATGTTTCATATTCTGCAGACTGGCCACAAAGTACAGACTGGCACCCAGTCTGTATTTGAATTTCATGGTAAATTCCACTGACATGTCGGTGGAATTTTTCTTCTTTGAAAATAGTATTATGGCAAAGTCGATGGATTTTTAGCTATTTATTCCTATGTTACCTACTTACCATTAATTTTCGGTGGATAAATTGGGAAAATGTTGGTAGATCAGCCAAATTGTTTGTTGATTTTTATCAGTTTTTTGTAAAAAGTCAGTGGAATTTTGTGGCATATTTTGAGCCTTTCAATTGCAATTGGAGTGAAATATCTAATTTTCTCCCCAGTTTGGTGCACTAAATTCCACTGACTTTTTGAAAAAGCTGAAAAAAATCCACCATGAGGCATGAATTTCCAGTAATTTGGCTGATCCACCAACATTTCACCAATTTTTCCACCAAAAATTAATGGTAACAATGTAATAAATTGCTAAAAAAAAATCCACCGACTTTGCGAGAATATTATTTTCAAAGAAGATAATTTCCACCGACAAGTCGGTAGAATTTACCATGAAATACAGTCTGGTTTTCTCCTATGCTACAAAGTTATTTCAGAGAGAATTTACATGTTTGAAAGCCAGCCTTCAAAAAAAAGGGTGAAGTACTGAAGTTGTGAAGTTTTTATCCGGCAACTGATGTCTGTTAAAACCTTGAAATTGGCCTTCTGTAATATTTGGCTACAATTTTTCAATTAGTTCTTATGTTTTACATGTAATTAATGGAGAGTATTTTGACATTTTTGGCCATTTTGGAGAAAAATTTGAAAAACCTTGAAGAGAAATTGCTGTAAAAATTAAATATCTGGAGAATGATTGGGCCTTCTTTGCAACTGAGACTGGTTTCATGGTACATACAAATTTTCCAATATATTGGCAACTTTTGAGGTGTGGAATGAGTTGAATTTTTTTTTAAAACTGAACACATTTCTTTAATATACGATTGGAAAATTAAACATTCAGCACTTTCACCGCATTGTGTGCCACATGTGGTACACAGCTAACTTGCTCAACTTGCATCATGTACTACTATTTGGTACACACTAATATTTTTTAGAATTTAATTTTCTCCAACATACAGTATGGGCCACAAAAATGTTTCCGCTTCTTCAAATACTTGATAATCGTTAGCCAGTGGACGTAAAAACTGTATCTTGGTCTCTTTTTCTCCACCTTTTAATGTACTATTAACAAGTAAGAACAATTTTGAACTGATGGACATAGCATAGTTTAAGAACAGGTAAGCAAAGAGTGAAGGTGATTATTTTTGTCATTGCGCGAAGATCATTCTTAGAGCTAACTCTGTGATTTCACTTGCTAAAAGGCAGTGAATAAAAGAAAAAAATATATAATGGTAGACATTATAATACAGGGTGCTTTCACTTCTTCCTTAGAAACTAATTGGAAATAGAAAAACTTCTGTGACATTTTGATCTCATTGAAGTTTTCACTCTGAATATTCATTCTTTGTTTGTTCATTGCATGGTTAAGGCCTGCTTCACACATGCATTTTTAACAGCGCAGAAAATTAGCTCTTCTTAAAATGTGTTCACACTTGAGTTTTTTCATCACTGAAGTAAAAATTTAATGTCCTTTTCAATCAGCAATAAAAAAAATAAGGGTAAGTGTAAACACATTTTAAGAAGAGCTGTTTTCCGCAGTACAAAAATGCATGTGTGGAATGGTCCTTAACCATGCAATGAACAAGCGAAGAACGAATATTCAGAGTGGAAACTTCAATGAGATCATAATGTAACTGAAGTTGTTCAATTTCCAAATAGTTTCCAAGGAAGAAGTGTAAGCACCCTGTATTACAATGTCTATACAATTAGAATTTTTTTCTTTTATTCACTGCCTTTTAGTAAGTAAAATCACAGAGTGAGCTCTAAGAATGACCTTCACGCAATGACAAAAATAATCACCCTCACTCATTGCTTATCTGTTCTTAAACTATGTCCATCAGTTCAAAATGTTTTTACCGGTGATAGTACAATAAGAGGCTGAGAAAAAGAGACCATGATTAAGTGTTTTCATCCATTGGCTAATGATTTACAAGTATTTGAAAAAGCGGAAACATTTTTAAGGTCCATACTTTATATTGAATAGGTAATTTATAAGACTAGTGTTAGAAAAGTAAGGAATATTTATTGCAATATATAATTTGTAAAGATATATTACCTATTCATGACTAGAAAATATACTAAAAAAAATAAAACAACTGTAGCTACATGTAGTATGCAAATAACACAAAGATGCAGTTTCAGCATTGCCGTCATATCTAGAGTTGTGGTGAAAGAGTTAAAGGAGCTTTTAACTATTTAATTAGGGTCTCTAATGCTATATAGTTGCTTTCAGAAAGTTACATTTATTGGAGGCAAATATGTCTTTAAACTATTTAATTATTTGCTTGTTCATTTTTTCTAGATTTTGTTATTTCATAAATAAATATTTTTCAAAATGTTGGGCTTGAGCAGTCTTGGTTTACCTGATGAGATCAAACGGATGAATGTTCGACAAGTAAGTTGAATATAACTATTAATGATACATCTTGAAGCTGCTTTAATGCAGAGCCAATCATGAATATACTCATCTCGTGTAGGATTGACATATTTTGTGCATTTCCAACTACTTGAGAGTTCTGCATGGAAATCCATAAGGCTATAAATTACACTATTTTTTGCAGGTTCTCTATCAAGTACTGAACTTTGCCATGATTGTTTCCTCTGCCCTGATGATATGGAAGGGTTTGATGGTGGTAACTGGCAGTGAGAGTCCCATTGTTGTTGTTCTGAGGTATGATTGGACTCCCGTGTTTTCCAGCCCGTTGCTATTACAGATACTTTGGATTGTTATAATTTTATTATTTGAGATGGCTAGTTAGGTTGTCTGTTTTGTCTATTTTATATTCTATATTGTAAGCAATAACTACCATTTGGTGATTATTTTAATTTTTTAGTACATCTGTTTTTTTAAGTATTCTCTTTGTTTGGTAGTTTGCTTACTAAACTAGAACTCACTTATTTCGTAATATTAAACCGAATTTGAATTTTTCTAACTATGTTCTTCTTAGTCTGATATAGCTATCTCATCTCTGTGTTCCCTCTTAAAGATAGCTAATCTCTTAAAAAGGTGCACATCTGACCTACTCTGATGATTTGAAAGGAATCCATTCCACAAGGTTATTCTTAATGATATCTACTCCACTCCTAGATAATTGTGTAAAAATGATAGCTATAAGCTATACAGGGTGGCGCAAAAAAAAGGAAACCCATTTTCAAATGAGTTTATTTTAAAAACTATCAAATCTGAAAAAATTCTAAAAACACTATTTTATTTGTACAGTTTTTCTGCATCTTTCATGAAAATCTGTTAAACTTACGAGTAAAATTAAACATCCTGCAGTGAAGTGAAAAAATATAAATAAAAAGGGCTTGCGTGAGAACGAAAAACACAGAAAGACTTTATAATAGCTATAATTTATTTCCATATGGTGTAAATAAAAATTAAAAAAAAAATTTCATTCATGGAAAGACATCTTCGTCACCAATCACGATGTCTTCTCCAAAACGAGCATTCCTTTGCAGAAACCATCTTGAGAAATTTCGAAGACTGTGCGGTAAATCAGTTCTAAGAGTTCGAGCCTTACATGCATCTTGAAGGGATGGTACTTCAAATCGTGTTTAACAATTCAGTGTAATGTTTCTTTAGTTCTGTCTAATTCATTCTTTCTGATTGATATGTTTGGATTCTCAATCAATTTTTCATGAAAAAGATTAATGTTTTCATGAATTCGTTCTGTTCTCATGCGACTTAATCGTTTTTTGTTTAAATTAAAGTGGTTTCTAAAGTTTTGAACTTATTAACATAAGTCAATATGGTTTTATAATTGATGAAAATCTTTCCTGAAAGCTATTTTCAAAATTAGGTTGAAACTGTTCAAAGCTTCCAGTGTTTAGATAACTTGGCACAACAAAAACTCTGTTATTTTGAAAGATGCATTTTGAGGAATTAATTAAGAGATACAAATTAATGGCGAACTGATTTTATTAAAGATATCAATTTTATATCAAACATCAATTCTCAAATGATAATTCAGGTCTTAATTGTTTTTTAGTTGTTACAGAAAATAATAATATAATCCATATGAAATGAATATCGTATATTTCGTGCTCGCGCAAGCCATTATAATTTACCTTTTTTAATTCACTGCAGGATGTTCAATTTTTGTCTTAACTTCAACAGATGTTAACGATAGATGCAAAAAAAGTAAAGAAATAAAAGGATATTTTAGAAAATTTCTAGCTTTAATAGTTTGTAAAATAAACTAGTTTGAAAATGGGTTTCCTTTTTTTTGCGCCACCCTGTATATATAGCTATATAACAAGATACATTTACTACTCACTGCTTCTTTAATTTCCTTTAGATGACAGCAATACGGCCCTAATTTCCTAATCAGACTTTGAACCTCTAATATAATTATTCAATTAACATACCTTGTGTTTATTTTTAGTGGGAGTATGGAACCAGCTTTCCACAGGGGAGATCTTCTGTTCCTCACAAATTACGAGAGTGAGCCCATCACAACCGGAGAGATTGTTGTGTTCAAAGTTGCTGGGAGAGACATACCCATTGTGCACAGAGTGATCAAAGCGCATCAAAAGTAATCTATTATTAACTCTGTCTATTTTGGTGAATAGTTGTATAACTAAATTTGCTAACTTAATATTTAATATCTATCAAACTATATCTAATTACAGTCTATTTTATAATGTTGCTGCTAACCTTTTCTTTGAAAAAGTTCATAACAAATATTAGAATTTGATTATATAATTCAGTACTCTTAAGCTTACAATATTATTAAGAGGTAGCTAATTGAAGGGTGATCCTATAAAGCAAGTATTGTGTTCTTTTTTCTTTGATTATTGGTTCTAACCTCTTTGCAATTTACAGAGACAGCAGTGACAACCACTCCATCAAGTTCCTGACTAAGGGCGACAACAACAATGTTGATGACAGAGGTCTGTACGCTAGGGGACAGGTGTGGCTGGAGAGAAAAGATGTGGTGGGGAGAGCAAGGGGCTTCTTGCCTTATATTGGCATCGTCACTATTATTATGAATGAATATCCACAGCTGAAGGTGAGACATTTTCGAAAGAATCATCTTCTTTCTATTAGAGCATCATTATGATCTTAACTATGGTGTTTTAGAGCATTCTTGGACTTGTTAACTATGATGTTTAGGATTCCAGGACAATAACCCCCCTGCGGTCAAAAACTCCCTGTTCAAAATACCTCCCGGACAAAAAAAACCGTGCAATAAACCCCCCGGACAAAAAACCCCGGACATTTTTTGCAAAATAAGGTATATCCAATTACCTATTTTATAGTAAAAATAAGCAAACACCCCCCCCCCCCCCCCAAACCACCCGCAATCGGACCGCTAACCTAACCTAACCTTAGGTGCAATATATCTCTTTATATTTATAGCATATAGTAATTTTATTAATAAGAAATTAATGAAAATTAATTATGCTATTTATATCGACCGGGGGTTTTTTGCTTGGGGGGTTCTTGTCCGGGGGGTTTATTGCACGGTTTTTTTTTTTGCACGGGGGGTTATTGTTCTGTCACCGGTGTTTAGAGTATTCTTACGGTTGTTAAGATATTAATAAATGATGCAGTTAGTTATCCATGATAAGAATGAGAAAATCATCCTGAGTGTACAAGGTAGTTCTAGTTCATATTAGTGAACCGTAGCTACTAGTTATTCAAATATCGTTAAAAATTAGTTACAATTAAATAAATATATATTTATATAGTCTGTGGTGGAAGGAGGAGGCGTCCAGTGGGCTCCGAACTGTAGTAATTTGGGTATGTTATTTTACCACGTTTAGCTATCATTTTTTTAACGCTACTTGCAGTTTTTAGAGAATAGCGCTAGGGTTATCCTTTTCAACTACTAGATCCAATATTTTTGTGTAAGTTAGGCTCATTTTCCTCTTCAATGAGTGAGAGCTGTCACCAGTGCTCGTGTTCCTTTTCATCACATCCCTACAGCATTCATACAGTAGCTTTCCTGCATCCATGATCAATGTTACTCATCAAAATAGACTTTGTTCATGGAGCTACTTTTCTTTCAGACTGCTTCTTCAAGTCCCACGTACTCTATTTCCTTTTGACGTCAGCGATATGGCCTTTGGTTTCGAAACAGACATTAAATCCCTTACAAAAATTTAATAAATCTTCATAAAATTAAATATATAAATGTAGCTATGAAGCCTATATTACCATAAATGTGTTTTTTCTTTCTTTTTTGTCATCTAATTGTGTGTTTTTGTTTTCAGTTCACAGTGCTGGCTCTACTAGCAGTGTTTGTGCTCTTCAATCGAGAATGATTCCCATGCGCTGGTTTCTATTAAAAACTCCTTATGTGTTTGAATGGATGTGAATCTAGGTTTATTTTTCCAATTATATAGCTGAAAATTAAGAAAAAAAGATGAAGTACGTAATTAGAAATCATTCAAGAGTTAGCTATGTAGGAATGGGTATTTATTACTTTACGAATTAAAAACTTTTTCAGGTAGTTAGGTCTATTTTTTCTATGGAACTTTATTATTTTGTTAAGATAATTTATCAAATTTTAGTGGCCAATCTGCTAAAATATTATATTTTCAATGAATATAGAAAAGCCGTCTATTTTCATTGTGGCAATCAAATTGTAGGCAGAATGTGCTGTATGTAGTTATTTCTGTTGTTCTTCGTCTGTTCAATGGTTGACTGAAATTATTTTGTTAAGTTTTATTTAATTCAATATAGGGTGTTTCTTTGGTAATATTGGTAGGCATTTTGTGAATAACTATGATATTAACTAACTAGAAGAGTAATGATTATCCTATCAGTATTTTCATTACTGTTTCATGCTAGGAAAAGAATTATTTATTTTTCAGTCCGTTTCTAAGTTATTTGTATATCTAAATTGATTCTAGTACTTAATAATTTCTCTATCTCTCTATTTGTATTATTTTGTTCAATTTTCGTGCAAAATTCACCGAAAATGCTTCCAATTTTATCACTCACTTTCAGGTTTGGGTTATGTTTATTTATTAAGCTAACAGAAAGCAGTTTAGGTTTTTATAATTATATTTCATGTGTATTTTTTTCGTGTGTTTACCATCGTCTGGCGTGCTTCGTGTGTCACTTCATTGTAAAGGTAGAACTTTTCCAATAAAATTATTTCATTAGTTTTCGAGGAATCATTTCCCACATTGTTAATACCTATAGCTGTAAGAACGTTTTTCTGTTGATTGTGTAAAAATTTGTATTAATCATATTTATAAACTAATTGCCCCCAGGGGCTCTATCCTGAAGCTGTCTGTGGTGAATGGAAGAGAAGGGAGGTGGCGTCCCTTGGGCCCCGAACTTTTGTAATTTGGACTATAGATAGTCTTTTTTTTTCATTTTTACCATGTTTATCATTTTTTTAACGCTACTTGCAGTTTTAGAGGATAGCGCTAGGATTATGCTCTTCAACTACGAGGTCTTAGATTTTTGTGTTAGGTAGGCTCGTAGGCTTCATTTACTATCACCTCTTCATTTTCCTCTTCCATCCGTGAGTGCAGCCACCGGTGCTTGTGTCCTGTTTCGTCACAATTGTTTAACCTGCTAGACCCCTAATTTTCTCTTCAAATTTGTTCCCTTGCTTATATCGCGTCACAAATCGCTAAATTGTCGCAACCTATCAATATTAGTATTCCTAGTAGGGTAGGTATTCACAAATTTGGTAATTTCATCACTGTTTCTTATAATGAAAATAAATACAGTTTTCATAATGTTACGTTCTGCAAATTTCTTAAATATGATTTTAGAGTGTTGCTGTTATGACGTCACGCAAACAACTTGCCTCGATTGTCCCTGCTATATTTCAATTCTAGTTCCTGCTTTCGAAACCAGGTGGCAGAGAAAATAGAAATTGTCGAGAGTAGTGCATCTTAATGTAGTATAATATCTTCGTTATTAAGTTCCGTAATATCATCTCTGAGAAATAGTTTTTCTGTAATTATGAGCTTGCCATCGAATTGTGGTGACTTGAAACTAATTTTCGTCTTGCAAACTCTCCTGTCTGAGTAATTTTATATACTCCTTTGTAACCATTTTCCTTTTTTTTGTTGGTGATATGACTTTTGGTTCTTAAGAAGACGTTTAATCCGTTAGTTAAAAAGCTCATGAAAATATATATGGTACCTATATCCTTTTAATTTTCATTATCGGTATTGGTTTTCAAAATAAAATGTACACAGAAAATACAGTCAAAAGTTAGTAAAGCTTAGCTCACAATATCACAGCTATAATTTAAATGAAGTAATTAATCTACTTATACAGAACACTCCAATCGGCCATAAAAAGAAACCTAACCTCAGATCTAATCTGTGAATAGAAATATAGGAAGGAATAGTTTCTGTAATTTGAGACTAGTTCATCCCGTCCAAATGATTGGAACTCATTTACCGCTCTGTGACCTTAATGTAGTATTGATGACGAGGGGATAACGCCTCTCAAGCACGTTATTGCTCGGTGTGTAGTAAAGGTATTTCACATGACAAATATACACTGTCCCGCTGAAAAGGGAATCTACGAAGAAACACCTTGACCTTAATATTATGAATATATTTTATATCTCTATTTTTAAATATTCTCTGTAGTTAGGTTTTATGCATAATAAATACGGTCATGAAATGGTTTTGATAATTTTATATTATACTTAGTAATATGTATTCCTACGTAAAAAAGGTATTATTTATCAATTTTATATTAACTTAAATCACAAAATCCCCTATTCTTAAAAAATATAATTGCGACTTACAATTAAAACAATAAATAAAAATCAGAAATACACTTTGAAGAGTGTTTAGATTATAACTGAAATCTATGAAAGTTTTATATTTTAGAATGTAATTTCTTATGAAACGTAGTCCGTTTACTCGAAAAATTTCCCTGCCATTATATGGATAATAGGAACTTTTTCATCATAAAACCAAAAATATTAATTTGTTACTTAACGAAAGAGTAAGTTCGAATTATCGGAAGGTTCAACATTCTCGATCTGGTAAAAAATATATACGATAATTAAAATAAAAGTTAAATAACAATGGCATTTTTTATACATTTCTAACCTTCTGATGACTGGAAACTTACCCTATTGATTTAGTACACTCTTATCCGGATGACTAATTTTGATTATAATTAAACCAGATACTTTATTAATAGCGAAAGCGAATGTGTATCAAATTTTGTTTCTTAACAATAAGTACATGAAACTTTTTAAAAAGCCAAATATATATCATATCCTCTATAACTTATTAACTAAATTACCATCAATTTAATTATTTCTTTGGCAATGAAATACATGATATTTTATGTATTGATTTTTAAAATAACTTTTTAATATATTGTTATGTGAAGCATTTTTCGATCATTATTCAGTTAATGTATTGATAATTAATTAGAAAATAAGCAGTTAATCACACAGTGTGCCGCATTAAGTCACTGTCCCGTAAAACATCAGTCACTGTGTGCCGCTTTGAATCACTGCCCCGTAAAACATCAGTCACTGTGTGTGCCGCATTGAATCACTGCCCCGTAAAACATCAGTCACTGTGTGCCACATTGAGACACTGTCCAGTAAAATATCAGTTACAATGTGCCGCATTGAGTCGCTGTCCAGTAAAACATCAGTCACAGTGTGACGCATTGAGTCAGTCACAAACCTTTGCAAATATTAGATGTCAATTTCTTACAGTTTTTTTTACCTTCCTCTTTCAAGGTAAGAAATATTCAAGTGATTAAAAATCTATCCTTGTTGTAAGCTTCAATGGAAGATTTATCTTTGTATATGTTTTTAATCTAATGTACAATACAAGGAAATACACCATCACAGTGACTCTTTTCTCTGATAGTACATCATCACAGTGACTCTTTTCTCTGATAGTACATCATCACAGTGACTCTTGTCTCTGATAGTACATCATCACAGTGACTCTTTTCTCTGATAGTACATCATCACAGTGACTCTTTTCTCTGATAGTACATCATCACAGTGACTCTTGTCTCTGATAGTACATCATCACAGTGACTCTTTTCTCTGATAGTACATCATCACAGTGACTCTTTTCTCTGATAGTACATCATCACAGTGACTCTTGTCTCTGATAGTACATCATCACAGTGACTCTTTTCTCTGATAGTACATCATCACAGTGACTCTTTTCTCTAATAGTACATCATCACAGTGACTCTTTTCTCTGATAGTACATCATCACAGTGACTCTTTCTCTGATAGTACATCATCACAGTGACTCTTTTCTCTGATAGTACATCATCACAGTGACTCTTTTCTCTGATAGTACATCATCACAGTGACTCTTGTCTCTGATAGTACATCATCACAGTGACTCTTTTCTCTGCTAGTACATCATCACAGTGACTCTTTTCTCTAATAGTACATCATCACAGTGACTCTTTTCTCTGATAGTACATCATCACAGTGACTCTTTCTCTGATAGTACATCATCACAGTGATTCTTTTCTCTGATAGTACATCATCACAGTGACTCTTTTCTCTGATAGTACATCATCACAGTGACTCTTGTCTCTGATAGTACATCATCACAGTGACTCTTTTCTCTGATAGTACATCATCACAGTGACTCTTTTCTCTGATAGTACATCATCACAGTGACTCTTGTCTCTGATAGTACATCATCACAGTGACTCTTTTCTCTGATAGTACATCATCACAGTGACTCTTTTCTCTGATAGTACATCATCACAGTGACTCTTGTCTCTGATAGTACATCATCACAGTGACTCTTTTCTCTGATAGTACATCATCACAGTGACTCTTTTCTCTAATAGTACATCATCACAGTGACTCTTTTCTCTGATAGTACATCATCACAGTGACTCTTTCTCTGATAGTACATCATCACAGTGACTCTTTTCTCTGATAGTACATCATCACAGTGACTCTTTTCTCTGATAGTACATCATCACAGTGACTCTTGTCTCTGATAGTACATCATCACAGTGACTCTTTTCTCTGCTAGTACATCATCACAGTGACTCTTTTCTCTAATAGTACATCATCACAGTGACTCTTTTCTCTGATAGTACATCATCACAGTGACTCTTTCTCTGATAGTACATCATCACAGTGATTCTTTTCTCTGATAGTACATAATCACAGTGACTCTTTTCTCTGATAGTACATCATCACAGTGACTCTTGTCTCTGATAGTACATCATCACAGTGACTCTTTTCTCTGATAGTACATCATCACAGTGACTCTTTTCTCTGATAGTACATCATCACAGTGACTCTTTTCTCTGATATTACATCATCACAGTGACTCTTTTCTCTGATAGTACATCATCACAGTGACTCTTTTCTCTGATAGTACATCATCACAGTGACTCTTTTCTCTGATAGTACATAATCACAGTGACTCTTTTCTCCGATAGTACATCATCACAGTGACTCTTTTCTCTGATAGTACAACATCACAGTGACTTTTTTCTCTGATAGTACATCATCACAGTGACTCTTTTCTTTGATAGTACATCATCACAGTGACTCTTTTCTCTGATAGTACATCATCACAGTGACTCTTTTCTTTTATAGTACATTATCACAGTGACTCTTTTCTCTGATAGTACATCATCACAGTGACTCTTTTCTCTGATAGTACATCATCACAGTGACTCTTTTCTCTGATAGTAAATCATCACAGTGACTCTTTTCTCCGATAGTACATCATCACAGTGACTCTTTTCTCTGATACTACATCATCACAGTTACTCTTTTCTCTGATAGTACATAATCACAGTGTCTCTTTTCTCTGATAGTACATCATCACAGTGACTTTTTTCTTTGATAGTACATCATCACAGTGACTCTTTTCTTTGATAGTACATCATCACAGTGACTCTTTTCTCTGATAGTACATCATCACAGTGACTCTTTTCTCTGATAGTACATCATCACAGTGACTCTTTTCTCTGATAGTACTTCATCACAGTGACTCTTTTCTCTGATAGTACAATTCTCACATGACTGATATTGAATAGTCATTTTAAAACAAACTTTTTGCTGAAATATTTTATAAAAATCATCTGTAAATCTAGTAAATTGTTTCGAAATTCGAATATATGAAAGATTAATTAAATTCACAATACATTTTTTTGAAAAAGAATTATATAAAATATTTATATTAAAGTATTTAAATTATATTTAATCAACCCTGTTAAATGAAAGTGTTAGTTATTATTATTTAATATTAAATATATTTCATGGTTCACAATGGACCAAAGGATGAGGAAAATATTCACTTCTTATCCACAGAGACACAAAGACTAATGTCCAATGAATAACAAAATCAGGGGAAACATGAGCTGATGTGCATAAATTGCAATCAGAGTCACAGTCCGTGAGATAAGAGTGACACAGACTGACACCAGTGACACTGACTGACACCAGTAACACAGAGTGACACCAGTGACACAGACTGACTCTATTGACACAGACTGACATCAGTGACACCGAATGACTCCATTGACACAGACTGACACCAGTGACACCGAATGACTCCATTGACACAGACTGACACCAGTGACACAGTCCGACACCATTGATACAGACTGACACCAGAGACACAGAGTTACACCAGTGACACAGTCCGACACCAGCGACACAGATTAATTCTATTGACATAGACTGACTCCAATGACACAGACTGACTCAATTGACACCGCTGGTTTCTTCAATCAGTGTAATTCAGTTTGTTTTTTTACCACAGTAGGTGATTGTTCCCGTCACGTAAAACATATTAACCCGTAACCTAATATTCTTCTGCTAACTCTCAATCTGGGAAACTAACCTAAGTTATTTTTGTGTTGAGAAATGCCTTTGAGCAATCAATGATTATCCTATTTAAGATAAACTTAGAGTGTCGCTGATAAAATCAAACAATGAGCATGAAGAGAATTGTCGTATTTGTCTGTAGGATGGAGTCCTACAGAACCCTTCCAGAGTTCCAGTTTACTGAGAGACTTTGTGCGGTGAGGTGTGGAGTGCTTCTCATCCCCAGAACAGCACTCTAAGTACCATTGGATATTCCACAAACAGAGAGTTAATTATACTTCCAAACAAAGGCACACACAATATAATAACGGTAAGTGTGCTACTTTTCACCTGAAAATAATTAGAAATAGTGTTTGTTTAGACTAGAAATAATGAGGCAACCGCTAGTACCTCAGGTAAACAACTTAGAGACGGCGAAATGCTAAATCATCTGTTTAATTTGCAGAAAGTAATTCAATGTACAGTTATCTGGTTAGGTCTTTAACTTTGCATCTCCTTTCTGTTTCTAGATAAAGAAACATCAATTTGTAGTTTTATTTAGTACTCTCACACCCCGAGGGACATTATACATATACATAGGTACATAATAAAATTAAAGGCAACTCGGCAGGTGAGGTTACCTGGTTGGTGTTAGTGTCATTGGCAGACGTATGACGTCTCGCCCCAACCCCACCAGTGACTCCAATGTCCTCTCACCGGTTAAACTGAGCACTTCGTGCCTTATTGTCCAATTGGATTCACACCCTCGATCATTTTCAAGTCTCTTGCTTTTTTCTCTCCATAATTACATGTCATGATGTCTTGTACGTTTTAAACATCGTGATATTTTCAGAGCTGGGAATATTTTGCTAGCAACATACACGATAAGTACGGAGTATCGTAATTATCTTATTGAATGCACAATTTAGCTCGGAGAAACGTGACCGAACCGAAGGGAGGAGGCGTGCTGAATCGTCGCGCACTAACATGGGGTGTGAGCGAACACGATTGCAGCTGTCCGGTGTTTCCGTAAGCCTGCGTGTTACAATATCCGCATTCAATTACCGAACAACAAGCCCCATCGAAGCGGTAATGTTTGTCTGTGGAAACGTACCCAAACTTATCTTCAGCCTTCATGCATGAGAAAAAGTCTCCTGCAAGGCACGACGCGTCCCGCAATCATTTGGTAGAAGATTTGTTCCGTGAGTGAGAGGTATGTTTTACATCAGAAAGATAGCATCAGCTTTGCCCGGATATGTTCTCTAACATTGAATAGTTGGGGGCTATTTTCTCCATGCTATTATTTCAAATGCAAACTCGTGAAGATGTACATTAACTTAGTGGATAATTATTCGTGAATTCGATTACTGTAACTATACTTCCGTATGTGTGTTTCTCGATGTGCACTTGAAACACTGTTCTATCTAATTATGATTAGTGTAGGAGTGCCATTATTATAAACTAACACAGAGATGAACTTAATACCAATTATGAGATGATATTGTATATAGTAGATAGGAATTAACGTCGAATATGAAGTTAATAGAGTTTAAAGGATAATCTGAAGGTTGCTATTTGACTCCTTTATTGAGTCAATCATTAGAACTCTAGACTCAGACTCTCAAAGCTCACTGCAGTGCTGGTTTCCGGATTTCCTGCCTGTCTTTGATATCTTAGTAATTGCGAGTATCCTTAGTCCTGCTCTCAGCTCTGTAGAGTATATCCTTAGTCCTGCTCTCAGCTCTTGAGAGTATCCTTAGTCCTGCTCTCAGCTCTTGAGAGTATCCTTAGTCCTGCTCTCAGCTCTTGAGAGTATCCTTAGTCCTGCTCTCAGCTCTTGAGAGTATATCCTTATTCCTGCTCTCAGCTCTTGAGAGTATCCTTAGTCCTGCTCTCAGCTCTTGAGAGTATCCTTAGTCCTGCTCTCAGCTCTTGAGAGTATCCTTAGTCCTGCTCTCAGCTCTTGAGAGTATCCTTAGTCCTGCTCTCAGCTCTTGAGAGTATATCCTTAGTCCTGCTCTCAGCTCTTGAGAGTATCCTTAGTCCTGCTCTCAGCTCTTGAGAGTATCCTTAGTCCTGCTCTCAGCTCTTGAGAGTATATCCTTAGTCCTGCTCTCAGCTCTTGAGAGTATCCTTAGTTCTGCTCTCAGCTTTTGAGAGTATATCCTTAATCCTGCTCTCAGCTTTTGAGAGCATCCTTAGTCCTGCTCTCAGCTTTTGAGAGCATCCTACTAATCATCGAGTTAACACACCTAAGTTCATGTCCAATTGCTTCATATATTTATATAACTATGTAATTTGTAAAATTATCAATGATTAATCATTTATAGAATCCTATGTTTTCAATGACAACATATACCTATATATTTTAAATATATAGTAATAAAGTTAATTGATACACACTATAGGTAATGACTGTAAATGTAGTCACTAGATTGCAGAACTGACGATAAGAACGGATGCCAAGCGTAAAGATTCCCCTAACATTAAATTATATAAAATTATGTCACAACAGAATAGCCTTCAGCCAACCACATAAAAACATTTACTGTACAAAAGAATAGTTAGGATTTCACTACCGACAAACTTACTGACACTCACTTTCCTATTTCACAATGGATTTTATTGATATTTCCAAACTTCCTAAATATTTCTTCAATGCTATTGAGGTTTTTCTTAGAAATTGATTGATAGAAAATGATCAGATAGGTGTGTGTTTTTTTAATGGAACCTATTTAAAATAGGTGTACCTGTATTTTTCCTTGAAAATTACAGGTTAGAAACTCGTAAGCCTGCCAAAGTGGTTTATTTTTGCCAGCCTAGAGAAGATAGAGGTCTGCTTACACCTGCTTGACTCAAAGATCATATTGAGAGAGAGTTAATTGCAAAGAATGAAAGTTAATTGTGTTTACTACGCTGTCACTACATCAATATCATCTCATGTCATCACAGCAACACTTCAATTCACAATCAAATATAAAGAATAATCGTGTACGGCACGAAGCCTCAAATGATTCATTTCCGCCCCCCGGGCAAAATGTTCCATCCCCACACAGTAGACCTACCCCCCCCCCCCTCCGCCATTAGAGCTACCGATCCGCACATTAGTAATTGTTACTTACAGGGACTTACGAGATGGAGTACAGGGGGGACTGTCGCAAATAACGGAATGAAAAGAAGGAAAGCTGTTTGTCTAAGTGCATATAAGGAAGTGGATTAATTAACTAAGACATTTTATGAATAGTTGATTGGCATCTGCAACGAATAAAATATATGTAGAGCATGTAGAAAATACTTTATAATGACACGGAAGTCTTTGTACCTTATAAATAGATTGTCATTTTGTTAATTTCAATACAAATTATTTGTTTTATAATATATAAATTGAGGTAGCTTAAATGTTTTGATATTGCTTCCAACATTTTCAATTGACAGATCGTGAAAATAATAATGAAATAAAAATGTAAGCTATTTATTTAAAAAGGAATTATTCATTCTATACGTCACTTGGGAAATCGTTTTCAAACTATTGCTTTACTGGGAATTTAATGAGTTAAAAAGTTTACAGATTTCATCATGAAATACATATACCATTGCAATGTACACATGATAAATAAATTTATTGAGAAAAATTAAAAATTAAAAATCTCCTTTTGTAAATATATTTTAACATTTTCTCTTTAATTACTAAACATTGAGATGAAATTTGCAGAGTTTTTAATGCATCCTCTATCTGCTATAACGGAAATCACTGTAAATAATATCAGTCACTTTATTAACATGGTACTGATAAGGTAACTCTTTGATATTTCGTCAATAAGGTCAGAGTCCATGGGGATGATAATGTATTGTTAATTAATATGAGGAGAGTCATGACTCTAATGTTTTTATTATGCTTTATATCAATAAAGAAAACATATTAAAGTGCACAATAACTCAATATATACAAACAAGAATAATTCTAAATCTCAAAGGTGGACCGCATCTAAATAAAAGTATATAAATTCTTTTCCTGATTTTTGTTTGTGAACAAGTTTTTAAAATTCCCTATTAAAACATTATTATCTTTTTCTATTATAGTTATAAATTATTATTATCTGACGAAACTACCAAATTAATAACATTTTTCTAAGCGATATTTTCTAGAATTCCTTTGGCCTTCACATATACGTCATATCATACAGGTATTAATTTACACTTAATAACGATGTAAATGAGACTTATGTCAAGTTGCTAACTATATAACAACCAAGGAAAAATAAAATGCCTGGAAAATGTAATCCTGGGTAACATGACCGCTTCCAGAGAAATCTCATCAAGTGAGAAATATGATAAGATGGTACCTAGAAAAGTGCCCCTTCCTTTACCTTTGTTTGTATGTCTCAATGTTCTGTTGTCCATTATGATTGATATCAGGAGCTGCGAGGTGATAGCATCTAATTAATGAGGTAAGGGCATAACCAGACCAATTAAAACTATCCTGGGTTGTTGATTTTGAGGAAAAATGAAGTCATTGTAGCCGTTAAGACTTGGTAAGATGTTCAGAGAAAGGTTTTTCAAAGTGGCTGGTAAGAATATCTCAGAATTGTATTTATGAAACATTAATCTTTTCTAAAACCTCACGACGAATAAACTTGAAAACAGACATTAGCAAATGATTTTAGTGTTGAAAGATAATACAGAACATAACTACATTATACCCATTGTTTCTTGATATGCTTTTTTCCTTCAAAATAATAAATAATTTTTATGGGTTATTCGCTGTTAATTTCGAAAATAATCTTCTACCTAAGAATAAGATAAGATCAAGTTTTTCATATTATTATTTTTATGTTATTGATTCAATCTATGTAACTTTGCGAAATGGTATAAAAGAATTTCATCATATCCAATTTAATATTTACACAAGTGTTTTAAATAGGTTCAAATGTTTTTGTACATTTTTATCTTTTTAACCATCATAAGCATGCAAAACAGCATACAGTGATTATTTTTACATTTCAGTTTCTATTGTATTCTTACTGGCTATAAATCGTTTATAATTTCTCAACACTGATATACCAGCAATATTTCATTTGAAAAGCTTTTATGTTTCAATAGTGAGGTTATTTTAAGGTTATTTTATGACTTTTAGCACCATAGGCTACATGTATTTCATTTTAGAATGATCTGTTGTGCAACGTAGCTCACGATTTTAGGGGTGTCATTCACAGAGTTTTATAACAGAGCGTTATAATGTAACGTATGGTTTAGGGACTTTCACAAGGCTTCACCACAATGAGCATTAAGCATGGTTTCATTATCATTTACATGCCCCTCCAGCTTCACAATGTGTTGTAGCAAAATAAGTACCGTCTATTATGTGCTTTCAAGACATATATCACATACTTAACTTTTAGTACGAGTCTCAACTCAATTTAAATAGCAAAACTCAGAAATTAATGTATACAAGCTTATCTATTTAACTAAGAGTAAGAGTTTTAGTTTAATTTTTTTTTCCATAGAAATACTTGTTTTGTTCAGTTTCAATTTAACGTATTTTTTTACGGTTGTTTTGATTTACATGAATAAATATTTTAGTAAATTCAATGGTAGTTTTTAGGGAACTATAATGAGAAGGTAGATTAAATGTCAAAATAGTTTCTATAGTGTATAGTTAGTTTGAAGCCATTCAGTAAGTCTTTTCAATTAGTGCAATCTCTGCCCTATATTAATTGCACTCTCTTCACCTTTGCTCACCAGTGAAGCAATCTGACTTCTAAACTTTGTCAGGAATCTGTTCCGTCACCTTGCCATATTTATATACAATAAGAGTAAATATTAATACACTTTTTGTGCTGATTGTACTTAAGATTAAAGGCTTCAATGAAATGCTTCATGGACAGACCAAGAGAAATCATTCCATCGCTTCTGAAAAGTAAAGAATGTTGAAACGGGAGAAATTGAGAAATTTTCTTACGATTTCGTTCAAATTTCATTCGGTCAGAGATTTATAATTTAGAGTATAAAAAAGTATATTCAAATAAATATATTCTGCAATTATTTTCAGGTATGAACTCTTTTTATTTTTCAATTAATCATACGAAACTTTAAAGATTTAGATTCTTCAATTCAGACATTGATTGTTTCAAATTATTTTCCATCATTCAATCTCAATTAATGATCAACTGACATTTTTTCAATTAATCTTTTCGATCGACAACATATTATTTTCCATTCTTATTATTCCATATTTCAATTTCAATTATTATCAAGCTTTTTACAATAATAATTAATAAACTATAATCCAATTCAAATCACTATTATTTTTCAATAATAATTATAATTCCTGGTTCGTATTTAGAATAATCATATTCAATTTGCCGATATTAATTCAATAATAAGTAAATAATCCCATTCATATCGCCTTAATTTCACCAATAATAACTATTTCTGCCGTACTGACTTCAGTCCCATTCAAATTGCCGATATTTCTTCAATAATAACTATTTCTGCCGTACTGACTTCAGTGCCATTCAAATTACCAATATTTCTTCAATAATAACTATTTCTGCCGTACTGACTTCAGTCCGATTCAAACTGCCAATATTTCTTCAATAATAACTATTTCTGCCGTACTGACTTCAGTGCCATTCAAATTACCAATATTTCTTCAATAATAACTATTTCTGCCGTACTGACTTCAGTCCCATTCAAACTGCCAATATTTCTTCAATAATAACTATTTCTGCCGTACTTGCTTCAGTCCCATTCAAATTGCTACCTACTCACCCTATTTTCTCCGCAGGGTGGCAGGCTAGTGCCCCTACTTTTGCTAATGTATTTCGCCTTTGGCTGATCAAGTGTACATCCTATAACCAACTGGTGCTAAACCTTGCGAGTGAAGGCCATACAGATAGCACACTGATAGACAGATTATGACCTCAGATGATGTCATGAATGAGTTGGTTTGCGTTGTTGGTTGTAAACTTCAAATATCCTGCTTCTAATTATACTCAGTATTTATTTTACGTGGTTAATCAAACAGCGAAGAAAAACTAAGAATTTGTATGCTGTTTGTTGAGTGGTGAACACTCTTACTGAATTATAAACAATCGTGTTGCTTGGTAAACAAAGAAAGCTTTTATTTTACAGCCTCTCAATGTTTGCACTACTGTTCATCTTTTAAAAGGAATCATTTATTTGATCTTAAACGTTATACGATTACTTTAAATTATTCAATTACAATGAAGTAAAACTCTATTAAATATTGAAGATGAACTTTATTAAAAGCAATAAAGATTTAACTGGTTCAAATAGAGAAGTATAGTTAGGCTCAGAATTCTTCTATCGTACTATCTATTATAAAGCTTTATTGTGCTACAGCCTCATTACGTCACTCTGACGTATGTTATGACCGTGTAAATGGGGATTTGGTTACGATGACATCACCAAAACCACGGCATATGCGCATTTAATTTTACAGTGATCTGACACAGTCTCTGTACATCATAAAAGCGTTTGTAGGCTGCAGAAATGACTGTTGTAAATATTTTAGATGTAAAGATGTGCCTAAGTAGGGCAGGAATTTGCCTTCTGCCTAATAAGTTATAATTTGTTATAAACAACTGAAGATTGAAAACAGTTGAATATTATTGCAAAAAATATATTAAATTTCAATTTTCAAAATTTTATTATTGTAACTATTTTAATCTAGTATCTGCATGTCTTGTACTGAATTTTTTCAAATTTTGATGATGAAAAGTTCAACTCAACTATATGAATATATTATCAATTAAAATTATCATACTTTTCTTATTCAGTTCTGACATCCACACAGTTGATACACAATAAAAGTGATATTACTCAATGCTTATTTAATTTCAAAGTTAATTGGCTAATCAAAGAGGGTATGTATTCCAAAATTATTTACACGTTTCACCGCTGAATTTTTCCTGCTTGAGATTGTAACTTCTCAACATGTGTTTGGTTGTTTTGGATGGTATTAAATGTTTCTATAGAATGATGGGAGACTTTTCTCTCAGTTTATTATTTAAGGACTGAGAAACATGTCCGTAACACTTGTGGTCAACGGCACTTGACTAGTGGGACGTATCCCAAGAAACACAAATATAATGGGCCCATATGGGCACTAGGTTGACAAATCGTATTGGTACTGTGTAGGCTTATGCAAAATGAGCCAACATTGTGACAGCATTAGCTGTTATGTTGAAATGATGTTGCCGATATGTTAATCAATTTCAGCCGTATAATGTTGACACGCTATATATTAATTAGGTCGGGCCAATATGACAATTAACTGGGATGGATTTGCCACATTGAACCAACCTTTTCCCAAGATAACATTCCATGAGAATGGAAAACCACATTATCCCCATGTAATTTCTAGGTTACTTTTCAGTCTTTCATCTCTTGCCCATCTAACCATCTAGTGCCCATTTTGGCACAATGTGTCATGGTTGCTTGGGATATGCTCCACTATTCAAATAAAAATATTAATAAAAGTGCCTATTGATAATATTATACATATGAGAATGCATATTCTATATATTTCCTTATGAAAATAAGTACAAAGAATGGCTATAAACTAGAATATATTGGAAATATAATAACATTTATTTCGGTATGAAAATTGGTAATAACAATTTATTAAACTACTGAGCCATATTTGTCCCAGTCGCGATGAGTGGGTTAAGGTACCATTCGCCATTAAACTTGCTGACATGATTTTCCCACTCGTTAATTATCTTCTATTACCGTTGCTAGTTTTCTAATGCAGAGAAAATGACATCATCCACAGGTTATACGTCATAATAATTGTCTCAACAAATCTATAAAAACGACTCATAGTAATTTGTTCGACCTTCTACTCAGTGATTCCATTTTGCTGCGGGCGTAGAGTAATTCCTGAAGATAAACATGCTCTTCAATTACTCTTCCATTATTGATAATTATCGCAAATTCAGCCATTGGACCACATATTGTCAACCCTGACCCAGAATGGCTCGATAAAATGCCCATTGGAATTCAGAAAAAAGATCAGGACCCATAGGTATTGTTTGGGCAGAAGCTGTGATGTCGATACAGGGTGTGCGGTGACAAAGACTTTGCACTTTGATGTGACCTCAGATAGTGATCTTTGTACCCAGACAGTTACTTGCAGGAGATACTGTACACTTCTTTGTAAAGACTGTATAGTCTGTACACTTCTTTGTAAAGACTGTATAGTCTGTATCTGTCTAAGAAAGACTGTATAGATAAACAGAGAGCTATTTCACTAAGCAGTCAATAATTCACTAATTTATTTATAATTCAGTGGTATACATATTAAGAAAAAGTTAGATAACCATATTATCCTATGGTAAGTTACGAATTATCGTACGATATTACATCTTCGATCATATAAGAAAAATGTATGTTATAATATATGGGATAGATACCAATTAAAATGAAAGTTAAATATATTATTGACCATTATTGTATATTTTTTTATATGATCGAAGATGTGAAACAGTCCGATAATTGGTAAGTCACCCTATATAGTTTGTGTTCACACAATGGGATGGTAAATGGGTTTACAGATGGTGCAGAAGGTTACCAAACCCTTTGTGAGCATCAGAGAACTATAGCATTAAATACTACATATAATAGAATAAAAACATTCTGTTATTATATACATAAAATAGTTTTTAAAAGTATAACATATTTTTTATCATTGTTTTTCATAATACATATAAAACTATTTTATAATAATGAAAATATAATCCACATAAGTAAAACTAATTTTTTTAAGTTTAAATAAAAACATATAATCTATATATGAATAAATATAAAAATTATTTACGGTTAATTTAACATAGATTGTATCATTTTTTTTCAAATATATACAAGTACTATTTAAAATGCATAGGTATTTATAAAGTCATATTTCAATAATTACATAGACTACACTCAAAGAAAATATAGGGTGTTTTTTTCCTATTATCGTTAGTGTTCTGACCTCACTCATTAATATCAAATAGTATAGAAATAAAATTCTTAATATACATTATTTTATATATTACTACAAAAAAAACTTAGTTAAAGCATCATATTGAATATTCTGATTTTAGATGAAATTACATAGTACTGATATATGTCATATATGGTTAAAATCTATATAAATTGCATGAAAAGTCGTATAGCCAAACAAAATACATTATCTTTCATGAATTAACTGTCGCACATGCAAGAATCCTGATTTAATCTTACATTTTTAGTAGTTAATAGATATTATATTAATATACTGTAATAGTGATATATTTTGAAGTTAACTATACTGCACTAACTATTTAATGTCTATGTATCTATATTCATTACTAACTATAGCTTTATTTTACACATATATAGTGATATATATAGAATGAGATATCGAAATAAATATAGCTACATATCACCTTCAATTATATATCGTTATCGAAATAAACATCTATACATCATTCTCAAAGTATAAACTATGTATTTCACATTAAAAGTATCTATTTAAAGTAACGTTATTACATTATTGAAGTAAACAGCTATACCACCTTAAAAGTAACCAAGTAGTTCACGTTAAAATCATTAGCAAGCGTTATGGAAAAGTTAACAGTACCCCTCCCCCAAAAAAATCCCCCCCCCCCTCACCACACCAAGACTGACCGTGACCTGATGTGTGTAACCACAGTACAGTGAAAAGATCACACCTACCATTGGTTAGACTGCTGCGGTTATAGTCCTCGTGATGATAACCAAAGGGAACTAATTAATTTGTTTGAAGTGATAACCGTTAGTAGACGCTACAAATGATAATCTGATACAAGTGATAATCTATTTTAGAGTTGATAACCGTTTGCCAATGAGTTAAGTTCAATTTAGACTGAAAATGATAACCATGGAGTCACGAAGAAATAATTTACGCTGAAAATGATAACCAGAGTCAAGAAAAAATAATTTTATTAGTGATAACCATTTGTCTCGGTTATTAATTATCCCTCATTCAGAATTTATAAGCTATAGCTATATTATAAGTTGGATAACCATTTAAATATTTCCTTGGTTATTGTTCAGTTAGATGATAACCACGGGGCAGAAATTAATTTTAAAATGTTATTTTGTTTGGAAAATTTACAATTTACTATTTTATTTAGAAAATATTTAATTTTCTAAATATTTTACCGTCTAATTTTATTTATTTTCCAATTAGTAAATTATAGTAAATATCAATAGAATAAGAATTAACTATCATATATCCATGTATTTAGTTCCCTTAGCCAAAAGAATGAAGGTGATCATTTTGTATACTAATTAGACATTCAATTTAACTATAACAATTAATGTGTGTTTTTGAAACTGTTAACCCTTTCGACCTTAAGATTGTTATCGCCACTACAACAAAGATTGTTAACACTTTTTAGAGTGCTATCCATTGTGTTAATTAGCACTGTGTACAAAGGACTGAGATGAGTGTTATCTATGTGTGTTATATTGATTAACAAAGAAAATATCTATTAAAGTGAACTGAAAACTACATTATGTATGCACTAATTAATTCTATTTTTTGATACTAATTAATTCCTCGGAATAATTGTTTGAAGGATTATGTATTATAATACAGTTATATTATTAGATTTGTCATTTAATTTAATTAATAAGTAAATATACATGTAAAATATAGAAATATATAATAATAAATTTAAAATAAGAAAGATGGTAAGTAAAATAATGTATTTATGTATTAATAAATAAAGATTTTAAATCTCAATTCAAATGACGATAAGTTTGAAAAAATTATGAAATTATATGTTTAATATTTTTTCAATAAGTTTTATAGATGTGTTAAAAATAATCATTACTATCTTCACAAATAAAACATTATTACAATAGTATTAAATTCAGAAATAACATAAATTAGTTCTTTTTTATTTGTTTCACGTGGTTTGAGTTAACCTCTGTCAAAATAATTTGATGACTTCTTATAACACGTAATGTTAACTATTACGCAACCCTAGAAATGAAGCAGTCGACCTTTCACTCGGTTTGTAGCATCACTTTATTTATCAAAAGAAATGCCAAACTCCATTGATGTTACAACGCACAAATTCTTTGGAAATTCATTCTGTTTAATTATTAATTTTTTTTGACACGTTTTGTTTATAATGATTTCCACGAATTTAATAAGATAGAAGTAATGTAAGTAATTTATTTTTATAGTTTCAGACGATAATTAAACTAGCTTCAATCAGCAATGGTTTAATTTTCAAAAAAAATAAATTAGTTATAACAGACCAATTGACGTTGATATTAAGATATTTCTACGTACTTAGTACTTATAGGTAGTAAATAAATTTGCTGAATTTAATTTAAAATGACATTCTAGATTTAATACCGCATGATTAAAAAGAAAATAATGTCATTAAAATTGAATACGTATTCATTCACTATAGGAATTATTAATATTTTAATTTATTTAATATAATTAATTCATATATGAATATTTTTTCATAAATTTGGATAAAAAATAGGTTTGCTTTATGTGTATTTTTTTATCGCCTATTAATCATGTGCTGGTCGTAGTAGAAGTAGGTCGCACTAAGTGGCTGTGGCAACCTGGCCTCCAGATTTACTGTTATTACTTTCCGTGCTTTAGTGAGTGGCAATTTGATTGAAATGGACATTTTGTGACTCCATATTATAATGGTGAGAAAATGACTGTAACGCTATTTTACCATGTGAGTTATGTAGAGCTTTTTAGTATGTTACCTAGCACAAAAGTCTAATTTTAAACTTAAAGTTATCATAACGTTTTGATAAATAGGATAATTTATTAAAAATATTTTCATTACTGTTTTAATTATATTTAATTTTAGTTAAAATAATTCAGAGTAACATATTATTTTGTAATTTCAAAAAGTCATTAAAACTTCATAATTAGAACACTATGAATATGTATCAATTAAATTTTCAATTTCAGTACAGCATCGCGAACCGAAATTGTGAGATGACTTATTATTTATTTATTTATTTTTTACCTTCGAGATATGAAAACTCCAAATTCTCTTATTCTCTTTATAAATAATTCACCAATTTTAATATATAATATACCAATTAATGTAAACAGATAAAAATAGCACTAGTTATGACAATTCATTTCAAGCTATTTAATATTCAAATGTACCTTACACAACATATGGTTAAATATGCATAGTTAAACATATACCATTGAGGAAATCCGCTGTTCCTGCAGTGATAGTACTATCAGAGACAATTCACACTATTAGATGTGTGTGATAGTACTATCAGAGACAATTCACACTATTAGATGTGTGTGATAGTACTATCAGAGACAATTCACACTATTAGATGTGTGTGATAGTACTATCAGAGACAGTAAGTACTATCAGAGACAGTAAGTACTATCAGAGACAGTAAGTACTATCAGAGACAGTAAGTACTATCAGAGACAGTAAGTACTATCAGAGACAGTAAGTACTATCAGAGACAGTAACTACTATCAGAGACAGTAAGTACTGTCAGAGACAGTAAATACTATCAGAGACAGTTTAAGTAAATATTATCAGAGTCAAGTCTGTTCTCACTATTACCTGTTTGATAGTACTATCACAGACAGTTCTTTTCTCAGTATCACCTGTTGGATAGTACTATCACTGACAGTTTGTTCTCACTATTACATGTTTGATAGTACTATCACAGACAGTTTGTTCACACTATTGTACCTGTTTGATAGTACTATCATAGACAGTTTGTTCACACTATTGTACCTGTTTGATAGTACTATCATAGACAGTCTGTTCTCACTATTACCTGTAGATAGTACTATCACAAACAGTTCTTTTCTCAATATTACCTGTTTGATAGTACTATCACAGACAGTTTGTTCTCACTATTACCTGTTTGATAGTACTATCACTCACAATTCAGTTCTCACTATCACCTGTTTGATAGTACTATCACAGACAGTTTGTTCTCACTATTACCTGTTTGATAGTACTATCACTCACAATTCAGTTCTCACTATCACCTGTTTGATAGTACTATCACAGACAGTTTGTTCTCACTATTACCTGTTTGATAGTACTATCACTCACAATTCAGTTCTCACTATTACCTGTTTGATAGTACTATCACAGACAGTTTGTTCACACTATTGTACCTGTTTGATAGTACTATCACTCACAATTCAGTTCTCACTATTACCTGTTTGATAGTACTATCACAGACAGTTTGTTCACACTATTGTACCTGTTTGATAGTACTATCACTCACAATTCAGTTCTCACTATTACTTTTGTTGCTGGGAAGTTATCTAACGTGTGAACTGTACATCTAATTACTATAATCTTCTCCTTGCATATAATATAATTTGTACATTGATTAATAAACATCTCTATAATATATTGGGAAGCTCTAGTTTTTCTTCTATGTACATATAGGTTATATTTCCAATTTTGGTAATTATATTTCAATTTATAATCGTGATGTACTATAAAATCCGATAAAATTATTATGTTTTTGGAATTTCAATCTAATTTCTATTTAAAATGAAACTGGGCAAATGAAAATATATATGTGTTAATACAGATAATATATATTGTTAATTATGTTTGAATTATAAACCCATAGTTAATGGTATAGAAAACATAGTATTAGAGACATCAATTCTTTCCTTTTCCATTTTATCAATGACTCAACATGCTAAGTTCTCACATCAACATGCTAAGTTCTCACATCAACATGCTAAGTTCTCACATCAACATGCTAAGTTCTCACATCAACATGCTAAGTTCTCACATCAACATGCTAAGTTCTCACATCAACATGCTAAGTTCTCACATCAACATGCTAAGTTCTCACATCAACATGCTAAGTTCTCACATCAACATGCTAAGTTCTCACATCAACATGCTAAGTTCTCACATCAACATGATAAGTTCTCACATCAACATGCTAAGTTCTCACATCAACATGCTAAGTTCTCACATCAACATGATAAGTTCTCACATCAACATGCTAAGTTCAGTTCACATCAACATGCTAAGTTCAGTTCACATCAACATGCTAAGTTCAGTTCACATCAACATGCTAAGTTCTCACATCAACATGCTAAGTTTAGTTCACATCAACATGCTTGTTCAGTTCACATCAACATGCTAAGTTCAGTTCACATCAACATGCTAAGTTCAGTTCACATCAACATGCTTGTTCAGTTCACATCAACATGCTAACTTCAGTTCACATCAACATGCTAGTTCAGTTCACATCAACATGCTAGTTCAGTTCACATCAACATGCTAGTTCAGTTCACATCAACATGCTAGTTCAGTTCACATCAACATGCTAGTTCAGTTCACATCAACATGCTAGTTCAGTTCACATCAACATGCTAGTTCAGTTCACATCAACATGCTAACTAGGCGTTCTCATGCCGTATGATAGTTTCGTTACAGTTCATATTAGGAATAGGTGTGGCGATTTACCTTCCCTAATGTCTGTGAATGCATGGAATTGGCACTAAAGTTCAACCTTATGTACCTAGGGTATAAGGAACAAATTATCCTTTAATTGTCGCCAAGGGATAAAACTTGAAACTGGCTAGACATCGTATGACTAACAGTCTTTCCTTGAAGGTTTTTGGTAGGTTGGCACTATAGAAAGGCTATAACTCTTCTAAGGTGATTATCGAAATATCAACAGAAAATACTTAACCTATAGCCTCCTGATCTTCAAATAACATTTGGGTCATTGTAATATAAAGGGCAAAATTCTTAAGTAGTCCAGAGATAAAAGGACCAAATGTTAGGTACAGGAATGTAGCTGGTAAGTTTCATCGTGTAAAAAGATATACCACTAAATTCTTATAATGTCAAATGAAAACTTTATTGAAATAAAGGAATAAAATGTAATAAACTATAGAAATATTTTTTGAACATTCAGTAATTTTACGCTATAGCAAATTTCTTCAAGATAATTGATTAGAAAAAAAATCAATTTATGTGAAATATTATAACAAATTGCTTGGTGGGGAAATTAATAATTGGCAGATCGTTAGTACTGTCCATTATGGTAAATATTGATAGTATTTTATCGTAAAATATCCTATTTTCAGACACTATAGTCAGGGGTTTTGGTCGGGAATGTTCGATGAAGGGTGATATAATATAAAATAACTTTTATGATGAATTAAGGTATTTATCGTCGTTATTTATAATCTTTCTTATCTTCGATTATAATCACCGATTGAAAAGCAACAATCGGAGAATATCATTTTCATATTTGGTTTCATATTTCTTTTTTTTTCATAATACAATATTGTCTATAATGAATAGTAATAAATATCCATGCATATTTAGAGATACGATTATTACACAAAAAAGTACTCAAAAAATTTCATTGTCCTCCAGTAATTGAAATTAGAATTAATTGATAACATTTTTCTTGTAAAATTTCAGTGATAAAATAATGATTTCATGAAAATCAGTACAACAAAAATATTTCATATAGTATTTCAAAGCGTATTCATGGTACCATAACCAAATGATTTATTTTTTCTATTCAGTGATCTAAAATTTTTACAAAATGTTGCTCGGATCATTAAAAATATTTTACATTATTTCAGAAGTTTTTATTCTTTGCTTCATGCTTCAAATCGTAGAAGAAAGTATTTTCTTACCAGTTGAATGGAAATTATTTTCTAAACCAATTTTCTTTAGGTTGCTCGAAAAACCTACCTAAAGAAGTATTTAAGAATATATACATTTCATTTGCATTCTTTTTATATTGATTCAAATCTTTGTAAAGTATATTTTATATTTACCCTTGAGTTCAATGGTAATAATATATATTTATTAATGTTAATAAAAAATACACTACTTTTCATATAATAGTTTTTACCCTTTCCTTAAATGTACTAAATTGTTCTACAACTATTGCAGAAGGTAGATCGGTTCTGTCAAAACAAACCAATAAAATCTAAGAGTTTACTGCCCAAAAGAGAGCGAAAAGGAGTTGCAGAAATACTGTAACGGATGAGCTGCCTATTATTTACTGGGAAACTAAGTAGAAGAAACAGGAGAAACTTAGATAGGTTCTCATGGAAGAAGTACTAGAGTCTGATTATGTTTCTCCAAGCACATTTCAAGACGCATGGACTTGCATGGCTAAAGTGAAAGCTATAAGGACTCAATTACGGAGTAGAACTGGTCCCTTGAAATATAAAATATATATGATAGTTAATATAACTAATGGTTCTACCTAACAGCAATCTTTTTTGTTTGATTTAAGACAGTTGGTATCGATAATTCATTCTGATCATTGTAAATGTGTACGGACAAGATAATTATATTAGTGAAAAACATTCGACTGAAAGTCATTTCGCTTGTCCATCTGCGTCTATTTCAAATAACATTGCGCTGCTTCGTGATTGCAACATACTGAAGTTTGTAAACATAATGATAGATTGTGTTTGGAGTGATTGTAACGAATGCTTTCTTAATTAGGTACACAGTGACTGGATCCCTTTGTTATTACAATCCTTGGTCAGAGGCATCTGGAACGCATCAGATTGCGTTACCTAGAAGCCAGCGTGAACTTCTTTATTCCCCTCTTGATTAGCCACAAACACACTTCAATGAAAACAAAAGCCACTTTCGCTTTTCAAATGTATCTAAGCCATTTCAAAAGCTACTGCAACACCGGTTGCGCTTTCACCGTATATGTAACCACCACCCTACAACCTCTTCTAACGGCCTTAAGCAACGCCATTGACTTTCGATGCAACCCTAGAATTAACCAGGCGACCAATGAATGTCTATCCATCATATCTTTTACTACTAATTACCATTCAATTTATTCTGTTATACCGACATAGCCGCATAAAGAATGGGAACTGCTGTTTGTTTTTCATAGGCGTTTATTGACGATTTATCATTGGTAAAGACGACAACGTGTGGAGTCGATTAGTGAAGCGTGGACTGCGTGGTGAAAGTGATGTGGAGTAAAACCAATTGGTTTATTGCTACTGCATCACATACAGCTATATTTTCGTTGGTACAGTGTAATCTTATAGTGACCAAACATGAGCATATAAACCTATATTCTATTAGATATAGGTTAATTACTTTAGCAAGGATACACATATTGTCACCTTAATCGTAATGCACCGTTTGTTTATTCTAAAGGCACATCCTAAAATTCAGAGAAAGACTGCCTAGTTTTCCTAACGACTTGTTGTCATGCAACAGACTGTTAGTTTGCAACTTCCTGCTGAAAAGGAACAGGCAGATCTTTCGATGCGGATGTAAGTCTAATTGCTCTGTGGTTGTGTTTAATGCGCATGTCAAGGCGCTATTAAACTGTTAGTTACTGCCAAAGAAAGCATTGGCCTTTTGGTGCTACCTTTCACAATCTTGTCACGCTCTGCCTAGATAACGAGTCTGGCTAGATGAATATTGGAGGGAGGTCATTGCGCCTCAGATGGAGGTCATTGAGCCTCAGATGGAGGTCATTCAGCCTCAGATGGAGGTCATTCAGCCTCAGATGGAGGTCATTGAGCCTCAGATGGAGGTCATTCAGCCTCAGATGGAGGTCATTCAGCCTCAGATGGAGGTTATTCAGCCTCAGATGGAGGTCATTCAGCCTCAGATGGAGGTCATTCAGCCTCAGATGGAGGTCATTCAGCCTCAGATGGAGGTCATTCAGCCTCAGATGGAGGTCATTCAGCCTCAGATGGAGCTCATTCAGCCTCAGATAGAGGCCATTGAGCCTCAGATGGAGGCCATTGAGCCTCAGATGGAGGTCGTAGGGTCATTTTAATATCAATTGAGATCATTTATCTGAATTGGAGATCATTATATCTGTTATGGAAATTATTCTACCAATCTTAGAGGTCATTAGGCTTTTCATAAAAATTATTTTCCATCACGTGAAGGTCATTCTACATATCTGTGAGGTCACTTCACCACCCTAGAGGTCAATTCACAACCTAGAGGTCATTTCACCACCTAGAGGTCATTTCAGCGATTAGAGCTCAATTCACCACAGTAGAAGTCAAAATTCACCACTTAGGGGTCAATTCACCACCCTAGAGGTCAATACACCACCGCAGAAGTCAATTTACCACCCTAGAGCTCACTTCACTACCATAAAGGTCAATTCATCACCCTAGAGGTCAATTCATCACCTTAGAGCTCAATTCTTCAACCTAGAGTCCAATTCACCACCCTAGAGGTCAATTCACCACCGCATAAATCAATTCACCAACCTTGATGTCAATTCACAACCACATGCCAATTCCCCACTCTGGAGGTCAATTCACCACCCGAGAGGTCAATTCACCACCCGAGAGTTTAATTCACCACCCTAGAGGTCAATTCACCACCCCAGAGGTCAACTCACCACCCTAGAGGTCAATTCACCACCCTAGAGGTCAACTCACCACCCTAGAGGTCAATTCACCACCCGAGAGGTCAATTCACCACGCTAGAGATCAATTCACCACCCGAGAGGTCAATTCATCACTCGAGAGGTCAATTCACCACGCTAGAGATCAATTCACCACTCGAGAGGTCAATTCACCACCCGAGAGGTCAATTCACCACTCGAGAGGTCAATTCACCACCCGAGAGGTCAATTCACCACCCTGGAGGTCATCTATCGCATGTTGGATACTTTTTCGAATTTCTTTCTGAGTTTTCTCATTGTTGGGTGTGTCGGCCAAACTCCCTTAGCAAAATAACTTGAAACTGTCTGCATTGGGCGAAACAATCAGCTACAGTTAACGTACACAAATTACACTCTGTAAATGAGGAAGAAAATAGTTAGCAATGAATTTTCAATATTATTATTATTAACCACATAGTAGATTATAAACATTATTACTCATAACCTTCGAATGTTAATATAGCATTATAACCATGAAGGCTGATTGCCTACTCCAGCAAATTATCAGAATTATTATTTAATTTGTTTTGCTGTTAATTTACATATAGTACTATGGTTATTGGTGTCCTAATATGGGGACAAGTTACTGAATTGTTTTGCAAGGTTTCGAGACTTTTATAGTAATGCTGTTGATAGATTAATACCATGCAGATATTTGTGTCAATATTAATACATATTAATGCGTATTATCAGTGAAAAGATGGTAATTAATTTCATATGAAGTACAGTTTTCTTAGTTAATCTTACTCTTTAAATTCAAAGGATTTGTCTTTTTGCATCCGGAACAATTTTATAATATCTACAAATTATTATTAGTAAAGTTTCTTTTTTAAATTGTGCAAAAAAATTCATCACAGAGACTATTTTTCTTGATTGTATATAAAATAATATTTAAAAATTACGAATTTAATTTAATTTGAAATCTCATGCACCGTTTACGCCTTTTCTTAATATCTGAAATAAGTTTTTTATTATTTTAAATATTCATGTTTATGTACACTCTAAGTATCATTATTAAAATGTTCTTACATTTGACTGCAATTTGAATACATTATATATTTCTCACTTTAAAAATAATACATTCAATTTATTTCAAAATAAAAAGTTAAAATGTGAATTAAAATTTTTTGAATTATGTATCATCTCCCATTATAAAATATCAACCTAAATCTTCTTGTTTCTTTAATTATAATGTCTAATAGTAATTATAATTACTAACAGTAATTAAAAGAAATCCTTTTGATTAAAGAGGATAATTTATAATATTTTAATATTATTCAATGTTCCTCACTATTAACATATTTGTTTTTAGATCTTCCGGAAGTGTTTTCTCATTGTAATTATTATTGTAATTCAATATTAAATATTTCTTATGTCACACCAATTAATTTTTATCATTCCGAAAATGTTTCATTTTGACTCAGTGACTTTGAATTACTATTCCTATGTGAAAATTAGTATGAAGTTCACATAGTAAATCTAGCTTGTGTTCTATATTTTAAATGACACTATTTTTATGTACTCCTATTTCCTCAATTAGATTTGATATCACGTACACAAACTGAACAATATAACTATGTATGTCTTTCATTCTACTTACAGTACGATGTAGGAATGTCTTTACTCACACAGTGTAGGCTGGAACAACACACACAAGTTATTGTGGTATAAGGTGACCCACTCAATCTTCTATGGCCCCACCATAACTTCTTTTATAGGGTAAAAATATACTATTTTATTTTTATTATTAATGGCCAGTCCTTTTTCTAACGAAAATAAAAGCTGAAGAATTCTATTGCATAGTCATTAATCTACATCGCAGTTATGATAATAAATTATAATAAACGGTACTAAAGAGGGTAAGTTCCAAGTATTCGTACTGATCGACCTTGTCGATCATATAAGAAAAATGTATACGTATAATCATAATCATTTAAATTTTATTTTAATTAAAATAAAAGTTAAACAATAAGTATTATATGTTTCTTTCTTTTAAGATAGAAACAGTTCAATAACTTGGAGCTTTCCATATGTATTGTGTCCAAACCCGAGATTTAATATATTTTGCTTTATGGTTTCCTTTTAATGTATAACTAATTTTTTTTGGTAAATGTATATTTACTAATTCCCCTAAAATCAGTTCTATCGTATGTACGTCTGGCCCTAAATTGTCAATTGTTTTTGCTATGCTGGCAGCATAATATCATTGCAAATACTTTATTTCTCTTATTTAAATATTGATACCAATGACCTAGTAACCAAAGGTAATTTAACATCTAGTGTACAATAAGATCGTGTTCTTGAATCAATATATTTAATCTTACGATCCGTACGAACATTTCTCACGAGTACAAACAAAAGCTAGGAAGTTCGTCATAAAATAAATGATATTGTTAGACAATGCATAAAATACATCAGCTTTTCTCTAACTTAATTTGCCGTGAAACAAACTATTAAATTCTTTCTTGTTGTACAGGAAAAGTATGATAATAATTTCTATACGTTATAAACCATTGCTTTTCTTTGTAGTTTTTGAGTTTGTTATTCACTACAAGAAATTTAAAGCATCTACGCTCCATTATATCACTACATCCGTGAACGGGAAATTCCTTCACAGAAAAATCATCTCCAGAAAATGAAAAGACGAATTGTCCGTAGACGAATTTTTCGTGGACGAATTTTCCTAGAACCAACTGCATCGTAGAATTATTTCAATATTCCGCTAGACCGTACTAATATTAATATCATATTGTTTTCTTCTTTTAATTTCTCTGATATCTTATTTGTTAACTTTATCTTTCTATTATAAAACAATTTAAAAAAAAATGAAAAAAAATCTATTTTCAAAAATCACCTTTTTTCCATTTTTTTAATATAAAAAGAAATAACAAGAGTCATGTTATGTTTTTTTTATATCTTCACTTATCTCAGAAAATAAAAACAACCCAACTAGGCTTTATTCCAAGAAAACATTTTATCACAATCCGCAAAGTCCGCGTTACCAAACAAATTCCAGCGGGGCCAATACACTCGCGCCTGTGACTCGGTGACTCTTGAGTCGTGAGTCTGAGTCGTGACTGTGACTCACTCACGACTCTCTGACCAAATGACATGGGGGGCATTATCTGCGCGGGTATCAATCAGTAGATCTTCCTTTGTTCCATCTTGCTACTTTTTGAGAAGTATTTTGGTAACTACAGTACGTCACAGTACGTCACAGAGACGTCACGTTACAGTTTGTTTGTGACTGTAGAAGTACATTTATACATTATAAAATTAACGTATATTTATTGTTAATTAACTAAATTTACTATCAAATACAGTTTAATACTAAAATTTCTCACTGTGTGGTAATAATAAATTATCCTTTTTGTAAATATTTTTTAGATAAAAGTACATATAGGAATTATCACAGATTAATATATTCAAACTATAAATTCTCAAAATAAACCCCTCAGTACTTTTTTCTCTCTTTCCCACATGCATTGATCAATTATGATAAAATCTGCATATTGTTCGGGTGAAAATGCACGGAATATTCACGTTTCTTCTCACCAGCTTCGTATGACGATAATAAACTAGTTATTCACTTTGGAAACTAGACGTATACGAAGAAATTTAGTACAAAGCCCTATAGCTATAAGCATTGTCTTCACAATAACATGTCTAGTTTCACTTGGCTAGAACTAATGTGCAAAGAAAAGCAACTAATTTCGACTAAATTCCTCACATCAATGATAGCTAGATGAATTATTTGGTGATATATGGTTATATGAACCATTCAAATTTTAGTTTATATGGTTACATGAACTATTCAAATTTTAGTTTATATGGTTATATGAACTATTCAAATTTTAGTTTATATGGTTATATGAACTATTCAAATTTTAGTTTATATGGTTATATGAACTATTCAAATTTCAGTTTATATGGTTACATGAACTATTAACATTTTAGTTTAAAAATTATTATCGATTTGTCGGATCAGGAATAAAAAGTTATGAATTTCTCCAAATAGTAAAAATAGTTATGGGAATATTTCAATTTAACTGAAAAATAACCCATTACAATTTAATAAATCTATGTTGGAAAAAAATCAAAAAGTGAATTTTAATAAAGTTTTCAAGTTATAATTTTCTTGTAGTTTTTGCATGGTGCAGTTACATAATGATAAAAAATATATTTTCATTACCAATACGTTAATTCCATTATATAACAATAGTTGTATAACTCTTAACCATGACATGTGATATCTTATAGGCGGTTGCACTAACCCCTGCAAGCCATTTTCTGAACCACTCAACCATAGTTGGTATTGCGTAACCACAACCTATGAGGTTGTCCTTCCATTCCGGAAATAGCATAGAAAATCAGCCCGATCATTTGGAACCTTGCAACATAAAGGAATTAAGTTAGGTACACGTTTATATTACTGCATTGCACATTGCTTTACCTAAAACAAAAAATTTAAATGACACAGATAGCGAATCCTATTAATTTTCTATAAGTGTAGGGTAAATTACGAATTATCGGTCAGTTTCATATCTTCGGTCATATAAGAAAAAACTATATTATAATTGTTATTTAATTTTTATACCATATTTTATACCAACTAAAATAAGAGTTAAATAACAATTTATTGTTTTTTCTTATATGACCGAAGATATGAAACTGACCGATAATTCGTAATTTACCTTAGATTCTTAATTCAAAAGTGAATTAATATCGAAACTATATATTCATGCTATACACATAAAGAGGATATAAGTAATATTTTCCTCCGTTCAGTCATTTAAATAGACTGTCTTTGACTGTTAAATAAAAGTCTATTGCAGTTTGGCTTGCAAACCAAAACAATGAAGCTTGAAATCCCGAGAGAAAACAATGGGCTATTGATTCTAAGCATTTGAAATAACTGTTAGGAGCCGTAATATAGAGGTATTATAGTACCTACTGAGGTATTATAGTACCTACTGAGGTATTATAGTACCTACTGAGGTATTATAGTACCTACTGAGGTATTATAGTACCTACTGAGGAATTATAGTACCTACTGAGGTATTATAGTACCTACTAAGGTATTATAGTACCTACTGAGGTATTATAGTACCTACTGAAGTATTATAGTACCTACTGAGGTATTATAGTACCTACTGAGGTATTATAGTACCTACAGAGGTATCATAGTACCTACTGAGGTATTATAGTACCTACTGAGGTATTATAGTACCTACTGAGGTATTATAGTACATACTGAGGTAGTATAGTACCTACTGAGGTATTATAGTACATACTGAGGTATTATAGTACCTACTGAGGAATTATAGTACCTACTGAGGTATTATAGTACATACTGAGGTAGTATAGTACCTACTGAGGTATTATAGTACATACTGAGGTATTATAGTACCTACTGAGGAATTATAGTACCCACTGAGGTATTATAGTACCTACTGAGGTAGTATAGTACCTACTGATTGATATATTGATATGGTTTTGATCTAGACCTAGAATATATTTACTGGAGTATTTTATGGAGTATACCTTTTTTAAAGCTATTTCTTTCATTTAATTTCTTACTATGAGTGAGATCACTATTAAATCAGTTATATTGATAAATATAGGAGCTAGATAAACGTTATACGACACACCCAGTGTGAGTTTGATATATTTATACTATACGGTGAGTGAAAAGTGATGAGTCACTGCAGATCTTGCCTGGTAAAGGTAAATAAACTGTCAGTTTACTCAATAATTTTTAGTCTTCATGGATTATTTCAATTATGCTTCTTATTATTCTGTGCTCCACAATGATTGTCTTAAAGTTGGCAAGGTTTACTAACCCAGCTGGTTTTTGCTGATAATTCTTACTTAAAATATTGATATTGACAGAGGTAGTATAGATCTTTTTACTACATTGAACTGTTTTATTTTTGAGATACCCAAAATGAGATTTTGTATTGAAAAATATACAATAACACACGAATAATATTTTATACAAAAAGTTATAATTTAATAAGGTTCTAGAAATTTTAAAATTTCTCAAAATACCTTTATTTTTTAAATTCATTCATTAATAAAGTTATAAATATTTTATTAGGTTTCACATTTGAAAGCACGGATATTATTGCTAAAGTAAGACTATATTTAATAATTCCAAAGATGAGTCAAACTAGAGAATTCAAAGAATTTTCTGTCACTTGCAACTTTGGCGTAATAATCTTTCTTCTGGTGGTTCAGTGTGTGGGTGAGAGTTATCTACAGGCCCTATAGCTACTGTATAGTATGTATCTACAGTTCAAAGAGAGGTGTCAAATGTTGCTGGCCCCATGCTATAATATAGATGCATATGAATAGTTCTCTTTGTGTTTGCTTTTTTAGGGCAATACTGTGTGTATGCAGATAATTCTACTCACTAATTACGGTCTGCAGCCCTCTATGTTACACCCGCGGTTGTCCATTTTTGATGCTTTTTTTCGATTGTGAAGGCTGAGAATTGACAAAAAGTGAACCTGAAACCAGTTCCATTTTGGTCGAAAAATAGCAAGCAAGAAGTAAACATGAAAGTTAGTTAATGTAAAACCAGTTCCTAATGAATACATGTACGCTGGAGATGAGTAAAGAGAAGTTGTACAGAAGCTACCAAGGGAAACTTTACTTTTTTTTCTGATTCATTGTGATACTTGCTTTGGAAATACATTAAAATGAATTTAAAGATGTGATTTATACACAGTGTATTACCCACATATATTCATAATGATTTCTATTAAAATATATATTTGATTTGAGGTTTATATATTTGAGAATATACATGTATTGCAATTTTCTCTACAAATTATTACTTACTTTAATCACTTCAGATTGATGATATCGAGCATTAGTATTCTCGTCATTTTTTTAAAATATTGCTATAGCTTACATTTAATTTATAGAGGAAGTGGCATGTATTTCTATTTTATAAATGATTAAGCCTAAAATTGTTATCTTTTAAAATAATAAAAATGCGTCTTAGTTGATCACTTTCATTCAATGCAATATGTACAATGTTCTCAAATTATCTTTCAGATAAAACATAATATCCTGTTTAACATTTGCTTTTCTTTTTCTCTTCCAGATAACTTCGAGCATTGAGCAACAGATGAATTTGTAAGGTTTGACCAGCCCAGGCAAACATGCAATTTCTCTCCTGAGCTTCAAAATCTAAACATGAAAATAAAAAGGCACCACTAAAATAGTTGAAAAGTAACTGTGCAAAATGAGTTCCAGTGACGTAGCGACAGTTGTTGGAGCTGTGTCTTGGTGTGATGAAGGATGTTACGTGAAGGAAATTGTAAATAAAGGTCATCTACCAATTGTAGCTAAAGTTATCAAAGGACAATACCTGTCTGTGGGAGTTCCTAGTCTAGCGAATCCCAGTCTCGCTTCAACTTTACTCCTATCATCAACAGGAAAAGTAGTGAGAATAGCAGCTCAATCGGTTAAATTCAAAGAAGGCCGAAAAGTTGTTCCGGTTGGTCCCAAATTAGCAATACCCGAAACATACGATGGTTACTTCGAAATATTGAGCGAGGATGGGAAAGCAGTGAAATGTATGGAAACTGTCTCTGAGCTAGCAAAAAGATTTCCTGATTCCTGTTTAGTCAGAGAGACAATAAAAGCATTTGTTTCAAGATCTGATGACATTGACTCAATAACAGACAAAACAAGACCAGTTCAATCTGGGGAATCCTTAGTGTTAGTGGGCGATGTGTTTGGTTCCAAAAACGGAAGATCATCGCAAAAGTACCTACGTTGTTTTGACCAAGCCGGTCAGAATATATATCTCCCCTATGATGCTAAAGGTAAATTTTCCGCAATAGCAAAAGAAGACAACATTAGTGGCGTTCACAGTATTAAAAATTTATTGAATAAGAGGTTGCCTTTAATGGTTAGACTCATTAATGGTAGACCACCCTTAGGGACAAAACCATCTTCTAATTTTCTTCCCGAGCTTAGATTATTTGGGGCATTTACAGAAGAAGCTTTAGCTGCTCTGCCTTTAGGAAAAGATAGTCCATTAACTGTTCTTCCTCCTTCTGCACCTCTCAAATTCACACCTGCCAAAAATGCTGATCAAATTTACAAAACTAAAGAATTTATTAGAATTTGTGAGAAATCATCAAACTTATTGCATGACATATCTGACAAAATTTTAATATACGATGTTGGTATCAGAAGAAGCAAGAATAATTCGAGTCGGGATCCTAGATTTTCGAAGATTGATATGTCAAAAAATCGAAGTAAACTAATTAACAGTGGACCTGAATATCGATCAAAGAACTCACCAATATCTCCGGTTCAGCTCAAAGCCTATCACGATAGAAAATCTGATGATGTTAAAAGCAAATATAGTGAAACAAAAGATGATTATGATGAAATTGATCAAATTTATGATTATGTCAGAGGGTTTGCTCCATTGCCTAAACACATACGATCTCCATACACTAAGGAAGATCAAAACCTCAAAAGGTCTATTTCTGCCGAAAATAGACCAATTCCACCACCTATTGAATCAATACCTTCAAGACGAGATCACGCTAGTAACGAAAAACTATCACCCTCGGTACATCCGGCTCTAATTTCTGCTGCTCTTGAGAAAGCAGAACGAAGAGTTGAAAAGCGAAGCAGGCGATCTGATGACCATCCCAAAGTGAAACACAAACACCCAACTCATAAACAAGAAATTCCTCCATCAATGAACAACTCCAGTCATAAATCTTCGTCAAAACTGTTCGTTAAAGCCATACAGCCGAAATCTAAGAAATCCCTCGCATTCAAACAAAAGTCAAATTCTTCAACAAAGGAAAATGTACCAGACATCTATAGCTCAGGTGTTGAGACCTCCCCCTCTTCACTCTTCAAAATGCGTTACAAGTCTTTGATTAACTTAGCAATGGATGTGGATGCAATAGATTCTAGCACTTCATGTGACAAAAATTCAGCCGATTCAAGTGGTTCTGTTGCCATGAAACATTCTGCACCGGAGAAGAAATATCGTAGACTTTCTCGTCCGAAAAGCCTAACCAATCTAGTATGGGATGGACGGGGTAATTCGAATGAGTTGAATTCACCAGATGTGATCGGAGGAGCTGCTCGAGCCATAATTGAGAGCGAGAGAAGACTGAGGTTAGAACCTGGAGTTTACAGACATGGTAGGGATGCGCCCGCTTTACTTGCTGCAACAACTCGTCTGCTTTCATCGCAGAAGAAGATAGGAACATTGTACTTATAAATCAGGTGAGAATTCGTCTTTTAATGATTTAGTTTCATTTAATGAAGTTATTTGAATATGTGACAACTAATCTAAAACAAGAAACCAGTGAAAACTGATCTTTTCCTTCACATATACCGAATTTATTGTCATTTAAATGCTAGAGACGTTTCATTGACATCATAATCATTTTCAATGTCGTAATCAATATACGTAACGTCCATAAAAAAGTACTATACTAATTAATGTTGAGTAGATAATTATTTGATAGATAGCTATCTCTGTCACTGTGTCCGAAACATATCAATCATGGGGTCATTTTTTGCTGAGTCACTGCCTCTTGTAATTAATACTCTTGGTAATCACTGCTTGACGTCATCCATGGATGTTCCAATAAACAAAATTACATAAGAAAATTAAATTGCAATAGATGTGAGCATTCAATAGTTACATTTGATGAAATTTCAGATCAATGATTAATATTATACACAAATAAAAAATTAAAACCTTGCCTTTTGTATATTTAACTTGATAGAGAATCTAATTGAAATAATCAAACTATTCATTTATTTTTAACACTCGAATTTTAATTAATATCATTTAAATTCATTTAATTTTCCAAGAAGCCAAACTTGTTATTCGCCTCTTAGCAGTTGTGCTAAAGTTATTAAAAATAAATGTTTGTGTTTTATTATAAGGTCTCCCTGAGTGAACACCTGTGTTAACATTTGTTAGAGCAGCTGTGGTGAGAAACTTCTGCCACACCTTGTGTTAACACTGCACACCTCTAGCGCACCTTGTGTTAACACTGCACACCTCTAGCGCACCTTGTGTTAATACTGCACACCTCTAGCGCATCTTGTGTTAACACTGCACACCACTAGCGCACCTTGTGTTAACACTGCACACCTCTAGCGCACCTTGTGTTAACACTGCACACCTCTAGCGCACCTTGTGTTAACACTGCACACCTCTAGCGCACCCTGTGTTAACACTGCGCACTTTGGGTTAACACTACGCACCTCCAGGGCACTCTATGTAAACACTGCGCACTTTGTGTTAACACTGTGCACCTTGTGTTAACACAGCGCACTTATTGTATCGAAATATACTTCATGCAATCGTTATTTCAACAATTTTTCGTTAGTTTCAACGGATTTTATTGATCGGGTACCAATTTAAAAATAAATCGATGATATCATATAATAATGAACATTTTGTATATTAATTACGGAGATAAATCAACAAATCGATTCCTCGCCTCAATTTATTTTTATTCCTCTTATTATAGTTAATTATTTCTCTTCCAAAAGTGGTAGCTGTAATCTGTTATTATTTCTATTTCTATAGGCGACTGTTGATTTTAATTTATTGGAAACTGATTTAAAATGTGAAATATTATTGACTGCATAATTTTCATTTAAATAGTTAAATATGTTTTTTTTTTCTAATAGAAAACTTAGTCGAAATATTCATACAATAACAGTTTGTAAATTATACGAATGTAGATTATGTATGTTTGAATATTTATTCCATATCGCAATATCCCAGCAATATGATCTAAATATAACTCCTTTGAGTTGTTATTCATTACGACACAACAAACAACTCCCAGTTGACTTTTATCACAACATTACCTGCAATCTAACCTTAGCATTCTGGTGTAGGAGTTCCTGCCTGCACCTGCAAAACTGCAATCAATAATGTGATATTTTACGCGTCCTGTAAAGGAAAATCAATTTAATGGTGTACCATCAGTAAGAAAATTGCACACATTCGTTAGAGGATAGTACTATGCAAAGAAATTTCGATTTGTGAATTTAAAAGCTGATGGAGTTTATAGATACTTTTTTGGTAAGTTTTGTATCTTACTGTTACTTTCTTAACAATAAAACACTCGGTTTGAGGGAAAAAACAGGTTCAGGAAGATTCGATTCTGTTTACAGTACGATTGTATCTATTAAATCTAAGCTAATTATTCAATATACTAATTCAAACTGAATACTAATTCAAACTGAATACTAATTTAAACGCAATACACAAATGATAACTATATTCTTTTTACAAATATAAGGGATATTTTTTATATTACTAAATAAAAGTAGTGCAATAATTATTGTTCAATATTATTTATAGATAAATTGTGGGTAATATCTACGCAAAATAATTCATTGGATTGAAAATAATTCAAGCTAGCTTCCTATTTAAAAGAAAAGTTAAAAGAAAAAGAGAGTAACAGCTTTACTTTCTTTTACCTAACTAGAAATATTCTAGAGATATAACTTAAGGCATTCTAGAGACATTCTAGTGATAATCTAGAGGCATTCCCTAAGAAGGTAATAATGAACCAGTTTTCTAAACTAATAAACTGCACCCAAATCAACAGATAGAGACATCAACGACGCAATAGAAGGCAACCACGGTACAGGATCTATCTAACACTTTGACTCTATAGTCAAAAATGGTAGATAGTTACTTTTCCCTGAATAATTGCCTTTTATTTTATCAATGATGAATATAAGGTGTTCAATAATTAATATAAAAAAGATATATTGAGTTCATCTTTTGGATGTAATTTAGATGGTCAAGGCAACTTACCTTCTAGTAGATAGTGAAATGACTTATTTTGGTAATGAATCAGTCATATAGATTCTAGAATATGATCTATGCATCTAGAATATAAAATATACTCCTAGAACATGATTATATATCTAGATGCCGGAACATGAATTTGATCGATGCTCCGGAAGTGTAATTGTTAAACGATAGAGAAAGTGAAAACATTCTACCTGTTTTAACGGCAATTACTTCTAAATGGTCATAAATTCGAACAAAATTGTTTTGTACTTTAAATTGTCTACTAATTTCATCCTATTGCAATTCAATAGAATTCATTTCTTTAATAGTTATTGAGGTTATACCATACAGCTCTCTGACTTGATCCTTCTGTTTCAGATTACTTTGGTGGAAGGTGGAGCAGTGGAAGGTGGAGAAGTGGAAAGTAGAAGTGGAAGGTGGAGAAGTGGAAGGTGGAGAAGTGGAAGGTAGAAGAGGAAGGTGTTGTCATTACATACAAGTTATTTCAGAGAAGTTACAGAGCGTGACGTCATTAGCAACAGGAAGCCATGCAGTTGTGCTATTTCTTTATTTAAGATGCATATATTGTAGAATTTTAAATTGTGTGAGATGATGTAATTTTGTGTTAGCATTATTAACTATATTTTATTTGTAGGTGTACTCTAATTCAAATTTCAAATTTCTGACATACAGCACATTATTGGTTTAAGCATATAACCATTTCTGAATAGTTGATGCTTTTTTAAAATACATCTTTTATGGAAAACTAATTAGAAATGAAATTTTGTTTATAATTTTTCATTTATGAATGTATATCATGTATATTTAGTCAATTATTTTAATGTATTTATTATGTTCTTCTATAGATTTATCTGTGGTTATATATTTGTGTCGCTATTTAAAATGTGTGCATGTGTGTCTCAAGTATGCTATTCTACTTATTTTGTATCTGTTAATACATTAAAATACATAAAGATGCTTATTCTATCGTATCTAATTACACACACTATTTTGCGTTGCCCATATAGATCAGATAATGAAGATGTTATCTCTATATAAAGACTTATAGATTCTTAAAGGGCCGTACACACGCAGGGTTTTTTAAGTCTTTCCACCAGACTTTTTGCTAAGCTCCTCCTACTTTTTCCACGAGAATATAAGAACATAACGATATAATATTTATTTATTTAAGTTGGTATCCATGATACCTTCAGGTATCATAGATACCAACTAAAATAAATAAATATTATATCGTTATGTTCTTATATTCTCGTGGAAAAAGTAGGAGGAGCTTAGCAAAAA
>CANNZV010000198.1:433134-451758 GCA_947561585.1 Caprella mutica
GTTAAAATAACTGACTATTACGAGACTATACTTTGTGCTGAAGAGTCTGATCAGACCTTGTGTGGATCGTCCGCAAGTGGATTGGAATCCCAAATGATTGAAGATGATCCTGTGTTTTGGTCTGTATGTACGTTCAGTAGTGGTAGTGTGAGTTGTGAAGTCTGAGTCCTTAGATCTATCTGCGTTATCTGATTGTTGCCCTTTCCCCTCTATTGAAACACTGGTTTGTGCAGCTTCAGAAGCTATAAGAGTAACCGCCAGTCTGGGTAATCTTCATGATATTTTGGCGCTGTCGTCTTTGGAGGGGCAACAGACATTCTGGCTGTCTCGTGACATGGCTGCTCTCGATTTGGCCATGGTTGGTCCCTTGTCAAATCTATTTTTGACTGCAACTCTAATGGGTCAGAAGAAAGATAGGATCGTCAAACGAAACATGGTTACAGTTCCTATAGCAACCCATTTGCCAGAGGTCAGAAGTGGTGAGCCCCCAGCTCGTAGAGGTTTAGGTTCTAGGGGCCCTGTTTCTGAGCTAGCCCGTGTCCAGCCCCGTACTCTCGAATACAAGCCACGTAAGCCTAGGAGACAGTCCGAAATCAGTAGGGCAGGCTGTGCACCAGGTGGGGAGGAATGAAGTGGTTATTTCTTTAATAAAGGTTCTTTTCATTTTTTTTATGCTTGGTGCACACTAATTTCCAATATTTTAATTAATACATTTTTAGAAGATCGTTCCCTTGCTAAGGGCTGTCGAAATCTAACAGAGATTCGCACCTAATTCTTCAGTTTATGATCAGCTCTCATTTGTGGTGTATGCTTAAATTAGGTGTTAGATAGATCAAGATAGCCAGGGCCACGTTTCTGTGATAGGGAGTCTCGATGATGGTGAATTGTATTTGGTTAGTATTTTTCATTTAGTTTATGGTTTCCTTTATTGTTAATTACCCCAGTGGTGAAGCTATCTAATTTACCATTTAGTTTTTGAAGTAGGTTAAAAGTAGTAAGCTCTAGTTTGTTTATCAAACTTGTTGACCGTGAATATAGCTATAACTTTGAAATGTCATTCTACTTACTTATGGTTGATTGTAAGTTTTGATCAGAATTATCAATTGTTTTTATTGTATTCGCACTTGCTATGTTTCTCTCAACTGATAGGGTATATAAGTTGTTTGTCTACTTTTCTCGTCGTCTTCACCTTTGGAAGTCTCTTGTAACTTCATACTGTATGACCTATCTTGTAGTGTACTAGGTTTTAATATTTTTATCTTGCATTTTTTAATGTTTAGTTTCATAGGTTCCAAAATTCGCATTAAGTATTATAAATAGCCCCTTTTATTGTCGGGTAATTCGGATGGTTTATCCTATATAGCCCTGAAATGTAAAAAAGACTTCGTTCCACGCAGCCAATTAACAGCCATTCGTAGAGCATTAACTGGTCATTGTAAGTATTTGTGATTGTTAACCAGTGTTTTTTTAAGCTAGTGAAAATATGAGGTCTATTACGTATGAATGTCACAGTGTCTGTCATCTGAGTTATTCTGATTTTCGGATTCCCTCAGGTGAAGCAGCGGGACTGTCTTAAAGTTTTAAATCATAAATATTATATCTCACCTCTATTGTCGTACGGTTGCTCGATCAAAGTAAGCCCACTAGTGTCCAAGGATAGTGCTAGACAGCTCTCTAATTGGAACTCCTGTCAAACGATAGCTTACCCAAATGATCTCATCACTTACCCTAGAGTTCATCTTCATGAGTTGACCTGCTTACTAGCTATCGCGTATGTTCCAAAAATTGCACATGAGCTTAACCCTATGAGATGCACTGGGACTTATCATATACAGGGTGTCCCAAAAAAACCGATACCCAAATTTCAAAGGCTGTAATTCAAAAACTATCAAACTTACAAAAAAATGGAAAATCACACTTTGTTTCTCAATATTTTTTCTATCTCTGTACAAAATATTAGATGAATCGATTAAACAGTTTTCTTTTAGCTGTATATTTAGTGACCGATACCAAAAACCTGCTTGCGCACTTTCAGTAAAACACTTATTTCACAGTTCGAATTGTTGAAGAAGCACTTACAGAAAATTTGCAAATCATTGCAATAAAAAGTGGATTAGATCTTACTAAATCTACATTCAACAGATTCTTAACCTTAGATTTGAAGTGACATCCTTAAAAGATGTACGAGCGAAACAAACACCTAAATACCGATCTTCTTCGGCGGCTGAATTTTGCTGATTGATTTTAGCAAAGAAATGTCCGGTTTGTGGACGATAATGTGGTTGGTGATGAGACCACTTTTCATTTGAATGGTGAAATAAAATATCATAACGTTTCGCACATATATTCCCCGAAGAACCAACCTCCTACTTTCAACTTTGACGTAAGAATATCGTGAAAGTCTGTGTGTTGATTGGACTAAGTAATAATGGCCGACTTGGCCGTATCGTGTGTCCTTATTTTTACAACCTTGACCTAATAAATGATAGAATCGTCTCAAGATTTCGAGAAATACATGGAAACAGAATAAATCGAATCTGGTTGGTTCAGGGGGGGGGGGGGTTCAGAATTGTTGCTGTAAGGACAAACTAAATGAGCTATTCGGCAATACGCATTATCGCCCTGAATCATCGTAACGAATGGTCCACCAGATCGCCTGAAGTTATTAATAGGAGGAACAGTTTGATTTTTTTTTGATTGCATATTAATAAATGCCTTGAATTGCTATAATAACGGTTTTTAATGAACAATTTTAATAAACTGTTGAAAGATATTAAAAACATGGTTTTAATATACTAAAATTCGAAGTTAAAGCAAAAGTGCGCAAACAGGTTTTTGGTATAGGTCACTAAAAATACTGTGTAAAGGAAACGGTTGATTATATTCATCTAAAATTTTGTACAGATATGGAATAAATGTTGGTAAACAAATGTTGATTTTCAAATTTTTTGTATATTTAATAGTTTTTGAATTACAGCCATTGAAATTTGGGTATCGGTTTTTTGGGACACCCTGTATATTGCTTTAGTCAAGTATTAGTAAACAGTATCCAACGGAAGTGCAAGGTAGCTGATTCGCCTGAACAACCCTAACGGAATACTCCTGCCTTATACTGTCTGAAAATATCTGGTACTTATTTGAAGAGGACTTGCTTTCTACGGTATCTAAGCTACACTCTTAGGATGCTCAAATTTTACTGAAAAAGTATCCCCTACCATTAAATAGCTGTGGCTATTATTATAGTTCTATTGCATTTTAACAGTTATCTGGTGTTTAAATAAAGCTTATGCTTTTAATAACGGTATTTGTATCATAAATGATCCTTTTGTCTTTAATTAGGATTAATTAATTCCCGGTCGGAACAATAGGATATTAAATAATTGTGTTTTAGTTTATTGATAAATTAGGTACGATGTAAATTAAAACTATATTTATATTTCATTTTTTTTGTTTCAATAGTCCAATGGTTGGTCACTAAAGATATAGGTTTTATATCTGCCGGGCGATACTCTCGCATAAACTAGTTAATTAGTGGGAATATAAAGTGAGTACTGTTGACCTGAGCTTTCCCAAATTTTTTGCTATAGGTGATAAAAATTCAACGCTTAGATTTTCCCACTACATTCTTCTTATTAATAATGCAGTAATGTTCTTCGCACTTCTTGGAATGAAAAGTTTAAAAAAATTCTGTTATTCTGTACTTAACTACATTTGTCAGTTGTTTACAATAGCACATAAGTTCAATGACAAGGCATGGATTGGCAGAGGTTGTACCGACTGTTAACTGCTGTTATAAAGCACCCAATGAATCCTTGTTTCGAGCTGAATTCAAACGCAAATCTGATTTCCAAAGTCCAATCAAATTTGAATACCGAAACTCACACCAGGTGCTCTGATGGAAAAGCTTTGAACATTCTAAAATTGGAGCAAGGGAAACGGGGTGTTTGGCTTATTGGGATGAATAGAGAGAATTGCTTTTAGAACTGCATTACACGGTTAAAATGAAGCATTACTGCGATAATATATGTACGTGTTTAAATGGAGAGAATTGCCTTTAGAACTATATAATACGGTTAAAGTGAAGCATTACTGCAATACTATATATACGTTTTTAAATAGAGAGAATTGCCTTTAGAACTGCATAATACGGTTGAAGTGAAGCATTACTGCGATACTATATGTACGTGTTTAAATGGAGAGAATTGCCTTTAGAACTGCATAATACGGTTAAAGTGAAGCATTACTGCGATACTATATGTACGTGTTTAAATAGAGAGAATTGCCTTTAGAACTGCATAATACGGTTGAAGTGAAGTATTACTGCAATACTATATATACGTGTTTAAATAGTGTTAGAAATTGAATCATATGAAACAAATATTATATATTATATAATATTAGACTATATATTCAACTCTAACTACTTTCCAATAATAACCTTATATGAATATAAATATTATTATTGTATTTGAATATTATATTATTATATTATATTATTGTATTTGAATATTATATTATTATATTATATTATTGTATTTGAATATTATATTATTATATTATATTATTGTATTTGAATATTGTACTTATATTATATTAACATATGTGCATTCTGAGACTATGTGTAAGAGTCAATTATCTTTTTTACCTAAATTCTATATACGGATTAACTTGCAATATCTGAATAGTATCTTGATTGCAAATGTTATAAGTAGGAGAATAATTTAGGATTTGAACTATCATTACCTATCATAAAAGTTGGCTATGCACAATTATCTATCTGTTCTGTCGGAGGAGAGGATATAAATTCACCAAATTCATTGGATTAAAGATCACGAAGACTTATAAAAACTCATTAGAGTATTACTTTGTATTACATTAGAAACTGTAGCCAAGGACTTTAAAATCTAGTAAAAACTCGTAGCATAGTGGATTTCCGCTCCATTCTATTCTCTGAGAACCCAGTATAAAAGACTGTGGATTCCAAAGAACCACGTTCTGTTCGTACCTGAGTCTCTTCGCTGTGTATCTAGCACAATCACCTTCCGTCCTGAAAATCCTCTTATCCGAATCGGTATATATTGTGCATAGAACATAGAACATAGAACATAGTATATTTTTAAACTGTGCGCGAATCAAAATCTGTATCTTGTAATCCTGTACTTAATAATTTGCGATTAATAATTTTTGAGATGTTATCGAGTTGTTTTATTTACCTTACTTAGATTCAGTTAAAATCAGTAAGAATTCAATCGATCAATCGAACTAATTAAAACTAGGTCAGTAAACACTGACAAGCAATCTAGTTTTAAAATTGGCGCCCGAAAACAGGGACATCTCTGAATTATTAATCAAATGCAAAATATTTTAGTACAGGTGATACAGTGGTGGTGACTAATAACTCTAATTACTGGTGATAGTATAACGCATATATTACCAAGAACAATACACCTGTCTGTGAGTTGCCAAATAAGTGGACCTACAGTATCGGAAGGCGGAAGAGACAACGGACAACAAACCCTCAGGTTCAACAGTAACAGTTCCTGAGTATAGACGATACCACCAAGAGTAGTATCGAGAGTAAGAGTACAGTTCCTTCAACGAGCAATCATCAGAACACTATCAAGATAGTGTAGTGAGACCTAAGTGGCAAACATTGAACGTACCTCGTACCTCTAAAACTGTACGGCAACACGTAACTATACGGCAACACGTATCTGTACGGCAACACGTAACTGTACGGCAACACGTAACTGTACGGCAACACGTAACTGTACGGCACTACGTAACTGTACGGCAACACGTAACTGTACGGCAACACGTAACTGTACGGCAACACGTAACTGTACGGCAACACGTAACTGTACGGCAACACGTAACTGTACGGCAACACGTGACTGTACGGCAATACGTAACTGCTCAGTCGACCCCCTTCACTGTTGTATCACTCACAGCGCTTATAGCACATATCTCCAAACCTGATCAGTTGCATGTGCTGTAATAGTGATAACAGCAGTGCCTCCGGCTAGTTGAGACCTACTTCCCAGTGCTGCTGAAGAATTGGTATTCCATACCGGCATCTAGGATGATCAACGAACCCTACGCTGCAACGCATCACACGCTAATCTACGGGTGTGAAGCACACACGCTAATTTACGGGTGTTAACCCTTTAGCGGGCAGTAAGCCCTCACGGGCTGCTAATTTTCGCGGTTTTGAAATTAGGTCATAGAAATATTCGATGACGTAGGTGCCGTACGATAGTGTTAGCCAATAGAAAGATTATGGAACTTCATTTTCCAGCCAATCAGAGCGTAGATCCACTTTCGTAGACAGATTTAACAACGTTGCAAGTGTCAGTATTCAACCGGATGTGAGAAGAGCAGCATTGTCTTAGAATTTCTCTCGTTCTAAGACTGTTCACGCGCATCGTAATGCAGGTATGTCTATCAAAAGTTGATAATATATAAGTAGATATATGTACTCTAAAGTTATGCGAGTGTGATTAGAAAGTCGTGATGGGAAATTAGTGAAAAATAATCTTGAACTTTGTGGTCAGCCCAATCGGGCATCATGATCGTTTCACGGGAAACCGAAGTATGCCCGCTTGGGCTGACCCGCCCGTTTTACGAGAAAACAAAGTATGCCCGCATGGGCTACCTCGCCCGCTTAAGGTAATCATTTTTTAGGATTGAATTATGATATTATTTTGAAATTAAAGGTGACTTTTAGCATCTACCTAACATGTATGCATCTTTAGAATGTAATTTACCTTTATAATACATATTTTTCTGTACATAGTTATATTATTTTCGTTGCTGGTGAACCCTTTTATCATTCATTCGGTGTTTTTTTATGAATTCAGTAATCTCTACTGTCTTGTGTCAACATTTCAGACTAGAAGGTTCTACGGCAAAACTCAGCCCGATAGAAACAGATGGATCGTCCCAGAGACTGCTGCCGACAGTGATCTGGAGGTAGACGATGAGACCATAGAGGAGGCCATTGATGACGATATTTTGGACCCGGACTTCATATTGGAGCTCGCAGATGATGATGAACTTACTCCTACGAGTTTAGGTGTGCATACACAGTGCTTAATCTTTACCATTTATATATTTTATACTTACCTTGGTTATACATAATTACAATTTTTGACGCTCCATAGTCAACACTCTTGTTTACTTACCTTTTCAATACTTACTATATCCTTCTTTCCACAGGGGCAGTCACTAGAGTTCGACCGCAGAACATGCCCGAAATAGACAGCGACGAAAATGAGGCAGATGAGACAACACCAGAGGAGGCGGCCCCTCCTCGCAAGAGGACTAAGACAGCCAAAGAACGCACGTGGAATAAGGAGAAAATCAACATTCTTCCTCTGCCCCCTTTTGCTCACACTGCACCATCTCAGACCCTCTCTCCAATAGAATACTTTAAAACCCTGTTCTCTGTGGACCTTCTGGATGACATTGTATTCCAAACGAATCTCTATGCGAGACAAAAGAATGTCAATACCAATTTTCTTACTGACAAGCATGAAATGATGGTCTTTATTGGCATTGTGCTCTACATGGGGGTGGTATCATTACCTGCAATCGAAGACTACTGGGCTACCTACACCAGAGTGCCACAGGTGGCTGACTTCATGTCATCTAAACGGTTTAGACTGATTAGGTCCCTACTTCATTTCAATAACAATGAAATGAGTACTAACACGACAGACAGATTCTTCAAAATACGCCTAGTCTTTGCAGCTATTACTAAGCAGTTTCTGAGAGTCCAGGCCACTCCCACACAGTCAATTGATGAGGTTATGGTAGCATACAAGGGCACTCGGAGTGGAAACCTCAGACAATACATCCAGAATAAACCTAATAAATGGGGTTACAAAATCTTTTGTCGTGGGAGTATTGACGGGTTTATACATGATATAATTATGTACCAAGGAGAGAGCACATTCCTCAATCACCACACTCAGCTCACTCCAGAGGAGTCTGAACTCCTCTTTAGTACAAAGACCGTCCTCCTTCTGGCAAAGACACTGAAGAATCCTTCTCGAAGCGCCATATATGCAGATAATTATTTCACTAGCTTAGACCTTGTGGAGCGTCTAAGAGACAGCATGGGATGTCGCTACGTTGGGACGGCCAGAACCAACCGTGTGGGGCACGCTCCTTTGAAAGGAATCAAGGATATGGAGAAGAAGAATGTTCCGAGGGGTGAATATGATTATTGTTCGGTCAACGGTGTGCTTGCTCTGCGATGGAAGGACAATAAGGTGGTGACGGTGTTGTCTTCAGATGCAGGCATCGAACCGATGCAGACCATCAAGCGCTACGACCGCACTGCCAAGAAGAAGGTCGATGTTACTTGCCCCAACGTGATTAAACAGTACAACGGAAAGATGGGTGGCATCGACAAGTCGGATATGCTCACACATTTGTACAAGACACCCATGCGAGCCAGAAGATGGTACATCAAGCTTTTTGGCTACAGCCTGGATCTGTGCGTCAGTAATGCTTGGGTTGTGTACAAGCGGGATTGCAAAGCATTGGGGTCAAAAGCCATGTCACTCAAGACGTTCCGCATGGACATTAGCCACTTTGCAAAGTGTCAGAAGTTCACGGAGGGTAGAGTGATTAGGACACCATCACACACCGATGAACCATTGATTGTTAGCCCCGGCTTGAGGGCCGTCCTACCTCATGTAAGCAGGAGGTATGATTCCAGAAAGTGGCATATGCCTACCTACGTGAAGAGCCGTCAGACCTGCAAATACTGCTCTACTAAGAAAGAAGAACATCGCTCTAGGTGGATATGTGATGTTTGCCAGGTTGCTCTCTGCCTCTATGAATCAAGGAACTGCTTCAAAAATTTCCACACCCCTCCCACTGAAGCAGTCAGCTGTAGCCCGCAACCCGGCCCTTCGCAACTCAACAAGCCACCATAGGTGCCCTTGCTTGTATGTTAATTTTTATATATAATTATGTATAAAAAATATATAACATATTTCGAGTTTAATTTCAATCCCAATTTATATTGTGATACTTTTTTCATGCATGTTAGTAAATATTCTTGAATATAATGATTATGAATATAAAAAGAAACATACTTTAGATCAAATTATTCTAACTAATAATCATAACCTCTAACGGGCCAAGTAGCCCAAGCGGGCATACTATGGTCTTTGGTAAGCCTGGCGGTCAGCCCATACGGGCATCTTCTTTGATGCGATTTTTCAGAGAGAGTATGCATGATAGGAAAATTTGTTCAAGAGTAAAAATGTCTTATAAATACATCTATTATGTGATACTAAAAGGAAATTCTTGTATCTTAATTATTTATGTTAGTGCCCGCTAAAGGGTTAAGGAGTACGTGCTAAACCATAGGGTGTAAATATTAACACTCTGCACTCACTGGTTACAACTACCAACAGGCAGTTGAGTGAACTTCAGAGTCGAGTTACGAATAAGGCACCAAGCATAAGAAGTCATGACAGACAAGGAGAAGGAGCAAAAACGATCACCTATAAACCCTTGCAGATTGGTAGAAGTACATCCAAAATCTACTGTTTCTCCAAACAAGCGTCGTAAGAGCAACGGAAGTGACGAGGAGGAAAACCAGCCCCGGAAGAAAGCCAGACTGAGAAGTAACCCTGACATAGAAGTAATATACTCTTCTATTGATGACAAGAAAGGGCAGGACTTCGCCGCAAACTCGGAAGTGAATCCAGTGAATAAAAAGTCTGGTCGAGATTCGCCCGACTATGAGTGGTCGGACACCTCAGTTAATAAGGATACTGAAGTGACCATCATTTTCGAGAAGATTAATGATTCCTTAAGGGAGCGCATGGACGCTCTGATGAAATTAAAAGAAGTATTACTAAGGACGGAACGACTCCTAGCCAACATAGAAGACCGAGCACACAGTTAGGAGAAGGCCACACCTACTCATCCCACCCCTTAAGCAGAAGCCAGTCACCCATACTACAGTCTAACAAATTCAGTCAGAAATGGAAGCAGAAGCAGTGACGAACTAGTTCTACTACAGCGTGGCCTGGAGAGTGACCTACAGAGATGCCACATTCAAGCGAGGCAGATCACGGGCTGACGTACGTCAGTCAGAACATCACCGCAGGGCCAACAAACCTTCACTGGTTATCCAACCAGGTTGTGCTACACAAGGCCTCCGGGCACAGCACAACAGCTGTATCCAAAGGACCAGCAAGCTACTGAATTAAGAACAGGTTATTTCTCATATCCTAACCTACGTATACGTGACATAGGATTGTGTTCATACTTAGCAGGTTCAGTTATGACTCATCCTGAGTGATAAACCTTACGCAATGAATGATATATATCTGTATTAATTTGTTAGGACAAGGGTATGGTAATTGTATGACTGATGATAAATTGAGTTGAGATAATTTATAAGGATGTAGATAAAAGTTCTGTAGGAACAATAAGACTGAAATGCTAATTAATTTATCAATACGGAAGAGTTAGTTATTTATTGTTGATAAAGATAAAATAAACAAATAACTGCAAAGTTGATAATCATAGATGTTATAAATATTGTTCAAATTCGCTTTTATGATATATTGCTTAGGCAATACAGTAAAACTCTTGAGTTATGAAGCACTCGAGTATAAATGAAGGACCTGAATTATGAAATACACTTTAGTTTTGAAATATTTTCTGTGTTTAAATTATTGAAAATAATATATGTAAATATATTATTCAATACCATATTATTCAATACCCTCAATAACCATGGTTTTTCTTGAAGATTTTAATCATAGAAAACTATCTATAGTGCACCAAAATTATGAAGTGGCTCTGAGTTATGCACTCAGGAGTTTCACTGTATTCAAACTCTGTAATATTATTAATGAAATAAATATTAATTGTATTTTTATAAAATTCATATTGCAGTGGCATAGCAGTGGCACACATGCATTCGCTCTCGGAGCAATCGCCCTTTTTGTGTGCCACACTCAAAAAGTGTGTGTCGAGAGCTCTGAACACACAGAAGTTTCACACATGTGTGCCCGTGTAAACGCCCCTTAAGACCCCAGTGTTGAAACGCAACTAGTTGAGTAGGGTTATCTGTGTGTGTGTACTGTGTAATCGAGAACCTTTATAGCTCGAGGTTTTTTATTCTATATACTGTACCTAGGTATAATAATCTCTAAAGAGAGGAAAAAGTTCAAAAACAAGTATAATTAGAATAATAAAACTAAGGAGTACCTACATAAGGTCACAGAGGTAAATTGCGGTCCTTTTGTTAATTGCAGCCCTATTAAGAAGGTCTAAAAATCCTTCTGAAAGTAATTTATATTGAATTCTTTAACACCATATGATAAGCTCAATTTGTGCCAGATTTTATTTATTCCAAGAGTGCTTTGAAGCCATGATGGTTTTTAATGTTTCTGAGATAAGAGACCGCAGTTAGTTAAAGTGTCGCAATTTACCTATTTTACCCCAAGTAGCCTGAGTAGGTTTGTAAAGTAGTCTGCGTAAGTAGGTGTGACTGGTTTGTAGTTTGTCTTGTTATGTAGGTAAGGTCACGCAAGTAAATTGCGACCCTTTAATTTTTAATTGCAGCCCTCTCAATACAGTCTCTAAAACATTCTGAACCGAAATTAAATTAAAATGTTGCATAGCTAACAAAAGAAGCGCAATGCGTGATATAACTTATTAATTTAAGTTTTTAACGTGTGGTTTGAATGTATGATGTTTCTGTTGTAAGAGGCCGCAGTTAGTTAGTGTGCCGCAATTTACCTGCTTGACCCTACGCAGACTAATTACCTACCTAGGCAAACGACTTACCTAAGCAAGTGTGGGAAATTGGACTGTTTAAGACGGGTTTAAATTACAATTATTATCGGAATTTATAACTCCAGATATTACCTAACTTAGTAATTTTAACTAATTAAAGTAAAGTAAGTTGTACCATGAAATCAATAGTATGAGGTTACTGTTCAAATTACACTCTTGTTCAAACTTTTTATTTTTTTTAAATAGATACTAGGGTAAGTTCCGAGTTACCGGACGGTTCCATATTCTTTATCATTAAGAATAAGGTATACAGTCTAGTAGGAAACTCACTTTATTAGTTTCCTACTTGACCAAAATCGTTTTCTTTAAAAGTAAAGCGGAGACTTTGCTAATTTCAATAGCTCTATTTGTTTATGATAACTTTAATGCCAAATTAATGGTGACTAACATACCAATTTTGAAGGGAAACAAAGTTAGAAACAGTATGAATTTTTTTGCTTCAATTAAAATGAATATAATATTTTTTCAATTAAATTAACATTTTATGAAATTATAATAGTCTTCACTGCTCCTAGTTTTCTATAACTTTTCACATGGATTTTTTTAGCACAGACTTTACCATCAAATCTGAAACCAATTATGCCTTATGTTTTATCCTAAAAACAGCATAAATAAATGTAATACATTATTCAAATTAGAGAATTATTTTTAAAACAGTATTGTAATTATCAATCCTTGTAATATTTACATTAGAATAATTGTCAGGTAACAAAAATTGTGTTTTGTCTAGTACGAGGTTTTTTCCAGTACAGTTTCAAAAATATCTTTGTCTAATAAGAGGTTTGTCTACTTGGAGGCTGGTCTACTACGAGGTTTTGCTGTACTTACAATAACTAGTATTTCTCATAATTATAAACTAAACTCTATGATCGAAAATGTGGAACCGTACAATAACTCAAAACTCACCCTAGTTTGAGCGAAACCTAGCTACTCTTTTCATTGTTAATTATATTTTAACGAATTATATAATTGTATTAGAATCTAGATACAAAAAAAGAATAGATCTAGCTTTATTTTTTTTTATTAAGTACTTCCGTAATCTACTATAATTTCATATACCAAGGCATATTTAAATTATATAGACATGAACATATATATTTTCCTTTAAATACTTTATTTTATTCAGAAATCTAGTATGTTCATTAGCATTGTGAAATGTTACTCTCAATCTTTGCTATTTAGCTACATTAAATGATAGTTGACATGCACAATATTTATTCATTTAAGTTAACATTCATGAGTATATTTAAATAAAGTGACTTCTGTTTACCACAACTTTCATTATTATAGTAAGTATAATATGTAGCCTATATAGCCTAGTAAGCAACAGGTCATCCAAAATAAAGAGTATTGCGATGCGGAACTCCTCTGGATGTTCCATTTATATCCTATAAAGCAGTACCGAACATCCCTATCACGTCCTCCTCGAACATTACATATCCTCCGCGGAAGACCAGGTTAGTTCCAGAGAGGAGTTCCTCCGCACTTTACAAAAACGGAACACCTCTCGAACTCCGCACCTGAAATACAGGGGATGTGCGATGAGGAATTCCACAGGATGTACTCCGGACATAAATTGTTACTTGGGTCCTGTTTCAACCAATTAGATTCAGAGTAGCTCAATAAATGTATCGTAGTTACGAAAATATCCGCTGCTTTACCATAAGGGATCTTTAAATCATGCTAATTTTCGTGGATAAAACTTACTCTTTCGATAAACAAGGTTTAAATAAGCTCGCGCAAGACCGTTTTCACCGCCCTCTACTTATGATCACTCGATCTGTAGAAAAAATATTAGAAATAGGAAAACAAACTAACAGTTGGTTATAGCTGACAAAATTCTGCATAAGCCAAAGAAAACCACACTGAAATACGGTAGTTCTTGTTAAAGTTAGGACTTTTAATTTCGTACCAAGCCCCGCCCAGGTCCCATACAATAATACCTAAGAAAATATTTGTATCAATCTTTGATTGTTAATTTTTTTTAAATAGAAAATTATCCTTTGGCGTTTACTAATGAATATGAAAATATCAAATGAAGGTTTTTAATATAATAAAATTGTATAATAGTGTATTAGTTTTAGAGATGACTTGTGCACCCGCACCAGCAGCAAGGTTAGTGAACAAACTTTTGAGGGTTAGGTTACATGAGTAGGGCTAATGAGTTGAATTTTTGTGACCCACTTTTCTCTTTTTTTTAAATTAAGATATCAAAAGTGACCCAGTCAATTGAAAGGTTTGCCACCCCTGATATATAACGAACAAAGTTTGTACGACGCAATATTTCTCTAATTATGGATTGTGAAGAAAAATAAAAAAAATACACGAACAAACCAACACACACCTGCTCATTATCCATCTAAAATTCCTCCTAAATCTGAAGTGTTTTGATGAAATGAATACAAGGCCTGATCATTTTAGTTGAAGGGAAAAAATTAAATTCAGAGTTAAACGAAATGAAGAATTTGGTTAAAAGTTCGAATGACGTCAATTATTATATTGGATATTCCAAAATTAACATTAATTACTTATCGCCATTCTTGTTCATTCTGGAGTGTTCCAGAGGTGCCAACTTATGAGATATCCACCTGCATCGGCCGTTAACTTAAGCATTCAGTTCGCCATTCGCATTCGGCGCGTTAACATGTGTGTGTTTTTTCCTGCTCCCCTAGGCTTAAAGTCTAGTTGTGCGTGCACAGTGTTTGTGATCGATTAAATTCGGTTTTCATTCAAGCCTAGATGTTCTCGTATACAGATAAGTGTTTTTATTATAGCTTTTCTTTTAGTTCTATAGGATATACAATTTTAGCCAATTTTGCTCTTTATTATGATTTTTAAAATATTACCTATCTTGCGTGGTACTTGAAAACAGGCCTTGCTGATAGTTTTTAAGTGAGCCTGTTAACTACTAACTAGTTATAGGTTGTATGCCTATAGTCTAATTTCACAGACAGGGGAATTTCGATAACCCCCTGCTGGACCGAAGACAAACCCTAGAAATTCGTGACTAGGGTAAATCTAGTTAGTTAGTTCGAAGCCGGTATTTCGAGACCGTGCTTACACTGCAAATATACGCTATATCGTGTATAACGAACTCACTTAATATTTTCGTCCCAAATTTACGGTGACTACTAACCAGTTAACTACTAACTAGCTATAGGCTTAGCTATGCCTATAGAGTCTCTTTCCAAATTTCACATTGTGAAATTCTTCTCTACTAAGAGAAAAATTATAGACAGGGGAATTTCGATAACCCTCTGCTAGGATTGATGACTAAAACTCTAAGAATTCGTGACTAGAGTTACTAGTTAGAATAGATAAAGCCGGAAATTCGTGACCGTGCTTTACTGGATTGAACAAATATACACTATATATCGTATAATACTATAACTTTCTTGAATGAAGAGGTGATAGTAAATGAAGCCAACGAGCCTACCTAACACAAAATCTATGACCTCGTAGTTGAAGAGCATAACCCTAGCGCTATCCTCTAAAACTGCAAGTAGCGTTAAAAAAATGATAAAAATGGTAAAAATGAAAAAAGACAATCCATAATCCAAACAACAGTTCGGGGCCCAAGGGACGCCACCCCCCTTCTCTTCCATTCACCACAGACAGCTTCAGGATAGAGACCCTGGGGGCAAGTCAGTCGATTTTCATTCGGTCATTTACGGCACTTAATGCTACAAAAAAGGTTCAATAACATAAGGAAGATTTCACTTATATAGTACAAGGTATAGGTAAACTCCGTTTGTGGTACAGAGTAGGTAAACTCCGTTTGTGGTACAGAGTAGGTAAACTCCGTTTGTGGTACAGAGTAGGTAAACTCCGTTTGTGGTACAGAGTAGGTAAACTCCGTTTGTGGTACAGAGTAGGTAAACTCCGTTTGTGGTACAGAGTAGGTAAACTCCGTTTGTGGTACAGAGTAGGTAAACTCCGTTTGTGGTACAGAGTAGGTAAACTCCGTTTGTGGTACAGAGTAGGTAAACTCCGTTTGTGGTACAGAGTAGGTAAACTCCGTTTGTGGTACAGAGTAGGTAAACTCCGTTTGTGGTACAGAGTAGGTAAACTCCGTTTGTGGTACAGAGTAGGTAAACTCCGTTTGTGGTACAGAGTAGGTAAACTCCGTTTGTGGTACAGAGTAGGTAAACTCCGTTTGTGGTACAGAGTAGGTAAACTCCGTTTGTGGTACAGAGTAGGTAAACTCCGTTTGTGGTACAGAGTAGGTAAACTCCGTTTGTGGTACAGAGTAGGTAAACTCCGTTTGTGGTACAGAGTAGGTAAACTCCGTTTGTGGTACAGAGTAGGTAAACTCCGTTTGTGGTACAGAGTAGGTAAACTCCGTTTGTGGTACAGAGTAGGTAAACTCCGTTTGTGGTACAGAGTAGGTAAACTCCGTTTGTGGTACAGAGTAGGTAAACTCCGTTTGTGGTACAGAGTAGGTAAACTCCGTTTGTGGTACAGAGTAGGTAAACTCCGTTTGTGGTACAGAGTAGGTAAACTCCGTTTGTGGTACAGAGTAGGTAAACTCCGTTTGTGGTACAGAGTAGGTAAACTCCGTTTGTGGTACAGAGTAGGTAAACTCCGTTTGTGGTACAGAGTAGGTAAACTCCGTTTGTGGTACAGAGTAGGTAAACTCCGTTTGTGGTACAGAGTAGGTAAACTCCGTTTGTGGTACAGAGTAGGTAAACTCCGTTTGTGGTACAGAGTAGGTAAACTCCGTTTGTGGTACAGAGTAGGTAAACTCCGTTTGTGGTACAGAGTAGGTAAACTCCGTTTGTGGTACAGAGTAGGTAAACTCCGTTTGTGGTACAGAGTAGGTAAACTCCGTTTGTGGTACAGAGTAGGTAAACTCCGTTTGTGGTACAGAGTAGGTAAACTCCGTTTGTGGTACAGAGTAGGTAAACTCCGTTTGTGGTACAGAGTAGGTAAACTCCGTTTGTGGTACAGAGTAGGTAAACTCCGTTTGTGGTACAGAGTAGGTAAACTCCGTTTGTGGTACAGAGTAGGTAAACTCCGTTTGTGGTACAGAGTAGGTAAACTCCGTTTGTGGTACAGAGTAGGTAAACTCAGTTTGTGGTACAGAGTAGGTAAACTCAGTTTGTGGTACAGAGTAGGTAAAGCTCAGTTTGTGGTACAGAGTAGGTAAGCTCCGTTTGTGGTACAGAGTAGGTAAGCTCCGTTTGTGGTACAGAGTAGGTAAGCTCCGTTTGTGGTACAGAGTAGGTAAGCTCCGTTTGTGGTACAGAGTAGGTAAGCTCCGTTTGTGGTACAGAGTAGGTAAGCTCCGTTTGTGGTACAGAGTAGGTAAGCTCCGTTTGTGGTACAGAGTAGGTAAGCTCCGTTTGTGGTACAGAGTAGGTAAGCTCCGTTTGTGGTACAGAGTAGGTAAGCTCCGTTTGTGGTACAGAGTAGGTAAGCTCCGTTTGTGGTACAGAGTAGGTAAGCTCCGTTTGTGGTACAGAGTAGGTAAGCTCCGTTTGTGGTACAGAGTAGGTAAGCTCCGTTTGTGGTACAGAGTAGGTAAGCTCCGTTTGTGGTACAGAGTAGGTAAGCTCCGTTTGTGGTACAGAGTAGGTAAGCTCCGTTTGTGGTACAGAGTAGGTAAGCTCCGTTTGTGGTACAGAGTAGGTAAGCTCCGTTTGTGGTACAGAGTAGGTAAGCTCCGTTTGTGGTACAGAGTAGGTAAGCTCCGTTTGTGGTACAGAGTAGGTAAGCTCCGTTTGTGGTACAGAGTAGGTAAGCTCCGTTTGTGGTACAGAGTAGGTAAGCTCCGTTTGTGGTACAGAGTAGGTAAGCTCCGTTTGTGGTACAGAGTAGGTAAGCTCCGTTTGTGGTACAGAGTAGGTAAGCTCCGTTTGTGGTACAGAGTAGGTAAGCTCCGTTTGTGGTACAGAGTAGGTAAGCTCCGTTTGTGGTACAGAGTAGGTAAGCTCCGTTTGTGGTACAGAGTAGGTAAGCTCCGTTTGTGGTACAGAGTAGGTAAGCTCCGTTTGTGGTACAGAGTAGGTAAGCTCCGTTTGTGGTACAGAGTAGGTAAGCTCCGTTTGTGGTACAGAGTAGGTAAGCTCCGTTTGTGGTACAGAGTAGGTAAAGCTCCGTTTGTGGTACAGAGTAGGTAAGCTCCGTTTGTGTACAGAGTAGGTAAGCTCCGTTTGTGGTACAGAGTAGGTAAGCTCCGTTTGTGGTACAGAGTAGGTAAGCTCCGTTTGTGGTACAGAGTAGGTAAGCTCCGTTTGTATTGACAGAGTAGGTAAGCTCCGTTTGTGGTACAGAGTAGGTAAGCTCCGTTTGTGGTACAGAGTAGGTAAGCTCCGTTTGTGGTACAGAGTAGGTAAGCTCCGTTTGTGGTACAGAGTAGGTAAGCTCGTTTGTGGTACAGAGTAGGTAAGCTCCGTTTGTGGTACAGAGTAGGTAAGCTCCGTTTGTGGTACAGAGTAGGTAAGCTCCGTTTGTGGTACAGAGTAGGTAAGCTCCGTTTGTGGTACAGAGTAGGTAAGCTCCGTTTGTGGTACAGAGTAGGTAAGCTCCGTTTGTGGTACAGAGTAGGTAAGCTCCGTTTGTGGTACAGAGTAGGTAAGCTCCGTTTGTGGTACAGAGTAGGTAAACTCCGTTTGTGGTACAGAGTAGGTAAACTCCGTTTGTGGTACAGAGTAGGTAAGCTCCGTTTGTGGTACAGAGTAGGTAAGCTCCGTTGTGGTACAGAGTAGGTAAACTCCGTTTGTGGTACAGAGTAGGTAATACTCCGTTTGTGGTACAGAGTTAGGTAAACTCCGTTTGTGGTAC
>CANNZV010000199.1:0-381696 GCA_947561585.1 Caprella mutica
GCAATAGAGTACAAAATACATGCAATTGAGTACAGAATACATGCAATAGAGTACAGAATACATGCAATAGAGTACAGAATACATGCAATAGAGTACAGAATACATGCAATAGAGTACAGAATATATGCAATAGAGTACAGAATACATGCAATAGAGTACAGAATACATGCAATAGAGTACAGAATACATGCAATAGAGTACAAAATACATGCAATAGAATACAAAATACATGCAATAGAGTACAGAATACATGCAATAGAGTACAATATACATCCAATAGAGTACAGAATACATGCAATAGAGTACAGAATACATGCAATAGAGTACAATATACATGCAATAGAGTACAGAATACATGCAATAGAGTACAGAATACATGCAATAGAGTACAGAATACATGCAATAGCGTGCATGTATCTTACACTTTACGATATATTCATTATATTAATAGCATAGTTCAAATGAAATAATAGTAATTTTTTCTAAAGACAGATATAATGAAAATATCAGATATTTTGACAGGCATGGCAAGTCAAATCGTAACATTCAATATGACACGTGTTAGTCAAATTGACCTAATAAATAGGGATAATAAATAACGAACATATTGACTCTAGAAAATAGTTATATTGACTCAATCTTCTTCTCAGTGTGTACACTCAGATTAGAATTGAGTCAAAGTGGTTATCTTTAGGGTCCTTTATTTCGTTATTTATTGCCTCATTTATCAAGTCAATTTGACATGGGTCAAAGTAATCCTTACTTCGGGTCGAGATGACCTTATTTCACACATAGATTTATAATTGAATGTTAAGATTTCACCCTCCGTTCCATTTCTGTAATTCTGTTTTTAGCAAAAAATTACTATTCCAGCAGAAACTTTCCTCTTGATATAGTAATTATATCATGAGGAGAGGGATAAAAAAATATAAATTGCATTCCTTTATTTATATAGTGAAATATAATGGTGACCCGCCATCGGGTCAAGGCAGTCTACGTACGTAGGTCAAAATATACTCAATTCTCCTTATTTGTTTATTATTGATCTTTCATAATTGTTTCGTTTATATTATAGATGTCAAATATTGTAATCAATACTCAATGAAAAAGAATTTGATTCAAGATAGACCCCGTATATTACAATCAAAATTTTTTCTAGTCCCAATAAAAGTTCCTATTTGTCATTAATGTCCATTACTTAATACTATAATAAGTTCTTCCATTTTCAAATCATGTGCACTCATCTCTAAACAATGAAACAAAAACAAACTACATGACTCTTTCTGTGAAATTAAATCACAATACCGCATGGTCTTCTTGACGCTACCAGGACCTTCTTGACACTAATAAGTATTGAACACTAAATATTGTATGACTTACAATAGTTGTCATCTCTTATTTTTAGAAGTCAATAGCACTTTCGATGGAAAGTCAAAGATAAGATGTTGTTGAATTTAAACTCTTGTGCAAATTGTGTGCATGTATTCTCATTCAACTGTTGAACAAAAACTAAACTTTCAACACGTTCACTACGTTTCGGGTCATATGTGGGATTACACTATTGCGTACCAGGATACCCGTGTACCGAATGCTAATTTTTATTGTATTTTTAAAAATGCAACTAATTACTAATATAATGATTATTCTTCAACTTATGGATTTATTAATATAACTGTCATTAATATAACAGAGGAATGCCAGCTATTTCCAGATACGCAGTGAATGTGTTTAGCGAAAAATTGAAAATGGGCAAATATGTCTTTGGATGAGTTGCATGCAGCGGTTGAAGCAACTTCAAAGAGATTTTAGGCCGTATTTATAATTCAAAAAGGAGAAGTATCTGTTGAATAAACTCCCTCATTTATCGTCTCAGAGTTCTCTATAATGTATCTAAGCCTTTTGCTTCACCCATCTAAATATTTCATCTAAACTCTTTTTGTCTCAGGACTTTTGAGTCACCCTGTACGTAAATTTAGTCATATAGATGACGTATTTTAATTAGCAAATAATTGTGTCTTGGTAAATTAAATGTGAGATTGAAATCTCCGAATAGTTCTCATTCCATGCAATATAATTAGAACTGGAATATAATTTCCAGCAATGTTTACATTATAAAGTTGTTACAGAATGACAGAAAATAAGCGATAGCAAAAAAGTGTATGCCTCAGAATTAAATGGTTTCCCTATTGCAAGAATTCTAATTTACGGAATCGTCCTGACTGACATCTGGTGACAACAACTGACACTTAGCAGATACTCATATAGCGAACACTGACAACTCTGTGATGGACGCCCAATTATGATCTCCATTTGTTCGCACTTTGCCTCTCTGCTGATATGCTTCTAGATATTGCTATTTTAAAACATAAACTATGAGCATGATAATTATTAGTATGTTATTATATAGTATTAAATACATGCACAGTGTAGGTTATCTGCATTATGCATATTTCATTAGGACTTAATCTTACGTGATGCTACCAAGAAATACTATATTATTCAATTTTCTAAAATAATTCTATTGTCAATTTTTTTGAAGAGTCATATTTTTGAGAATTAAAAATATTGTTTCCTGATTTAGATGCAATTTATAAAAAATTATTAAGAGTAACATTTCATTATCTTTCAATAGTATGATTTTTAGGCATGATTTAGGTTTTGGCACTTTAAAGGTGCAGTATACAGTCATTTTTTGTTTTAACAATTTTAATGTCAAACTATTGCTTAGTAAGAATAAAGTATTCGTGTAGAATTGCAATGTTCAATAAAATCTAATAATGGAAATATATCATTTTATATATAATTAATTTCTTACCAAATGCTAACGGTAGATGGCGCCACAATCAGTGGCGCCATCTTGGAAGCAAACCAACTGAGATGAGTTTCTATCTAGATTCTAGCTTAACTATGACTTCTTGTCTTGAATCTTTTCATCATTTTGACGCAAACAAAGGTTGATTACTGCATACATAAATTAATATGAAAACAACAAACATACTAATGAGTGCAAATGCTTCCGCTAGGTGTAGCTAATTTTATTATATACTTGTTATATGAACATTTTAAGAATAAACGAGCATTCAAATTATACATAATTGAATATTCTGAATCGATTTAAAACCAATTTGGTGATTGTTTGATTTTGACTTTACTATCCCTTTAAAGGGGAAGTAAACTTTAAAAAAATGCTATTTTTTGTATTAAAAATATTATTAGTAAATTGTTGTATAACCACGAGAGTTAATTCGTCTTATAGGTCTATAAACCTATAATACGCAAAAATATATCTACATAATAATTTTTGGTTTTAAGTCCAGCGTTCACCGCACCTGCGGGGAGATCGTTGCAAATTGTTTACATTCCTGATCAGCTGTTAAAATGAGATACAATCTATTCTACTATTAGCATTGTCTACTATTGCTAATAGTCTACTATTAGTATTGCTCATTTTAGCCCTTTTCAATGCAACAACTTAGGTAGAATGAATGGAAAACTAAGTAGGGGAGAACAAGGAGCATTCTGACACTTTTGGGAAAAAAGAATAATTCGTAAACTAATTCGAATTTAAATATTTTAAGAACTTTTCATGTAGATAAATCATTTTACTTCAATTGGTATTGTGACTGTTTTACAGTTTAAACCTTCATTCAAAAGTTATAAGACAAAATGTAAGAGAGATTCAAGTGTCCGAATTCTCCTTCCTAGAGGGAGACTTCGGACTAGCTGTGAGGATGATTCGGACACCATAAAAATGGTTAAAACATTGGAAATTTGGGTAATTAAACGATAGGATTGAATTCGGATCTACTAATTTAATTGAAATAAACCATAATGACTTGTTATTCAGAGTAATAATTCATCGTATTTGAAATTTTATCATAATAATATTATTGCAATGATTGAACATTTTCTCCAACAAAATATAGATAGCCCATGAGTAATAAATGTGAAATTATACTTAATTTAATAGCTATATATCGAAAGCAAATTGTATAACTATTGCCTTTTACTTTGGGTATAACTATTTCCTTTTTCTTGGAATTCACCAAAATGAGTAAATTATATCTTATATATTTCATCGAATGCTTAAAGGTCCCCTCCAAGCAAATATTTTTATTGCTTTATTCAACGAGGCTTATGTTTCTTATCATTTTGATACAAACCGTATCGAATTTGGTAGCATATTTTTAATTTTATATGCTTTTAAAGATTTTTTTAATCAAAAACCTACAAAACCTATTTTACTTCCGACTTACTAATTTAAGAAATTTTTAGCCTGAAGAAAAAGAATGTACACCATTTGTTTTGATTGACAACTAGGTATTAGGTTTAATAAATCCATTTAATATTCGTGTAAATGTATAAAATTGAATGAACTTATAATAGAAACGTTTATATACTTTAGGAAACAATTAATATCTTAAATAATCAAAATAAAGGCCGAAAATGCATGGTTTGTTTATAAAATTCAAATTTGTTATCAAAAAAAAGAGTGTACAATCTACTTCTTGAGCATCAGATTAGCGATTCGCTAAATTGTTTCTCACAGAGTATTAAAAAACTTTAAAAACAAATTATATAATATATACTGAACCGAATTGTATGCGGTTTGCAGAATAATGATCGCATACCTTAGTTCTTTAATATTATTTTATAAACTCATTTTTTCCCCTGAGCCTGGAGAGGACATTTAAAGTATAATCCATAAGTGTAGATCTTGCTACACCTCCAATTTCAGCAGCTTTTCTGACAGATAAACCTTTTTGGAATACATGAAAAAAATTTGAATACCTTCTTTATTACGTCCTCTATCAGTTTTCCTTTTATAATGAAAAGGCATGAATACGATCGTCAAACTGTCAAATAAAGACACTAATGTTAAAAGTTGCAACTAATCTTATAAACGAATGCTATGTCAATTAAAATAATTAACTTTAAGTTCAGAATGTCCTTTTTAATAGGAATTACTTCAATAAATTGTAATGGTGGACTGGATCGGAACAGAGGGAAGGTTCGGACACCGTCCAAACCAACCTAAACAAAATTCATCTCAAATGACACTTCAAAATTAAAAACATCACCATTTTTCTAATTTGATTTGTATCATTTTTTTAACACACCAAACATAACATAAAATATAGATATAATTCATATCAATTTTAAATTTAGAATCAGTTTGTATTCATTTAGTCCACACACGATCCAATTGAATCACGAAAAATTACATCAATATTGAAGAAAACAGTAAATTACACCTTGGGGGCGAAATACCAATTTCCGAATTGGATCTTTCAAATAGCTGACGGTTAACACGTCGCACACATTCAGTTGCAATAAGCGGTAGTTACAACAATTATAAATATGTTTAAACGAGTTGTCCGAACTATCCTTCTGTCCGAATGCTCCCGGTTCTCCCCTACATACGAATTGCATGGCATTCCTGCGTATGTGCGTGAATTTCTATTTAGTTCCAGATTATCTCAGTAGATGGTGCTGCATTTGTGATACATTATATTTTTTTTAATAGAATTTAAAAAAATAAAATGACTTCATATTATTCCATTATTAATGTCCCTTTATCGATATATCAACATTAGAGAAATACCTAGTAAACAATGCGGCATCGAAATGACATCATCTGGATACAAGGCTTTTCTCGAAATGAATTCGAAAATACACAGAGAAAAAAGTTTACTCATATTTAATGGGTCAACAATTTATGCTTTGAATCAATTTATTACGTGAGTTGGTTTGACTATATTCATGTTTTCACGTGTGTCAAAACAACTATGACGTGTGTGTCACCAAACATAGTTAATTCAAATCATTTAATGGATTGAATCAACTTACTATGAGAGTTGGAGTTACATTTTGAGAGTTTGAACATATGTTAAAGGTCCTCTCCAGGCTCCGGGAAAAAAATGAGTTTATAACATAATATAATAGAACTAAGGTCTACGATCATTATTCTGCAAACCGCATACAATTCGGTTCAGTATATATTTTATAATTTGTTTTTAAAGTTTTTTAGTACTCTGTGAGCAACAATTGAGCGAATCACTAATCTGATGCTCAAGAAGAAGATTGTACACTCTTTGTTTTGATTACAAATTTGAATTTTATAAACAAACCATGCGTTTTCGGTCATTATTTTAGATATTAATTGTTTCCTAAAGTATATAAACGTTTCTATAATAAGTTCAATCAATTTTATACCTTTACACGAATATTAAATGGATTTATTAAACCTAATACCTAGTTGACAATCAAAACAAATGGTGTACATTCTTTTTCTTCAGGCTGAAAATTTCTTAAATTAGTAAGTCGGAAGTAGAATAGGTTTTGTAGAGTTTTGATTATAAAAATCTTTAAAAGCATATAAAATTAAAAATATGCTACCAAATTCGATGCGGTTTGCAGCAAAATGATAAGAAACATTAGCCTCGTTGAATAAGACAATAAAAATAGTTGCTTGGAGGGGACCTTTAAAGCAACTAGGACATAGTGTGTTGAAGTAACTCACAAAGATTGTCAATTCAATGTATCTGGTGTATGAATTAACTTACTATGAGAGTTGACGCTACTTTTTTGAGTTTAGGTGCGAGTTAAATCAACTATGACATAGTGTGTTATAGTAACCCACAAAGACTGTTAATCCAGTGTATTCTGCAGTGTATGAATTAACTTACTATGAGAGTTGGCGCTACTTTTTTGTAAGTTTAGGTGTGAGTTAAAACAACTATGACATAGGGTGATAATGTAACCCACAAAGACTGTTAATCTTATTTATCTGGTGTATAAATTAACTTACTATGAGAGTTAGTGCTACTTTTTTTTTAAGTTTATGTGTGAGTTCAATCAAATGAGTAAGTGGCAACTTATGCTTTCCTCAAAGCTAATTTATTCGCATAGCACTTTTCAGTTCAAATCTTGTTTCAAGTGTGTTACGTATTGAATGTGAACGCTCCTCAATACCATTTTAGTTCAAGTGCAAACAATAGCGTTATATGCATTAAATAGTATTATCGCTGCCGATCGATTATTAATTAATTCCATTAATAAATTGATAAATGTCTGCCTAAATATTCTAAAATATTGGTGATTGATAGTTTGGTGGCTTTATATAGGTAGTTATTTGAAGAGCTGATTATCAGTATATAACTTTTATAATAATAAATTTTGATTACTGCCTTCCAGTTTGTAAACTGATATCCAAACTAATTTTCCTAAATTATTATATGTTAACTTATTTAAGCATCATACCTACCTAGCTGTTTTTTTTTCAGTGTCAATACCTTCTACATGGGGTACGGTCAAGAGCCCCCCCGGTCAAGAGCCCTCCCGGTCATGAGCCCCCCCGGTCACGAGCCCCCCGGTCATGAGCCCCTCTAGGTCATGAGCACCCCCGGTCACGAGCCCCCCCTCCCTGTTTTTTTAATCCTTATTTACCTAGTTAAACAAATGAAGAATTACTTAGATAGAAATAACTGAGAGTTACTAATGTAGTTTGTTGTATCCGCTAGTTTGTTGTACTGCACACTTCATGATTGTTTAATGATCTGGCAGGGGGCTCATGACCGGGGGGGGGGCTCTTGACCGGGGGGGCTTATGACCTAGGGGGCTCATGACCGGGGGGCTTATGACCTACACCCCTTCTACATAGGCTAGGCAGTTACTGCGCTGTCCTCAGAATAGGGTAAGTTCCAAATTATCAGGCGATTTCAAATTTTCGGTCACGTATGAAATATAGTATATAGCTACCTAATAGCTAATTAAAATGAAAGTTAATTTAATATAGTTTTTCTTACGCGACCGAAAATGTGAAGCCGTCCGATATTTCGGAACTTATCCTAGTATCTTAAGTAAAGTGGTCTGATAATCATATATTTTAAAACTAGTTGGTGTACCTATAGGTAGGGTTACACAGCCAAATTCGGTTCTTTAATTTCTAATTGTGACCCTATTAAGAGAGTCTCAAAATCATTCTGAAATTAGTTTAGCTATATACTGAATTGTTGAACATCATAATTTAAGCTCAATTTATGATAGGTTCTATTCATTTCACGAGTGCCTTGAAGTCATGATGGTTATTAATGTTTCTGAGATAAGAGACCGCAGTTAGTTAAAGTGCCGCAATTTACCTACTTGACCCTAGTTTTCTATGACTGGGAGAACTCCATCCAGGGAGGTAGTCGGAGGAGAACACCGTCCAGGGATTTAGCAGGGAGAACTCTAACCAGAGGTGAGCCTTTTGATATATTATACTTTCTTGGTATTTAATTAAAGTCTACATTATGAGTGTATAATGAACAAAATTATGAGGATTAGCTAGAAAAATCCATTGCATTTATTAGAGCTAAATTTATACTGCATCTGAAGATTTATAATTAGTTTAACATTTTATATAAATAATTAACCTATATGAAAGAATTCTCAGTTAATAATTCTTTTCATTTTTAATATATGGTTTTCTATATTTTCTGAATCTACTTTCAGATCTTGATGAAGAATTGATGAAGTAGATCAACGTCATCAACTATCGGAGTCCTCTTCAATTCCTTTGAATGATTCAGGAACTATTATGCTAGGTCAAAGTAAGTATTTGAAAATATTAGATGATTTCTAAATATGTATTTGCAATATGATTAGCTCTTACTTTTTCATATGCTTTTAGGGATTCCAGACATGAAAAGAATATCGAAGCTGTCGCTATCTCATCACAAAAGGAAAAAGAGTAGGTGATGTTATTGATAATGTATATGAACGATACTGTGAATTTCTTTTCAATATATATTAATATACGAATCTCTTATTTCAGGAATTGGCAACCTACAGTCGTGAAAGAAAGTGACGAGAATTCAAATTAAACTTCTAAATAATAAATCTAAAACTTTAATGTTTGTATTTCGTTTTCAATTTGACCTTGGTAATTCTATTAGCATATTTCAATATCAGTGCCTATGAGTAAGATGAATTGCATTAAAATATGGTTGAGAAGATAAAGGCTTTATCATTAATTTATTATTCATTAAGTTATAGTACAATTGCAGCATATCAAAGATTTATCAACTTTTGTAATCTAGCCTGGTTAATTAATTCATCTAGCCTACCTATTTATCACTACGTAAAGTTATTTATGTCATCTATCTACTTATTTATAAACTGACCTGATGAGATTACTTATTCAATCTAATCTATTAATTTACAACTGATAACCATATATCAATTCATAGGATCGAAAACATTCCAAAAAGCAAGGATAGGTCTAGGTGATCAATTATTTTTTTAAATTAAAATAGTATGCATATCACAGAAGCAAAAGTAGAAAATAAATGTGAACATGTTAGATTTGGTCCTAGAAAATAAATAGTCTAATCTAATTGATACCGGGACCTAACTTGAGATTATAATTTAATAGAGTAAATATAGTGACTGAAAAAGTCTTGTAAAAAGTCTGGCTACTGCTAACCAGACCGATATTTCAACCTACACTATAATAGTTGATATACATTTACTTAGTTTACAAGTAGTTGATATAACCAACACGAGAAGATGATATAACCTACACGAGTAGTTGATATAACCAACACGAGTAGTTGATATAACCTAACCGAGTAGTTGATATAACCTACACGAGTAGTTGATATCACCTATACGAGTAGTTAATGTAACGTACACGAGTAGTTGGTATAACCTACACGAGTAGTTGGTATAACCTACACGAGTAGTTAGTATAACCTACACGAGTAGTTGGTATAACCTACACAAGCAGTGGGTATAACCTACACGAGTAGTTGATATAACCAACACGAGTAGTTGATATAACCTAACCGAGTAGTTGATATAACCTACATGAGTAGTTGATATCACCTATACGGGTAGTTAATGTAACCTACACGAGTAGTTGGTATAACCTACACGAGTAGTTGGTATAACCTACACGAGTAGTTGGTATAACCTACACGAGTAGTTGGTATAACACATAGGAGTGATTGGAGAAACATACACAAGTAGTTGATGTAACCTTGTTCTGTAGTTGTTTTAACCATTACATATAATTGGTTCAACCATCACGAGCAGTTTTGACTATCACAGGTAGTTGTTGTGACCATCGGGAATTAAAAATAATCAACTCACATATGTGTTGTTTTAACCAACGTCAATTTAACTCATATTAAATAGTACCTGCAACTCACCACGTAGGTAGGCGCACAGATAAACCATAAAATTTAGTCAAAACAAATCAAATATGATTTGATTCAACTAATCCTTTCTCTGTGTGTAGAGCTAGAATCCGCTCTCTGACATCGTTTTGGCTTCGATTCGAAGATGCCGTGCACCACTATACGGCATCGACAATAAGTGTATTTTGAGATGAAAAGTCACAAATTATAGAATCTTTGCTACTACCGTTGGGAATCTGTATCGAACCGACGTCCGATTATATATCTAATATGCTTCGTAACGATATACACTCGATATCCAATAAGCAAATAAATTCAAAAATTAAAATTGAATCTTTTACTTTATTGGATATAATTTACTTAGATTGAGTACATATCAATTCAAATAATGTTAAATACAAACTGAATGGGAAGAAATGAAGTGACTTGTAAGGGTATCGAACCTGCATCCATGAAGACATCCTGCGGTCAGGTACATGTACCTTGGCACTGTGCTACCGTGGATGCAATTTACTAAAATTATTTAATATTAAACTACTTGGAGATACTATGATATACATTTAAGTGAATATTACAATATAGACAAATACCGCTTTTATAACCAAAATCACAACTTATTCTTATTACAAATTGTTCATAATAAGATGGTCAAATTATAAAAAATTTGTAACTCCTTAAAACTTCATTCTCTATGAGTTCAAATTAAAGAAAATGTTTTGAGGCCATGACTTAGCTAAATAAAGATGAAGGCTCTGTGATGAAATTTCAATTAACTAATTAAAATTTCACCATAGATTAAGTCTCACTCAGTATATATAGGTGAATAATTAGTTCACTCGAGTAATGAAGGACATGAGTTATGAAATGCACCGCGGAGTTATGAAGTAATTTCAAATTTGTTTCAATTATATAAAACGATATATGTCACGAATTTCGTCCTAGTTCTCACTCAAAGACCGTAATTTTCTCCAAGATTTTAATCATAGAAAAGAATCAGTGTCCCTGAGCTATGAAGTGACTCTGAGTTATGAAGAAACAAAAATTTAATAACTCAGGAGTTTCACTGTATTTTTATAAGACTAAAACAGACGGCAGAAAATATGAGACTCATAACAGCTTTTCTATAACTTTTTACAAGCATAGAATACACATCGTTTTTATATCTAGATTTATATGCATCGTTTTCATAGAAAAATATCTATCTATCGATTTCGTAACTAATTTTCGATGTATTAAAATATATATTGATTCGACTTCTAAAATAGAAGGAGATTTATGATGTCGATTTCAGGTTTTTTTCATGTATCGATTCGATTAAAATTAATTAATAAATTTAGATATCCGCTATCCCAGCTTTGAATTCGACATAAGAAGATTTACTAAAAGAGAAAATTTACTTAAAGGTCTCCTAGCTCCAAGCAAAATTTTTTATTGCTTAAATCAACGAGGTTAATGTTTCTTATCATTTTACTGCAAACCCCATAAAATTTGATAGCATATTTTTAATTTTATATGCTTTTAAATATTTTTTTAATCCAAACTCTATAAAACCTACTTTACTTCCGACTTTCTAATTTTCAGTCAGAAGAAGAAGAATGTACACCATTTGTTTTGATTGTCAACTAGGTATTTGGTTTAATAAATCTATTTATTATTCGTTTAAAGGTTTAAATTTTGATAAACTTATTATAGAAACATTTATATACTTTTTAGAAACAATTAATATCTTAAAAGAAGGCCAAAACGCATTGTTTGTTTAAAAATCTAAAATTGAAATCAAAACAAAGAGTGTACAATCTTCTTTCTCAGCGTCAGGTTGGAGATTCGCTCGATTGTTGCTCACAGATTATTAAAAACTTTGAAAGCAAATAATAAAATATATACTGAACCGAATTGTAGGTATGCGGTTTGAGGAATAATGATCGTAGACCTTAGTTCTGAAATATTATGTAATAAACTCATTTTTTTCCCGGAGCCTGCAGAGGACCTTTAATATATGATTATTTTCCAGTTCAATGAGTTGTGTGTTTTCACCATAAAGTACATCACGCTGAAGTATTCACATTGTTAAAATAAAATATGTTGTTAACATTATAAGTAGCAACTCTATTTTATATTATTTTACTTTGATAAATTTACACCTGTTAGGCCAGACGAACACCAAAAGAAAGGAAGCTTTTAAGACTTGTCATACATAGGTTTAGGTTTACTGCCCCTTTAAAATGAAATGTCCTGTTTATTTGTATTAAAGCCTTTTAATATTTTATGAGCACATTTGTTTCTAATCGCCGAATATCCAATCTCAAAATTTTTTGGAAATTATTTTATATCATATTTCAAGTTGAAATATTTTTCAAAAAATGCATAGAATGTTATTTATTGCATTCATTATTTTAACCCGCTTAGAGATAAAAAGTTATTCAGAGTGAATATGTATGTTTAAAAAAGTGTTAATGATAAAATGAAATATCAATTTTCAAAGATATAATAATTAATTATTAATGAATTATTTGTGTTTTTAAATGAAGCAAAGAAAATTTCACTTCTTCAACACTGACTAATATAATCTTTTTATTGAAAGAAAAAGTCTCCGCATAATAGTTAATTCTGACAAAACAGATTCGCGCCAAGTTTCAACTATTTTTTTACAGGTTTCGATCAGGGTTTTCATAGTTTATAGTCATAAACTAAGTAGCTTAGGTCATTCTAAAAGCTTTAACTAGTAGTAGGGTGGCTGTCCTCCACCTAAAACTGGAAAAGGAGATGATTTGAGTTTCCAACTTTCTAGTTTATTCCAAAAGCTAAAGTCAACTGCCAAGCCAATTTTGGCTCATTTTTTAAAGATTTCAACTTTTCAAGCTAAAAATCCTAAAATTAATTTAATTAACAATTAACATGGCAACGCTGCCAACACAGTCTGTACGGCTCTCTGTATAGCGTCAGACCGGGTGGCCTTACGCACTTCAACATTCCGGGTGAAGTTGCGCATCGCGGCATTGGTAATTGACGGTGAATGCGTAAAAATATTTCAAATCTGATAACATCATTGGAAAGACCAGCTCTTAAACCCCCTAGTCCATTAATTTCACGAAAATCGTAAGAGATTAAGTATAGACTGTATAGATACTAAGTGTTCTAACAGAGACCTATGTTTTTTATAGCAAAATAATTATTTTGGACTAGAATCGAATCTCCGCGAACTATGCTGTAGTGTTGATAATTATGCTCCAATTTGATTGCAATTTACGTTGGATATGCATAATTTACAGCAGATTAACGTCATGTAAGATGATTTTAATAATAATTATAAATTATTGAGATATAGGTAACCAATATACTAGATGCGCAAGAACACCCTGGGAATATTTTAATTCACGGGTGGACTTGGGCACATTTATTAATAAAGTGAAAGAGCTCTTATTCATTAATAAACCTGTGATATTTGCCCCGGATATTCCTATACCACAGCAATTCCACCTCAGCCTCACGGCAATTCCACAGCAGCCTCACCGCTCACGGCAATTCCACAGCAGCCTCACGGTAATTCCACAGCATTCTCATGGCAATTGCACAGCAGCCTCACGGCAATTGCACAGCAGCCTCACGGCAATTGCACAGCAGCCTCACGGCAATTGCACAGCAGACTCACACAGCAATTGCACAGCAGACTCACGGCAATTGCACAGCAGACTCGGCAATTGCACATCAGCCTCACGGCAATTCCACAGCAGCCCAGTCTGGAAAACTGCTTAGGCTAACAGATGAACTCTATATGCTAAATGCTGCGGATTATACAATTTTTAGCAATTTACCATTAATTTTTGAAGTCTGTAGAACTCCAACAGAGTAATTAGTTCATCAGAAAGCACCTATTTTTCCAGACTGGACAGCAGCCTCACGGCAATTCCACAGCAGCCTCACGGGCAATTCCACAGCAGCCTCACGGGTAATTCCACAGCAGACTCACGGGCAATTCCACAGCTGACTCACGGGCAATTCCACAGCAGACTCACGGGCAATTCCACAGCAGACTCACGGGCAATTCCACAGCAGCCTCACGGCAATTCTACAGCAGACTCACAGCAATTCCACAGCAGACTCACTGCAATTCCACAGCAGATTCACTGCAATTCCACAGCAGACTCACGGCAATTCCACAGCAGACTCACGGCAATGGCACAGCAGCCTCACGGCAATTGCACAGCAGATTGGGGCAGTTGCATAGAAGATTGGGGCAGTTGCATAGAAGATTGGGGCAGATTCACGGCAGTTGCATAGCATATCGGGGTTAGATTTTCTATGCACAGTTTATACATAGGGTGAACTTGCGCATTGCGCAGTTTCACATTGGGTGAATTTGCGCGGTGCGCAAGTACACCCGGTAAGTGCGCAAAATTCACCCGGTTTATCACCACGATCTTTGCGCACAGTTTTTTGATGATAACTTTTTTTCTATTGAACTTAAAGAGTTGAAACTTGGTGTGTATCTAGGTCTACCCTTCATCTATCGGCACACAGAAAATCAGATTGCTGACTTCTCTAGTTTTTTCGTAAAATCAAAGTATGCGGAAAATGCGCAAAGCCACCCGGTCCGACGCTAACTGTATTAGTGCATACTGCATAATTGGATACGTATCTAAAAGTTGAACGGCGCACCACAGTACGGGCCTGTACGGCGCACCAAATTATGGCGTGCCACTGTACATTTCATCAGATTGGTAATTTGAAAGAAGATTAATGATATATGGAGTGAACATAATTGATAGTTGTTGTAGGCTATCAAATTTATGACTGACAGTACTTGAAAGTTGAATCCCAGTCTGTAAACCACTCTGGAAAAAGTAGCCAAAGATCTTTGGACTATATTGGAGGGAAAATTCATCAAAACAAGGGCCCAGTTGCATTTAGGTCTTTGAAATACTAAAATCGATCCGACTCCTCTCATGGTAATTAAATTGTATCTCTTCAGTATTCCTACGCGCTACGGGGAGAGTAAGAAATTCAGGGGAGTCGCTTTCCATGACAGCTATAGAGGCGATATTAAATCAATCAGACTCCTTTTAATTTATATACAAGTATTAGTGATGAAATCATTTGAATTCAATAATAATTAGAATAAATATAATAGCAATTTTTGTATCATAGTTACGTCAAACTACCAGTTTGTATTTGGTGCTCTGAACTCCTCTGACTTTTTCAAAAATCTGAGAAATAGCTGCCAACATTTTTCATCAATTTGTCTAGTCCTCTAACATTTTTCCAGTTTCCAATTTTGAATTAATTCCTATGTTCCCATGTTAATTTTGGCTTGAAATCTTCAGAAAATGAGCCAAATTGACTTGGCTCAGATTTTTTGTGAAATTTTGGATCAAGAAATGGCTTACAATTTTCCAGCCTCTGAAACATGGTAAGCTGCAAACATTTTTCATCAATTTGTCTAGTCCTCCAACATTTTCCCAGTTTTACCCCTCCAAAAATTAATAGTAATATAGGAATTAATAGCTAAATATCCTCTGACATTGCAGGTATTTTTTTATTAGAGAAATTGAATATCTGCTGACATATCATTGGAATTTACCACTATCTACAATCTGGTGCGGGAGAAGAGACACATATGCAGACTGGCATTTTACCAGTTTCTTCAGACTGGCCTTTAACTGACATACTCTGTAAGACCAGTCTGTATTTGGTGCACAGAATTCTACTGACTTTTCCAAAAAGCTGAAAAAATCCACCATAAATTTCCAATAATTTGGCTGATTGGTGATCCACCAGCAATTTCCCACTTTATCCACTGAAAAGTAATGGTAACATAGAAATAAACCAAGTAAAATAGTATGGCTCATGAACTCTCCAAAATGATCAAATTATCATAAATTCTTTCCAAAATAACATTGTAGCATAGGAGATAAAATGAAAAACAGATATTTCTAGCCATTTGCAATTGCAGGGCTCAAAATAACTGTCACAAACTCGCCATTAAAATGGCGAGTTTGGACATGCTTTATTACCTGGGGAATAAATAGCTAAAAATCCACCGACTTTGCTGGAATATTATTTTCAAAGGATAAAAATTCCACCGACATGTCGCTGGAATTTACCATGAAATACAGACTGGCTGTAAGCCACTCTGGAAAATACCTTAGGCTAACATTTAACAGATGAATTTTAGAGGCTCCAAAGATCTTTGGCGACATAGACGCACTTTGGAGATTGGGACGTCACCTGTGATACGTTTTGACAGTTGAGTGTTGCCATATCATATATGAATGTATCAAACTAAGATATCATATGTAATTAATATGATGAATAATTAATATGAATATTGGTGATATTAATTAAATAAACTGATACCAAATTGCAATGTGAACTAAATATAATAATCTATTGAAAAGTTCTTATATTTCAAAATTTTCATCCACAACTAAGTAGCTACTATTAGTTATATCATAGCTAGTATTTTCGAAGTCTCAAAGACTCGGTCGGTGCCCAGCAGGCGTACAACTGCCAAGCTAAATATTAATATCTTCCCCCGGGGTTTCTAGAAAAAAATTGGAAATTGGAAGCAAAAATGATTTACTCCATACTTTATTATATTTTCAGATGAAGGTCTTCTAAGATCTGCTAAAGGTCTTCTTCCTCCAATACCAATCTGTGGTCTACGTCCAATTTCTAAAGACGAGTCAGGACCTTTGATTTGTTTTGAAATATCCCTCTATTCCTTTGACCCTTATGACGAGGATATTGTGCTCGGGCGGGTTGGCCGCGACTTAAGGTTTTACTTGTCTATTAATGTTGATAATAGTAAGGACACAGTAGGGAATTGAGGCTCCAATGATGTCTTATTTCTATATTAATGGAAGATGCAATACAGGTGATATGACAGTAGAATGCAAGGTGATGAGCAGAAAAGTATAAATGAAGATAAACAAAGTATTGGTTATGAGTATGGAGGCGTGAGAGAGTTAGATTGAATTCTGTAAAGATACACAATGAACAAAAGTAAATAGTAAGATAACAAAACAAATTATAAATAATATTACAGCAAATAAATGTAAAGCAAAAGCAAATAAAGGAAAATAAAGTTAAATGAAAATAAAGAATAATTATAAAGCAATATAGTAAGCAAACAAATAATATTAAGGCAGAAAAGAACATAAACTCACAAGTAATGATTGGGAAGGGTTTGTATGCAACTAGGCGAGTGACAGCGTACGAAAGACTTATCAGTTAGGCTTAATATTATCATGCCTTATTAACCCTAATGAGTTTGACGTGTGTTTTTTAGGCACATTTTTTTCAATTACTTTATATCTTTTATGTTATTCGTTTAAATTTACTGGCCTTTCTTGACTTTGTTCCTACATACCTACCAAATATATCTTTGTATTAAAAAATAAAAATATGTATCATCGTAAATCCTCGTAAATCATGTAAATTATGGAATTAATTGTACTTTGGTGACGTTTGGCAACCTAGAAATACAGTTTGGTTAGCGAATATGCAGTAATCTGTTCACATTTTCATCAAAAACAGATAAATGTGCGAGCTATGATTGGCTCATACCTCCACCCAATCACAGATCTGGTCTCTCAGTTGCCAATGTCTTAAATTCTGATGTATTTATTTCTCCTTATATGTTCTATATTTTAACTTGAAATTTGGTACACGATTAATCGAAATAATAGTGAATTTTTAATTAATCGGAATCGTACTGACAGACATATCTTTGAATTCCGATTCTTTAGCGTCGAGGCAGGCATCTTTACCCACTTTACTGCAAATTTCGGTTGCATAGATACGATAGTTAAACAATCAAAATAAATTGCTTGTATATAGCCGTTTAGATAAGGGGATAAATACTGTACAATAATATCATTTCAACTGGTGATAAACAATTATTTAAAAAATGATAGTCCTTAAAGTTAACTAGATTAAGAACACACACACAGGTAGCATGGACAGAAGATAAAGGCTGAAAATAAACAAAACTATATGAATCAACAATGAACAAAAAGAAATAAAATGACTGAAAATAAAGAACTAATAATAAGAATGTGAAATGATAAACAAATAAGAATTCAAACGATTAAAATAAATATAAACAAATAATAAGACAGAATATGAAGAACTTGACTTACAGGCATATATGAATGCAGGAAAAAGTCTGACAGAGACTGAGATAGTGATTTATGTTAGCTAACTTAATTGTGAATGATTAATGAATAGTTAGTAATATGAAAAGATGAAATAAAAAAGGGATCAAACATGGAATGATTAAATGTTGTCTAAAACTTCTCCTTTATCAACATCACATATAATATGATTAATATCTTCCAATGATATCAACATACCAAATATGAAACATTCTTTCTACGGGTTCAGAAGCTGTTTGTTACGACGGCATAGCCCATAATTGGATCAATCCATTAGTTTATGAGTTACTGCCGTTGCGATAAGACGTCCATCTAATCATTAATTAGGCTGGGGTATTTTCAAACTAACAAAATGTTAATATGAAACAATTCCTGTCCGTAAAGTGAATTGGACCTCATAGAAATGAACTTCTACTGTTTTATGATATTTGGCAAAAATTTAGAGTAAATAGACCTGTATCTTTTTCCGTACTAGCGAACTATGCGCTATTTATATTTTCATGCATTAAATATTGAAGCTATGTTTTCATAGGTGTTACTTATTCAAATATATGGTACTCTATCCAAGTGTGGTACAAGCATATTTGAAACATTGCTTCTATTGGTTAAGAAGCTGTTCTTTATGATGGCGAAATAAAAATTTTGATTTACCTCTTGGTTTTCAAGTTAAGGGGACCGACTCCGTAAAAAGTTAAAAATTTAGCAAATATTTTTTTATTGCTCAAATAGCTTCAATTATATGGTAAGATTGTCTGTGTAAAAAAAAATACTATAGGTAGCGTTTTTTTTTTTAACTATCTCTTTTCGAATTTAGCTCTTAAAAAAATAGTTATTTATGTTTTATTTTTGCTTTAGCAAAGAATTATTGTCGGTTATATGCCTGAAGTACCCTGCTGACAGAGAGCCCTGACAGCCCAAGGGGATTCAGTGCCAGACAAAAAAAAAAAAAAGGCTTATATTACCTGTTCTGAAAACCTATAAATTACTGTATTGAACGTTCAAAATCTCCGTCAATTTTGAAGATACGGCATTGCGGTTTTTTGCATTCGAAGCGCAAGATAATGCTCTACTATGACTGTAGAACAAAATTTCTTATCTTGGACTTAGACTTTTTCAGTATTTTTTTTTCCGGAAATTGTGAAATAATTTTTTTTTTGGGAAAAATTTAAAAAATTCAACAATAAATATGAAATCAAAATTTTTGGTATGCAGTTATTGTAGAGCATTATCTTGCTCTTCAAATGCAAAAAACCGCAATGCCATATCGTCAAAATTAACAGAGATTTTGAAAATTTAAATTTTTCAATTTTTTTCCGTTTTCTTCGAATAAATCGTTTTCTATGCGTCAAATCGAAAAAATTTCAAAAAACAAAAAGGGCTTAGAATTGAATTCTCTCTATGGATACCAAGTTTCATAATCGAAGCTTCAATAATAAAAATGTTTCAAATTTTGGGAGTCGGTCTCCTTAATAGAGGTGCATAAAGATGCTTACATATTTCCAATGCTTAACCTTTTAGCGGGTAAGTATCACTCGAGTGATACACCATTATTTTCAGTTCATTATTTTTCTCACAAGTTTAATTACCTTTATATTGAATTAATAAACCACAGACAATAACAGACATCATTGTCTTTCAAATAATCAATTAAAAATATAATTGAAATATTACTTTTCAAAATAATAAAATATATAAAAGAAATTCACAAGAATAAAAATATCTTGATAAATGTTAAACTGCGACATACCAAAAATTTAGACCCTTCTGATGAGTTTATCAGTAAGTGCCTGCTAAAGGGTTAAGGATGCCTGCCCTGACACTAATAATTAATTTTTTAAATGAACTTAAGGGGACCGTCCCCAAATTTTGAAAAAAAGTTTATTATTGAAGTTACGGTTCTGAAACTTTGTATGTATGAATAAAATTGAATTATCTATCGTTTTTGTTCCTGACATTTTTTCGATTAGACCCATAGAAAACGAGTTATTCGAATTTCGAACAAATTTGTAACCATTTCAAAAAACAAAGCCCCTGGTTTTTGGTTGACGCTAGAGCATTGCGGTTTTTTGCATTCGATACTCCATACTGATATCTACTATATAATTTTCTTCGATTTTTGATTTTCGAATGGGTTTTCTAAATTTCGACTTTTTCATAAAAAGTAATCCAAAAATTTTGAAAAAATATTTTTGTCTGAAAAATTTTTCTACAACAAATTCGAAAATCAAAAATCGAAGAAAATCATATTGTAGATATCATTATTGAGTATCGAATGCAAAAAACCGCAATGCTCTAGCTTCAACCAAAAACCAGGGGCTTTGTTTTGAATACTCATTTTTTCACCTTTCTAGAAGTGCGAGAAATTGAGGTTGAAAGTCTAGTGCTCTATTGGCACTGTATCCCCGCTAGCATAAGCTCAGCTATTATCCACTCAAAGGTGGGGGTATCATCAAACTATTTGAATTGCAATATAGCACTCACACAAAGAAACTGAGATGTATAATATTGCATCTCTATGCTAATTGGCTAAGACAAACATTACGTCACACGCGTCATAGCTGACAGTGGAAATCGCAGTTGCAGCACGTAACCTTGAAATGTTATTGAAAACCCTCCCCCCCCTCTTTCGCCTTTGAGTATATAGTGATTTTTGGTGACATTATTCAAATTGGTAGGTGCATCTCTATGCTAATTGACTAAGACAAACATCACGTCACACGCGTCATAGATGAAATTGCACATGGAAGTTGCAGCGCGTAACCTTGAAATGTTATTGAAAACCCTCCTCCCCCCCCCCTTTGCCTTCGGAGATATAGTTATTTTTGGTCTCTCACATTGTTCACAATATTGGTAGGTACTTGATTATGAAAAAAAAATCATAAAATTTTGAGTTTTCTTCGGGGACGGTCCCCTTAATAAATATATGAAGAATCTGCATCGAAATCGGGCTTTGCCTTTTTCCAAGTATTGGAATCTGCCTAAAATTTGGAATTGTCCCATCACTAATTGAAGTAGTGATTGTTTTTAAAATTTCAATTGAACGAAATATTCTATCTTCTAATTATTTATTGAGTTATTCTCTTTGAAAGAATTGTGCACAAAGGACTTAGTCCTATGATGCACCTACAACGGAAAATCTCGGTCCACAAGGGATTTAGATATTTGTGTGCATATATAAAATGAAATTTCCTATCAGAATTTGACCAATTAATGTTTTTGCTTACCGTCTTGTCTGGGTAAATTTCAGCAAAATTTTTTTTTCTGAAAAAGAAGACATGACCTCATGGCCATTGGAGAAAACAAGTTTGTAGCTAGTTGAAAGTTCACTAGCACACTTGTGTTCTCTTCTAAGTCTGGAACCATTTGTTATTTAAATTTATTTAAATGCCGTCATTAATATACTGCGAGTATTTAGTAAACAGGCCAGGCTGTCAGAGCACTCTTCTGCAATCTCCAAATAGTCATGATCTTGTTGATCAGACACCTGAAAAAGATAGAAGGCTGATAACAAATAGCTATACATTAATATTGAATCACATATTCTTGTATAAAAATTTCTACAGACCCTTATATAAATTATTAGAAAGCATTTACAATCTAAATTATGCTAAATAAAACGGGTGTAGGTCATAAACTCCCTCGGTCAAGAGCTCCCCCCCCCCCCCCCGGTCAAGAGCCCCCCAGTCACGAGCCCCCCTGTTTTTAAATCCTTATTTACCTCTATTATTTAATCCTTATTAACACTTTTTTAGTACATTACTCTTTAGACATAAAAATATATGTATATCAGGGGGCATGCCGCCCCCCCAACCCCCCTGCCAGGTCATTAAACAATCATGAAGTGTGCAGTACAACAAACTAGCAGATACAACAAACTACATTAGCAACTCTCAGTTATTTCTACCTAAGTAGTTATTCATTTGTTTAACTAGGTAAATCAGGATTAAAAAAACAGGGTGGGGGGGGGGCTTATGACTGGGGGGGCTCATGACCGTACCCCAAAAAAAAAGCCTATGGCATCACAAGCATGCGTTAGAGGGTCCAATAACAAAGCGTTTCGTAAAGAGAAGATCATGTGACCTTTGTTGATCAATGTGATACACTATTAGAATTTGTACTTGATAAATGCCTTTAGTTGCTGTTTAAAAATAACTACAAGTTGAAGTATTCCCTGCTTCATGTATAAACTACCTCATTAAAATACTGGCCTGTTTCAGAGAAGTTGAGAACACGTGTTTGAATTGTTCTCTGAAGCAATTGCGGTTGGAAGTTTTGTAGTCAGTTTGCTTTGTAGAAGTCAGCTTTGGTTTTGATGGAAGAGCTGCTCATTCGTCCGCACACTTCCAACTGAAAACCATTTAGGTCTATCGCTTTTGATGAAAGTTTGGTCACATTATGGACAGATTTTTCGGATCTGTAATTGAAATAGACAGTGAACATACTTTCGTTCTCTGTGTACATACTGAGTTATTTGCTGTCGTCCTTCTTTAATTGATTAGTAGAAGTCACTTATCCTGCCGATTATTTGTGCTACCACAAGAGCGCGTAATGTAGACCAAATTTCGAGTGAAGGTAGGCTGCTACTGTCCATCATTGAGGAGAAGCTAGACTCAGCCCTAAGTGGAATTCTTCATAGAATGGATGAGAAGGATGCTAAATTGGATCAGTTGGAAACAAAGATATCGGCACTTGAGAATCAAAACAGAGATTTGATTGCTAGGCTTGACAAAATTGAAGCAGAGCTGAGAGCATAGAAGTGACTCTCTCGTTATGTCAGGCAGTGAGCTGCATAACTCATTACAAGGTGATATTAAGCAGTTATTAATTTGTTGAAAAACAAAGTGAAATACAGCTTGGCTGCTGACGAGATCGCTACTGTTCGTCGATTGGGCAAAAAACCATGGACCTCATCTGATAAGAGAAATATTCTACTTAAACTAAAACGTAAGGATACAAGGGATGACATTCTGCGTGCATGTAAAGTGGCAAAAGCTAAGGGAATTTTCCTTAATGAGAATCTAATACTGACAAGAAGTACTATATTATTTGCTTTGAGGAATGCCCGCAGGCGCTTCCCACAAGTTATTGATGCTGCTGGTTCTTACAATGGACAAGTCTTTGCGTGGATGAAACAATCTCATTCTACAGGCAGGAATCATAAGTTGTTCATCAACAGCAGGTCAAGATTAGAGGAGGTGTGTGCGAAATCACTCGGGAGTACCCGCATCTGAACTATTAACGAGAAGCGATATAAATTGACTATGTGTAGTGATTCAGTTATCATTGTTCTATGTAAGTCAATTTTTGCCAGTTTATTTTTCTGTGTCTGTAACTACTGATTCTAATGTGCTGATAGTACAAGTATGTGTCTGTTTGTAAATAGTCATGTCATTCTTTTAATATTTGTGTGTGTCATGACTACTGTACTCTTTTTCTCATTTTTGTGGATATCTTTTTATTTTATGTAGGCTATTATACTTCATTGTATATGATGACCTGCATTATTTGATATAGTTTTGTTCTTTGCAAGCTTGTGTATACTTTCTTATACACTTTGACTTGCATGGACATTAGTCTTAAGACGTTTATAGACGTTTGTGGTTACACCTGTGAAAACTTGTGTGTACGCTTCTTTGAGTTACTTTTGGAGTGTTTGTGTATGTACGTTATATATGTTAGTAATTTTAGTATTTTATTGTTTGTTAGATATTTGTGTCCGAGTTTTCTCAAATGATTATTAATAATCAATATTTTGATGGTATTGGTGCTGAACTAAATCATTTCAATGTGTTATATCCTGAGCTCAATACAAATTGAGGAAGTAGATATTATACGCACTCTGAATATAACAATTGCATATGTAGAAGCTATAAAGATTTCTCGCTACTGCATCATGACATTAGATCACTATTACCCAAGATAGACGAGTTGTTGGCTGATCTTCATTTGTTTGGATCTGATTATAATATACTATGTTTACGGAATGTTGGCTGAATGACAGCACATGTAATTTGATAACTATATAGCTACCTTTCCATTCACTAAGGAAAGATAGGCGCGGTGGTGGTATAAGTGTATATGTTAAAGCTAATAATAATGCCAAATTACTGTCTAATTTCACATTTATTACTGAATTTAATAAATCTAGGTTTGTTGAAGTTAGTAGGGGCAGCGTCAGTGTTTCGGTTGGTGTTGTTTATTGCCAGTGATCTATTTCTGGGGAAGCTAGACAAAATACTAAGTACCTTACGATTGTCCAAATATTCTAACGTATTACTTTGTGGTGATTTTAATTATGATTTATTTCATTTTGATAATACCAGTTGTCTATCTTTCCTAAATTTCATGAATAGTCACTCACTGTTGCCGATGATAAGTAAACCCACTCGCATTACTGATACGTCTGCTACTTCAATCGATAACATTTTTATTATTTGTCCAGAGAATTGTATTGCTGGTAGTACTACAAGTGATCTTTCAGATCATATGCCCATTTTTTTAGTTATTAAAGATATTTTTGCTCAAAACTTTACTAAGCAAACTGAAATAAAGTATAGAATTGTTAATGATGTTACTATAAATAATCTCTGTATCAATTTAAGTAATCACGATTTTACCAGTGTTATTGATTGTTCAGATGTCAGTAATACGATTCAAATGACTGAGGATATAATTTTACAAAATTATAATTCAATTTATCCTATTAAAGTGAAATTTGTATCATCTCATAACCTAAAAAAGCCTTGGATTTGTGGAGCTATTCTTGATAATGTTAAGAAAAGGCAGAATATGTATATTTTGTTCTGACAAGGAAAGGTGAATCAAACTACTTATTGCAGCTTTAAAAATTTCGTAACCAATGAGATAAGAAAAGCTAAGCGCACGTATTATTCATCTAAGTTTAATAAATTTAAATCTAACATTAGGGAATCTTGAAAGAGTATTAATGAAATTTTTGAGTAGAAAAGAGAATATTTAAATCAATCAGATAGAGTTAAATATAGGTGATGAACATATTACTGACCTAAGTAAAGTAGCTAACGTGTTTAATTTTCATTTCTCATCTGTTGGTCGTAACATCAGTCAATCAGTTCGACATTGTGCAACTAATCATAGTTATTTTTGAAAGGTAACCATTTTAATTCTTTCATGTTCTCCTATATCACACCCTCTGATGTTGTTAGAGCTATTAGTTCACTCAAAAATAAACCCACTGATTTACACACTGTATCTAATTATGTCTTTAATAAAATTAGTCATATCGTATCTCCAATCCTAGCTGTAATTTGTAATAGATCTATTTCACAAGGCATTTTTCCAAGTTGTATGAAGACAGCTAGTTATTCCTTTACACAAACCTGGTTCTAGAACAGATGTCAGAAATTATAGACCAATATCGATAATGTCAACATTTAGTAAAATTTTTGAAAAAATTGTTTATAAACAAATCCCAGGCAAGAAGCATTATTCCTGGGATATTCCCTTTATATCCCAGGAACAAACCCTTGCTGCCTGGGATGTATGACTTTATAGATAAATAGTCTTTGTTGTCAGACCAACAGTTTGGATTTAGGTCTGGTAGGTTCACAGTAGAAGCCACTCTGAAATTTGTGAAATTAATTTATGATTCATTAGATTCGAACGATAGTGTTTTTTCAGTATTTTTAGATTTCTCCAAGGCATTTGACTCTGTGGATCATACTATTCTTTTGTCCAAGATTTATTTCTACGGTTTTAGGGGTTTAAGTTTTAAGTGGCTGGAATCATATTTGTCTGATCGTCTCCAATATGTGAGAATTAAGAAGTCATCTTCAGATTGTTCACCCATTACTCATGGTGTACCTCAAGGGAGTGTTCTAGGTCCTTTGATGTTCATATTGTTTATAAATGACTTTCCATTGAGCTCAAACAAATTTGAATTTACACTTTTTGCAGATGACAGCACTCTTTCGAATAGATTTGACCCTCTACACCCATTTGATGTATGTCAGTTGTTGAATGACGAGTTGTCTAGAATTGAAACTTGGATTGCTTCTAATAAACTATTCATCAACGTTGATAAAACTAAATATGTACTTTCAATTATAGATGTTCCATTTCTTTGCCAAATATAAAAATTGGGAATGATATAGTAGCTCGCGTTGACCATGCTAAATTCCTGGGTATTCACTTGGATGAAAATTTAAACTTTGTTCATCATACAAATCATGTGTTGCCTAATGTTTCTAAGTCGCTTGGTGTTCTGAATAGGCTTAAATTTACCTTGCCTGAAGAGGTGCTACAATTTTTATATCAGTCACTTATTAAACCTTATTTCGATTATGGCATAGAAGTTTGGTATGATTCAAGTAAATTGAACCAGGATAAGTTATTTAAGATGCAAAAATCCTCAATAAGAACAATTTGTTGTGTAGCTACCAATTCTCACACTTCTAATTATTTTTGACCGTTGTCTATATTGAAAATTGATATGTTGTGTTTGCACATTTGCTTTAGAGTATTTAAAGCCATTCACTTAGGTATTGATGCCAATTTATTTAACAGTGTGCTTACCCTTTCTAATATTCATTCCTATGTAACACGACATGGATCCAATTTGATTACCCCATTATATCATAAACGCAAAAGCCAATTTTGTATATCATTTTTTGGTTCTTCATATTGGAATTTATTACCTGATTGTATTAAATTTAATGACTCTCTATCCTGTTTCAAGCGAAGTATACTTAAACACTTATTTGCTAACAAATAATTTTTCAACTGTACATGTTTGTAATTTGTAATAGCTGTGTAACATAAGACTTTTGTAACATTACGCTGGTTCTTCTTTGTTTTAAATCGTTCACTTAGCATAACCTGTTGTTTTTAATTTTATATAGGTTGCCCTAAAAGCAAATTGTGCTTAATACGTGCCTTGAGTATGGTTTGTTATTTATTTTAATGTTCCGAATTATTTTAAACCATACTGTATTCTTGAATAAAATTGTTTCATTGAAATATGTAATAGTAATGCATAATTAATTATGTATTTCTTGACAAACTGAAATAATATAGCTAGCTAATTCATAAAAAATAAATCCTGTTCACAAAATTAGATGAAAAACCTTATGAACAATGTTTATAAGTTAGTTATTGTTTAATTCAATGTTTACCTCCGGTCTATCACCTGCATTAAATCTGTAACAAATGTTGTGTCACAAATTCAATCACATCTTCAAACTGATACTCCGTCTAGGACTCTAGGGGATGTTCTTTTCAACCTTGCTTCCCATAACAATCCACCTCCGCAGCAACTCAAGTACGAAAAACTTGGTGGGCGGTGAGAAGACAGAGGCAGCTAAATTTCCCAATTTGTCTATAGTCTTTAGTTTTTTCGAGAGCTGCCAAAGTCTCGGTGAAGTGTCTTTTCATCAAGTCCAGCCACTAAATGATTAACCAAACTGAACCTTTTGGAGACGAAGCATTATGGTCTTGAATGGTCTACTGCGAAGTCCACTCCTCTTGCCAGAAACTTCATCTTCTCAAGATCAGAGGGAGTTTGGCGATATTTGATGAATGTTTGAATGAGTGCCTGGTAGCTATAGAAGAGATTCTCTATTATTGGGATGTTGGAGCTGGCAAATCTGATAATCAAAAAAGTATTAACAAACGCAAACACGGAATGATTATCATTGAAATAATTATCAACTTAACACTTGCGATTATTCTGATTCAAATCCAGGATTTTATTTTTATAAAAATTGAAACATTTATTATAATCATCGTTTTATGTATATTTAGTTTTAAAATATAATTTATAAATTTGATACAATAGTTTTACTTGTTTTTATCGTTAACTTATTTCATATTGCATCCTCATAACTAAGATAGATAACTAATATATAAAAAAGTAAACAAATTAAAAAAATGTTATTAAAAAGAATATAATCAAAAAGAATGGTCTCTTACTAAAAAAACAATGCCTAGTGCCAACCCTGCTCAAATCTGACCTTGTTTCTCATTAATGCGATAGAGCTCTGCCGGATAAATTCAAATTTTCCTTGGATGTTAAGGTAATCCTGTTATCCGGTGCCCCTTCCGAATATCTTGTTGGAGCAATTACATGTTTTAAGGTCTTGCTTCGTAAAGATGGAGATCGTTGACTTTTCGTAGACATGAGAAATAGCTAGGTCTAGCCAATGAATTCCATCCCATAATACAGGAAAGGGCAAATACAGAAGTTCTCCATTTGTGAATTCCTGTGGGGTTTCTTTGAATGAAGCGACCTGATAATCTCCATCGTAGTGATTGACTGAAAAATATGTAGCTTAGGAATCTGTTAAATTAAAAAAAGAATATCCTAAAAATTTCATTTAGAATTAGGTAATCTTTTCACTAGAAGTTTAAGAATATTAAAAATAAATTGTCCTATATTTTGAATTTTGATATTTACATACGAACATCAAATTACATTTCATCCCAATGATTGCAATAAAAGGCACCTACTAACTATATTCAACAAAAAAAATTATGTTAATAATAACCAATAAGCTATGGAAGTTCAGTTTGTTGAAGCATCACAAATTCAAGTAGGGAATCTCTTACTTGTTCTGCAAATAACTTATAAGAGCTTTCTGTCAAATCACTAGTAGTGCTGTCAGTATGGTAAACTTTCGGAGCTCCAATAAAGATGGCTTCCCTTGAACCAGCACTATCTGGAATCAGTATCAATATAGCATGATTGGTTTCTCGCCCCGGAGTGCTTTTGTCGCTGGTAATGCTAAAATTAGGTCGGAAGCCAGTACAGTCGAGTGTTTTACGAAGAAGATTATTTAATGTGCCCTTAGTATGTTCAATAAAGGCATTAATTATCTCATAACTGCTTTCTGTTGAACCAAAAAAAAATTCTCAACAAATTAACATAACTACCTATTCAAATATCAAGCCTAGTTTATGTATGTGCATGTATAAATAAGTACATTACTTTGAATGGCTTAAAGTTTCAACTTCTGCACCAGCAGAACTCAAAAGAGCAATGCATTATTCATAATAGAGTCCAACACAGTGCGTCTTAATGACATGGAGGCCACTAGACACTTAGTTTTTGACAGCTTGCATGGTCTTCCGCATGTCATCCCCTTCCCTTTCATCATTTCAATGCCAATGGCTTCTATGTGCATCAACCCACTTCTGAAACCATCCGATAGATGATCAAAGAGCTTTGATCTTAAAATGATGAAGTTTCTTCTGGCTTCTGACATTTAGTATATGAAGCCTCCACAAAATTCTCTATGAAAAGCATTTCTGTAAAATAAAAATTATTCATATATAAATATCTTGGAAGCATTCCAATTGTAAATATGTAGCTATACAGTGTGTTTCACTTATTCGTCATTTTTGAAATAGCCATAAAAACAACAGGCAAATAAAGTTCCAATAGGCCATTTTACAGAAGGTGCTGAAAGTGCCCACTGCCGGCTTGGAGAGATAGCCTTTCTCTCTTCAACACGTTTGCGGCAACCTCTTAGAAAAAACGATGGCAAGTGGTCTACCTCAAACCCTGTGAAATGATTGAAACTAATGATAGGAATGGTGCCAAAGTGATGATCTTCAGATTGTTCATCGATTCATCACTGAAGATAGCCATTCAGTTTCCGTGACAGGTATCGGCTATCTGGAACTGCTCAAAGACACAATGTAGCCAACTTTCCGCTCCACCGCTGCAAGGCAAAATTTGTGGTGGATGCAGGATGGTGCTCCACTTCACTCCACTAATAATGCTACAGCGTTCCTTGAACAGTTTCATGGACAAGTTATCAGCAGAAGAACAGACAGAATCTGGCCAGCCCACAGCCCTGATATTAATCCACTGGATTTCCAATTCTGGTCTGCAGCTCAACAACAAGTTTACCTACAAAAGCCACAAAACATCAAGAAATAGGTCACATGCATATTGAACCTGAATTTTTTTTATTTCAACATCTATATGTATATAAATATATTATAGCCTGTACAAATATCAACTATAAACAACTAGCTTCTGATTTATTATGAGGAATTATACTTTATTAATAATATATTCTCAACAAATTAATATTTAGGTAAACTGGAGAAATAGTAATGATATCTTGAAGTAAGGGACAAAAAATCAATTATATATAGCTATAAGTTTGGTATACCAAAAGGTCATTGTTAACAGATCCGAGAACATTGCACATTTAATACATAACTAGGAAAAAGAAAGAAATAAATAAACAAAGATTACCTATAATTATGTATGTAACTATATCAGGCAAAAACATTGCAATCTGGATTTAATATTAAGTTGATAGATGCAGCAGATAATGGATGCTATTATTTAATGAAACAATCAGCAAAGTAAACTACAATTTTTATTTCTAAATATTCTCATGATTGTTCTTCAAATGCTCACTGAGGGTGGGTTGTCTTTTTTTGTCAGAACTGGGATTGGCAGGTTGTGCAGAACTGTGGAGTAGTTGTTTTTCGCTTTACTGAAGTCTTGACAACGCCTTCAGCTGCACCTTGATAAAAAATTCAGGCAATGATTTTTGATATAACAATTTGCAAATTTTACTAAATAATTATACATTACTAATATTTATAATAGGCAATCAATAGATTATGCTGATAAGATATTTTGCACCCAACTATATTTTTTTTAAACCTATCTTACTATTTAGTTCAACTAAAAATTCTAATAAAAATTATTAAATTGGTTACATTTTTTAAATTTGTTTTCTTCATAAAATTTTGAATTCCTGTACATGGAAGAATCAATGCTGATCACCATGGTATCAGGATTCTAATCCTAAATTTCGGATTTAATGTGATTTTCATATGTTCTATGTCTATTTGAGTAATAAAGAGCGCTTCTCGGAAATATATGGCCACACATCAGACATACTACTTGATTCAGATTTTTTAATATCTTGTTTCTTACAATGCTCATACCGTTACTTTCATTAACATTTTCTTCACCTTCGTCAGATTTTTTGGAGTGGTTGTCTGAAAGTAACTGAACAGTGTTTTCTTCTCCCTCTGACTGACATGGCTTGATGATTCAGCCTGTCAACCTCAGTTGAATATATTTAATTATATTGGTCTTAATAAATAATACTTGGTTACTTAGCTGAAAAAATGAACACTATTTCAAAATAGACATTATAGATAGGTGACTTAAGTAGTAGCTATATAATATGGTTTTACTCATTGACTATTAAAGATAGCAGTAATTCAAAAGTTGTTATCAAGATCATCAACTTGGCACACTTTAACTAACTAGGTACACTGCACCTAACTAACTAGGCACACTGTACCTAATTAACTAGGCACACTGTACCTAATTAACTAGGCACACTGTACCTAACTAACTAGGCACACTGCATCTAACTACCTAACTAGGCACACTGCATCTAACTACCTAACTAGGCACACTGCATCTAACTACCTAACTAGGCACACTGCATCTAACTACCTAACTAGGCACACTGCATCTAACTACCTAACTAGGCACACTGCATCTAACTACCTAACTAGGCACACTGCATCTAAATACCTAACTAGTAGTACTGTATTTAGCTACCTAACTAGTAGCAATGTATCTAGCTACCTAACTAGTAGCTAGCACTGTATCTAGCTACCTAACTAGTAGCACTACATCTAACTACATAACTAGTAGCACTGCATTTAACTACCTCACTAGTAGCACTTATCTAACTTGTAGCACTTTATCTACCTAGTAGCACTGTACCCAGCTGTATTTCTCCTATTTGAAATCAAATTAGGAATAAATTCTTACTCAAATGATATCATAGTGAAATTATTAATGAATAGGTAGAGTCAGAGATTCTACCTACTAATTTACAATAAAGTATAATTCAAATCGTGCCTTCATATCTCCTAATCGTATATTGGATGAACATATTTATATGCGCAATAATGCCTGTCCTGACACTACAATGATACATTTCGTAATCTGTATACCTGACTTTATTTGTAGTTGGCTCATATGTTGCAATACCAATGTATATGAGCTCTGGCTATTAGTGTATGTACATTTTATTATTCAATGATTGAAGGTGATGATTATTTTGTAGATGTAGGTTCTGATGATAATCACTCTAATACCCTCTATCATTCACTTGATTTGATTGAACAATCAAATCATTTATCATTATCGAACTTTAATTAATCTTATGCAAATCAGGATAAATGTTTTTAATTATGTAGTTAATAATAATATTTGTAACTCCAATTCAAACTATGATTACTTATTTTTTGTTGAACTCTTAGGCCCCTTTCACAATAGTCACCAGTTACCCGCCATTATTTATCATGCATATACCCGCAAAAGTGACATAACCTTTCATACGAAGTCACTTCGGTTGCCCGGTTGCGCTACTGGATTTTGCAGTGACGCGTGAGGTAACTAGCGACCGTTGTTGAAAGTTGCCGTCACCGACTTTAGGGTACAATATTGTTGGGGGAGGCCGTGATCCCCAAACATCTATTTCTTTGTAAATAAAGATGGCAGATTTTTCATGAGTTTACTTCAGACAATAACCAGGCCTGGATAGTAAGACAGTATGCTTATACAGTAGGTACCTTACTAAGTTTTAACACATTTTATCAATCTATTTACATACACAATTGTATCAATTCACAAAGGTACGGGAAATACTTCGTTCCTTTGTGAATTGATACAATTGTGTATGTAAATAGATTGATAAAATGTGTTAAAACTTAGTAAGGTACCTACTGTATAAGCATACTGTCTTACTAACCAGGCCTGGTTATTGTCTGAAGTAAACTCATGAAAAATCTGCCATCTTTATTTACAAAGAAATAGATGTTTGGGGATCACGGCCTCCCCCAACATTAAATGGTGCCGTGACCAGGATGGGAAGCTCTGAAGATAACCAGAACTGATTGCATTCAATTGGTAATGCACAAAGAGGAATATGAAGAGAATCGGTATTGATCAAGGACTCTGATAAAAAAGATATAAATTCATTATAAAATAAGTGGTTAAAAGGTTACGAAATGGAAGCAAGAGAAGAATTTAAAAGAGCTCATATAAAAGTTGGAGAGTCCAGGAAGAGATACAGTGCCAGGTTGTTAGATTTGTTCATAGAAGCATATCCACAGAAGAATTATATGACTAGTAAAACTTTGTTGAACAAGTATTCCCGTACCTTTTGTGAATTGAAACTTAGGTATGATAAGTTGTTGTTGTAGCTATTATTAAAAGTGTTTAACAGTTTAAGGAGTGAAGTGTCTACTCTCTAGCATTTATCAAGACCAGGCCTGGTTTATGATTATGTTGACATCTAATAAATTGAAGCAAACGAAAGATTTTACTTGCATCATCTATCTACTACAAAAGTTTTCACCTAACAAGGAATAGTTCAATAAAACAACAATCAACAATAGTATTTATTAACTTCAGCCTACAATAGATCAATTCTTAATTACAACTCTAATGTTCGGGAACACGGCCCCCCAACATTAAATGGTGCCGTGACCAGGATCCGAAGGTAAAGAATATCATTGCTGCTTACTTGTTCCTATTTAGAAGAGATCTCTTACCTTGCTTCATAGCTGGTTTGACCTGAAACAGAGAAGATGGTTGTTGATTTGGAAGATTTAGATGGACAGGATGGAGATTATGAGGCAATACAAGAAAATTGGATTGCGACGAAACAGTTCTTATGTGATATTCAAAAGAAAACTGAATGTGACATGGATGAAAGGACTAAGGAATTGATTGGTACAATAAATCAGGAATTGAAGATGTATGTAGAAAAATCAACCGGTGCAATTCCTAAATAAATGAGAAAGGAAGAAAAAGTGTGTGAGATTAAGATGGAAGAAAAGATCAAGAAGAAAGAAAAATCAGCAAGAAACAAGAAAGAGAAAGAAGACACAGATACTGAAGAGTCGTCACCTAGTGAAGAAGAGTCTTCATCTTCATCCAGTTCACAGTCTAGCTCAGATAGTTCCGTTGCTGTCAAGAAGCAAAAGAAGAAAAAGAGTGAACATAGAGAAGAAACTGTAGCATTTAGCAAACTGATAAGAAAGCTAGATCATAGAATTGTACCTAAACTTGAGAGTTTTGATGAACAGGCAGGACAAGATCTAGTGGTGTACTTGAAGAAATTTGAAAGTTACTGTAAGGATAACTACAGGGGTGGAAAGAGTTTTTGGCTGAATGAATTGGAAGAGCGTTTGAATGGCCAAACACTAGAAACCTTCAAAGCAATGAAAGATGCAAGTGATGATTATGATGATATGAAGAAGAAGTTAGTGGATTGGTACAAGGAAGAAAAGATAAACAGGAAGGTAAAAGCAAGGAAAAGTTTCAAGAATATAAAGATGAAGAGAGGAGAATCATTAATTGTGTATTCGAATAGAGTCCACTCGATGTTCAAACAGGCTTATCCCAGTAAAGATACTATGCATAGTGGAACTCTTATCAACAAACTCACAGAAACCATTCCAAAGTCTGCTCAAGCAAAACTAGACCCACAGATAGTGCAACACAAAATGACAAATACAAGAATGAGTTGGAATAAGGTCCAAAAATGTCTAAGAATGTGTGATGTCGATGAAAGAAGAGGGGAAAGCAGTGATGAAGAAGAAATTGTCATCAACTTAGGAGGACCAAGGAGAGAATGGAATGAAAATGATGACAGAGAGAAGAAATGGAATATTAACAACTACAGTAATTACAAACAAGGTAACTACCAAAGAGATAATTACTATAACAGAATGCCGACAAATCGTTATCATTCTGGACAGAGAAAAGCGCCAACCAAAGAAGAGTATGAATCCTCTAATGTAACACGTTTCAGAAAGTTGAATGAGATGTGTAGTTTCTGCAACAGGTTCGGGCATAATGAACAGAATTGCAGAAAGAAAGCTAAAGTGTGTTTCAACTGTGGAAAAGGTGGACATTTTGCAAGAGAATGCTGGGCTTCACAGAGCAGAAGAAATGAACGTGGAACATCAGGAAGAAATCAATCAAAATCACCAGGAAAAGAAGAGAATGGGTACAATGGAAACAGAAGCCAGAGTCAACATGTGAAATGGGGAAATTTAAATTCAAAGAATTTAAACTATTCACCTCTAGTGTAAATGAGGCTATGCTGGAGGAAGAAAAAGAAGGTGAAATGCAGTCCTCAGAAGTGGAATTCAAGAACAGGGAGAACCAACATGACAGAACAAGTGAAGAAAAGGAAGGTGAGACTGAACTAATTAGTCAGTATATAATAAATGCCTTAATTCCATCTAAACTGTTCATGATTGATGTAAGACTAAGTAATTTTATAGCAAGTGCAATGTTGGATAGTGGGACGTCATTCTCTTTTGTAAAGAAATCTATAATTGATAATTTGAAATGTGATGTCAATGTGAATATGAAAAGAGAAATAATAGGGTATGGAGGTCACAAACTAACTACAGAAGGAGAAATAGATACCGAGATTAGCATTGCAGATTTGAAATTAAACTGTAGGATGAATGTGATAGAAGATAGAAATATGAAATATGACCTAATTTTGGGTTTGAATTTTCTGAAAGATAACTGTGTAGAGATAGACTTGGCGAAAAGGACAGTCAAGATAGGAAGAAAGGATAAAATAAATGCCATATTTTGCATGGATAGTAACTATAAGATAAAAGAGGCTATTTATAACAACATCCCAGTTTATGCTACAGAAGAGAAGACTATAAAGGCAAATGATGATTGTTTGATAAGTATAGCTAGTGAAAATACTTTGTCTAAAAATGCAGATTTCCTTTTTGAAGGCATAGTAAAGGAAGGAGTTAGCATTCACCAGGGCATTGTGTCTGATCTAAACCAGAGAGTTATATGCCAGAATGTAACTAGAAAGTCCAAGAGAATAAAGAAGAATGAGCAAGTTGGACATATATCAATGCTAGTAGAAGATGAGATAAATTCTCTACAGGATGATAATTGGACTGCACAACTATTAAGGGAACGGATAGATCTAGGAGAAGAGCTATCTAGTGATGAAAAGTCAGGAGTCTACGAGATACTGGAGAAAGCACAGAAGGCATTAAGTTTGGGTGATAGTGACATAGGAGAGGCAAATGTGAGTCCACACCATATAGAACTTAATTCGTATTCTCCAATTTGGCAGAAGCCTAGATCCTTTTCAGAGCCAATCAATCAAGAAATTGAAGCCCAGTGTCAACAGCTTTTGAGTGACGACATAATAGAATACAGTGATTCTAACTGGTCTTCACCTGTAGTGCCGGTAAAGAAGCCAGATGGAAGCTTGAGACTGTGTATAGACTACAGAAAACTGTGTATAGACTACAGAAAACTGAAGCCAAGTCTAAACAAGTGTCTGTACAAAGCAAACAAAATGAAGTACTTTACAACACTTGATTTAGTGAAAGGGTACTACCAAGTTAAACTGTCAGATGAGAGTAGAGATTTAACTGCATTCAGTACCTCGAAAAATCACTTTCACTTCAAGCAACTTCCCTTTGGCTTGAAAAATGCAGCAATCGCCTTTCAACGTATGATGCAGCAGATTATTTCGCCTGTCAAGTCAAATAATGTGATAGTATATATTGACGATATACTAATAATGTCAGAAACCTATGAAGAACATCTGAAGTTAGTGGAAAAGGTGCTAGGAACATTGTCCAGATATAATGTCAAAATTAAAGTAAAAAAGTGCAAATTTTTCAAGAAATGTGTGCAATTCCTGGGACATATGATCAGTACAGAAGGAATCAGGAAATGTGAAGAATATGTTAAAAAGGTGCGAGAATGCCAAAGACCTACAACTGTGACAGAACTTCGCAAATTCTTGGGCCTTGTCAACTTCCAGAGGAAATTCATCCCAAGGTGTTCCGAAATAATGAAATCTCTATCAGAAGTTACAGGTGGTCCCAAGAAAGCCAAGATTGAATGGACTGATGAGAGGAATCGAGCTTTTGAAAGACTGAAAGAAGAGATAGAAAGGGATGTCACTCTAACTTATCCAGACTATAGTGAAACTGCAGAACCTTTGGAACTTTATGTTGATGCATCTGGCAGTGGAGCAGGAGGTTGCTTAGTCCAGCGACAAAATGGTGAAAAGAAGGTAATAGGATATGGCTCTATGTGTTTCTCTACAACTCAGTGCAGGTATTCTACTATAGAAAGAGAATTAGCAGCTATACAGTGGGGATGTGAGAATTTTAGATCGTTTTTGTTTGGAGTTCAGTTCATGTTGTTTACTGATCATAAACCTCTTGTATACATGAATAATATGGCAATTCACAGCTCATGAATACAAAGGACTCTAGACCATTTGGCAGAATATGACTTCCTAATCAAATACATACCTGGTACTGAGAACACTGCAGCAGACTTCTTATCTCGTATTGAAGGAGAGAATGTAGATGACGACTTTCAAGAAGGACTGCCAAAAGAATTCAGGGTACCAGAGAAGATGGAAGGTGGTGGAAACTCAATGTTCAAGGCTCTGCTGTCTGCTATGAGTTTCGTCTGTGAAGAGGAAGAACTGCCGAAAGACCAACCAGGAAATGAGAAAAAATGTGATTAATCAACTAATAACTGAACCTGCAAAGTATAAGTTGGTAAATAATAAGCATGAAAAAAGAAAACTGAAGGTTATGCTCAATGATGATCAACTACCTTGCACTGAGGCAATATTAGCAGCTTCACATTTATATGGTATTGAAATCAGAGTGTACCATAATATAAAAACACCAGTTGTGTATAAAGCTCATATTGGTAATTGTAAAAAAATTGTGAATTTACAATGCATATCTTATATACATTATAATCCAATCTATACAAAGAAAGATGTGGAAATAAATGTAAGTAATAGATGGATTAATGATATTGATAGTATTCCTGAAATTACTAGTCTCTATGAACAGCTTGATCTGAATTGTGCAAACTTATTTACAGAAGATTTTACAGAGAGAAAATGTGCACATTCTAGTTTGAACTCTAGTACAGCAATTACTTATAATGGTAAAAATTTGTGTGCTCTCATAGATACAGGGGCACAGATCAGTTTAATTGGAGATGAGACATGGAAAGGGGTGATGAAGGGAAATGAAAGTGTAACCAAAGATAAATCACTAAGGTTAGTAGGAATAGTGGGAGAAAAGAAGGAATGTTTAGGCATTGTGCACCTAGCAATCAGATTTGAGGGTTTAGAAGATATGAAAATTTTTCCTTTTGCCATTGTTAAGCAATCAGATTTGCCGTGTTGCATGCTTATTGGTTTAAATTATTTAGAAAGTCTGGGTAGAAAGGTCAACTTTGGTAATTCACAAGTTACATGGAGTGATGGTAGCAAGTTAATATTCAAAACTGATGTGGATATTGCTTTTGGAAGAGAACAGTGGACTCTAACTAATGTTGAAGTGGAAGATGAAGCTACTGCCCCGAAAGTGACATTCAGAATTGAGAAGGAGGAATTAAAGAAAATGCAGGAATCCAATCATGCAATCCGCACTCTTCGAGGTAAAATTGAAAGAAAGATTGAAACCAAATTGTGGAAAGCACCTTCAATTAAACAATTCTCGAGGTATGTGAGTAATTTGACATTTGAAAATGATATTCTGATAAAATCTGATTTGGACTATAAAGCTGTTGTAGTATCGTATTCATTTCTGGTTGAGATTGTTAATAAAGTGCATAGTAAATTAGCACACATTGGAAGGAAAAAGCTTGTTGAGGTTGTAAAGAGGCATTTCTGGCATCCTGCACTTGAGACAGTAGCTAGAGAATTATGCAGATGTTGTCACTATTGTCAAACAAATAAGGTTAATAGATTGAATGACTCGCCTCCAACACTAAAGATAGATTCTCAGTATCCTTTTAATATTGTTGCTATTGACCTTTTGAAGTTCCCCAGATCCAAAGCAGGTTTTGAGATGGCATTGGTTTGTGTGGATCACTGTTCCAAGTGGATGATGGCGGTACCAGTCAGAAACAAATCTGCTATGACTATAGCAAAAACTCTGAAATATCAAATATCATACCTAAGTTTCTGAAAAATACTACACAATTATTATCACTAGTTGAGCACAAATTAAAGTTAAATCCAAGCACATTACTTAGGTCCACACTGTATCACTTCTAGATTAAGACTGACTCGGACTTTGACATTTCCCATGAAGTAAACTATGTTCTATATTTCTTAAATTTCAGATTTACAATTTATGCTATTTACATTTTTAATAATGCTATTTTTTAATTACAGATTTATATTTTTAATAATACTATTTTTTAATTACAGATTTATATTTTTAATAATGCTATTTTATATAACTTTCAGATTTATTAAATTATCACCCTAAACCTTTGATATCCTCTAACAATATTAATAGTAGCTTTCATACGAAGTCACTCAGTGACGCAACTTTCTGTAATCTGGCCCGATGCCTGCAATATTCAAGTGACTCTGCTCTTTATTGGTGGTTTGGAAGAAATTGAAAAATTCAAAATCATCATCACATAGCTACTAAAATATCATAAAGTGAATGATGTGAATATTTGTCTATTCTTGATGTTAACTAGAGATGGGACGAAGTATCAGAATTGTTATCGGTAATTTTTCTGATATCGGCATTGGCAAAAAAGGTATCGATACAAAGAGTATTTTAAATTTCTTGAATATAATTTATTCAAACAATATATATTCTAATTGTAACTATAAATGGATCTTTCCCATTTGACGACCACAACAAGATTTTATTTAAATTAATTTTTTATATGTATTTTTGTCCATAGAATCCGAAAATCAAAACATTTCTTCGTAGAAACTAATAGTTTTTGAGATATAACGGTTTGAACTTATTTATTTCCTATGTATTACTGAAGGATTGAGAACTTTGAAAATAATCGTGTTTTCATTGAAATTACTTAAACAATATAGATTTTTTACATGAAACAGTAATGTGGTATGTTGTATCCGCTAGTTTGTTGTACTACTCACTAAATGATTGATTAATGACCTGGTAGGGGGGCTCGGGGGGGCGGCACGCCCCCTAAATACATATATCGAATATATTTCCAGTTTCCGTTATATTTTCAAATTGTTACTTCAATCCTGATATATGTGTAATGGGGGGCGTGCTGCCCCCCTGCCAGTTCATTAACCCTTTCGATCCGGCAATTTGATGTCAATTTTTTTTTTCATGTTGATAAATTAGCTTTTAAATATGTCAAACTAAGATACATTATTCATCAAATTTGTAAAATTTCAATTTTTTTATAGTTTATAGAGATGGTAGCAGAGACTACCGTCAGTATTTTCAGGGACCACATTTCCTGAAAATTGTAAATAGCTAGTGAGAATACAATTTTCAAATGATAGAATGGTTTGAGAAACAGTTTATTAAATTATTATGACTTTATAACATTTAAATTAGATTTCATTAATATTTATTGTCCCTTATGAATGAGAAATATATTGAATATAATTATAAAAAATTGACAAATTAGCACAATAATAATTATTATAGTTTAATATAATATAAGTCATTATTTTTAATATTTCATAATGAAAATAATGCAAAATAAATAAATGAATATTAAAAACTAAACACCCTAGATGTGTATCACAGCATAGTAAGCTTAAAGTTACAAATTATACTTGATAAAGCTGTAATATTAATAATAATATAAAAATTTATCATACAAACATTATGAGTGTATTCCTATAAATTAATGAATTCCTTTGGCATTATTGTCAAGATAAAACATAAGCGTAATATTCATTACCAATTATACTATTCGACTAGTAACATGTATTATATTATCTGCATCACATTGAAAATCACAAACGTTCTCTGACAGATGAGTAAAACTGTTTATTCGTGGTACTCATTGAAGCACATCTTAGATGAATTGCAGCGAAGAAAAACTCCACAGTGCTACATTTACTGGCAGGTCGAGACTGAATTTTGCTCTTTGAGCAAACCTTGCACCTTCCCTTCTGAATGTGAAACACTGGTCTATTAATGCCAACATTAGTCAAACAAACGGAAGCTGGAACAGAGTACTGTATTTTGCGCCGCTTTGATTGACCAGCGTCAAGTCTTCGTTTAGCAAACGTGAGGAGTCCAAGAGCGATTTCTCTTCAAAAATCAAACAGTATCTTGAGTAGCTTCATAAAAGAGAACATAAGAATTTATAACTGCCATGTCCATGAGAGCAATGAATGTACGATTCCACCACTTGCAGCTTTTCCTGTCCAAACCATACAGTTGACGTAACATATCATGCTTGTCTACAGCTCCCATATATCTGTTGTAGTCATCAACTACTTGGGGACAAGGAACTGTTGACTTAGAGCCATCCTTGTTTTTTCTTTGCACTGTTGTAGGAGATATACCATAGTAATTTGACACAAAGAAGACAGTCTTTTTATTCATCCATTTATACACTTATGCCATCAGAAGTGGAGCGGTAGTCAAATTCTCCTCTTTTGAGAGATTTGTCTTGTGCAAGAGAAGGCACATCCTTTCTAATAGAACGAATTGTTCCACACGCCAAAATATGACGAAGTTTCAGTGTCTCCATGAGGGGAAGAGAAGTAATTATCAAAAAATACTTAGTGGTTTGCTGTTTTGATGTGCTTTAGAAGAGATAGGACAACTTCACCAACCAATCCAAATTTCTTCACCTCATCGGATGCATTTTGCATCTCACACTTGCCTGTATATATTTTTGTCTGGAACATGTAACCAGTGTTATAAGATGAACACCACAGTTTGAAGCCTCTCTTTATTGGTTTCATTGGGTTGTATTGCTTCAATGTGGATCTCCCCTTGAAACGTATCATAGACTCATCTATTGCCAGATATTCAGAATGTGCCCTGCTTTCAATAAACTTTTTGTTCAGATGGTCTAATCTTGTAAACTTTGTCCTTAATTGAAAGATCCATCTTGGTGTTGTCATTCACATGCAGATTACTAAGAATACTCTGAAATCTATCTCTGCTCATTGATTCTATTATTGGTTGCACTCCCAGATCTTTTGCACATGACCAGAAATGAGAAATTCTGGGTAGTTCATAATAACTCATGATAAAATTAATGCAAGAAAGTCTTTGAGCTCATCTTTTGAAAGACTGATTGGCTTGCCCCTCTGTACACCTTTTAGATTTGTTTCATAGTGTATCTTGTAAAGAATGTCTTCATCTATGAATTTCATGAAAGCATCAAGTAGAGTGTTAACAAATTGTTGAGAAACTTTTGAAGTGTCATGAAATGATGTATTTATTGCTGGCTCAGGTTTTTTCTTCCATTTTCTTTTCTCCTGAGATGTGTCTGGTTCACTCTGTTGCACAGGGAATACTTCACAGGAATCTATATTTATTATCATCTCTTCATTTTGATTAGAATTATCTGTTTCTACTGTAATATCCTCTTGTTCATCAGATATTTGTGCAACATCTAAGGCAGTTTCAATTATAGTAGTACTCTCTATGTCTTCTTCGTCAGTATCTTCTTCATAGTCAGAAGGTAAACCGATGAGCATATCTTCAATTTGTTCCTCGTTTAACCATTTATTTGCCATTTTTCTGGAATAAAATGTTCAATTAGCAAATATTGATGAAAATATATATAGATTCGCCTCAAAAAAAATCTAATACCATTCAATTCAAATATGACAACATGTAAATAAAAATGAGGACATAATGATAGAGTAATGATAATAATTCCTAGATATAGCTAGTCGTGAAGTGAATGCAGGACACATTTTGGTTACTACTTGAAATTATTTAAATGTTAATAATTGAAAATAGTAACGAAATTAATTATTGAGCGGAGAAAAATAGCAACAAAGATCGTCCTGCAAAAATATTTACAAAATTAATTATCGATTCGAAAACTAGGACATATACTCTCACTAATGGTATAATTTATATTGATTCATATTAACTAATATGACTGAGAAGATATGCATGAACACATTGCTCAAATAAATACAAAATAAAAATGATAAAGTATCGTAAAAGGAATAAATTATTTTAATTATATACATAAAATAACTTAGGTATAAAAAAAACCTGACGGTAGTCTGTGCTACCCCCTCTGACTGACTGTATAAATGGACAATAATATATAAATAGCTGTAAAATGAATATTTAGTAATAATTACGTTTATGAAATGCCTATATTGTTAAAAGAAGGTATCCTACAAAATATCTTAAAAGAAATAAGTCTCAAACCTGATTACCAACAAGATATGGGCAAATAAATACAGCAAAAAAATTTAGTGACTCACCCGCCAGTTCAAATGGCGTAGCAAATTGTTCACCTAGCGTAGATGCCATATGTTGCTATAATCGTGATCTCTGAAGGTACCCCTCACTATCAACAGTATCAGAAGCACAAAAAGTATTCTCTTTTGATTAGTATGGCCAATCATATAAGGCGGTATTTTATACTACCGCCAGGAGCGAAAGGGTTAAGCAATCATGAATTGTGCAGTACAACAAACTACATAACGGCTATCTTTGACCAAAATTGGCCAAAAAGCGTGAAAACACGAGTTTTTTCAAAGTTCCCTATCCTTCAGTAATACATAGGAAATAAATAACTTTAAACCCTCATATCTCAAAAACTATTAGATTCTACAATTAACGGTTTTGATTTTCGGATTCTATGGACAAAAATACATATTAAAAAAATTGAATTAAATCTGATGGGGGTCGTCAAATAGGAAAGATTCCTAAAAATTAACAGTAACAATATTTAATTTAAATTATTTAATAAATAATTTCTTATAGGTATATAATCCTATTTTTCATAATTTCTGTATTTTGTTCTACTTATTTACACTTAGTTTGAAATTAATTATATTATCATTATTATTAAATATTCATACGACCGCCATTCAATGATTTTTAATTATATATAAACTGTTGTTTCGAAGGTAGGTAATATTATTTATAATATTTAAGTTTTTATTCTTTTTATTTCTCCATAGCTATTACAAATCAACTGCCTTAATTTCATATTATAACTAGATTGCATGCAGTCGGTAGAGCGCATAACTTTGCCGTCGCCTTGACCCGTTCTCTCCCAAAATTCGATAAACTGGATAATAACCAGTCGTCCCACCAAATTTCATGCAATATGGTTTAATACTTTTTTAGTTATTGAGTTATAAATGACCTTGACCTTTAAAGGTATCGCTCCCAAAATTCTACCAGAGGGATTCTGAACATTAACCAATTGTCATATCAAATTTCAGACAATTTGGTTGAATACTTTTTGAATTATTGAGTTGACGCTTGACCTTGATCTTTGACCCGATCGCTCCCAAAATCTAACAAAATGGTTCCTATATATTGACCAATCTTCCCACCAAGTTTCATGCAATAGCTATGGTTCAACATTTTTGAGTTATTAATGACCTCTGCTTTTGACTGAGTTGCTCCCAAAATTCTACCAGAAGGTCACTGGACATAGACCAATCTTTTCAGTAAATTTCAGGCAATTTGGTTGAATTTTTTTCCACTTATCTGAATAACAAGGAGATAAACAAATAAATAAATGCCGGATAAAATATAACCCTCCGCAAATTTGCGAAGGTAATTAAACATCAGTTAAAATCTAGCTAGGTATCGTATCATCCCATCTCTGATATGTTAACATCTCTTGTGTTTTTTTTGAGAGCTTCTCATTCTTTTTGAGCAGTAAAGCCAATAGAAGTAACTCCTAATAATATTATGATGGTGAAATTCATTAGTTGAGGGTTTCCTAGCATGGTTGTTTGCAGTGACGGTCACTAGTTGCCGAGCCTTTTACACTAGGCAACTTGTGACGGTCACTGAGTGACTCGTGTGAAATGGGCCTTAAGTTCAAATTTAGTATATTCACACTCACAGAAACTAGGTTTGTTTTAGGCTGTGGATATTATAAATTCATAACACCTGAGGCCAGTGATATGATTTAAGGGTTCACACCGGTTCGCGCGAACCGGCTCCTAAAAATATAAAAGTTCGCAGAACCGTCTGAATCTGTTCCTGGAATACCTTTTTCCAGTGAAATATACAAAATTTTCTTTATACAAAAATATAATTTCTCAAATCTTTGAAAGAACACATGCTTAAAACTGCAGACTGTGCATACTTTTATTCTTGGAGTTCGTATTGAACGTTTGTAGAACGTTGTGGTCACTTAGAAGCCACATGGTCCAAAGTTTTATTTTTAAATTGATATAAAATATTGTACCACATTGATTAAATTTTCCTTATCTTTAAATATAAATATAGTTTAGTAGTTCTCAATTGTAATTTAAGCCTTACGAATCTGACAGGACACATATGTCCCAGTAGATATACTTTTACTCAAGTCAGTGGTAGGATTCAAGGGATTTGCACCGGTTCGCGCAAACTGGTTGCTATACAGTTTGAATCCCACCACTGCCTGAGGCTAATATTGTACTTTTTGTGAAAATTCAACTAGTTTGTTACAAATTTGCATGTTGTATACTAGGTAAGCAAACAATTCTTTGTTCAAACTTAGCTCCTCAAATTGCTATCATCTGAAAGTGAATAAAATTGATTAAAATATTAATCAAGTTATGAAAGCAAAGGCAAGACGAGAATGTACAAGTAGTACTGTTAAGAATAAGGTAAGTTGCACTTTGTATTTTAGCTTTTCTATGTCTCTCATTACTACTTCTCAACTAGCATTGTGTGATAAATTTCTAATTTTTAACAGTTAATGAAAATCTGTTGCATCTAATATAGCTAAGTAAAAAAAAACCTGCATTCAATATGAATATAAAATTGTGTGACAGTCATTTATTGAATCTTAAAAAGTCATTGTACTCAAAGTCCAAATAATCTTGAAATTTATTAAAAATTTAGGAACTCCTACCTAATCAGTATACTGTACAATTCAATGATTATATATATTTGTTTCAATACTGCTTACGTTTTCCATATTTTGGCTACCCATTATAGAGTAACTCTATGAGAGGGTCAATGTCTTAATTAAAGAATTTAAATTATAGTGACTGATGATTAGATACCTTGAAAATTGAATCAATTATGGATAGCCCATATTAAATTATCTACACATTTTATGTGTTTTAGGATGCAAGTATCTCTTTACCCTTCTAATATTGGCATTCTTATAATGAATTTGTTTCATAAAACTATGATTTAGTCCAAATTTGATGCTGTCATAAAACGAGATTTTGAACTTGTGTAATAGTTTTTATTATTCTTTACAGGATTTGACTAAAAGAGTTTCTTCTAGCAAGCAACATAAAATATCTTCATTTTTCAAGACAAAGTCTGACAGAGAAAATGAACTTGTAAATCACAAAAAAATTCCTATCACACCTGAAAAGAAAGATAAATCTTCTGGAGTCTTGACTAAACTTCAACCCTCATCAGCATGTGATGATAATGTAGTTAATATTTCTAATTCAGAAGATGAGGTTTTGTTGGCTACTCCTCAAAAGTCAAAAGATTTATCTGGAGTGTTGACAGAGAGTCAAGACTGCATTCCTCCCACTCCAGTTGATAAATCAAAGAAAAAGTCACCTTTCTTGAAGATCAACAATAAAAGCAAGAAAGTACATTTTTCCAGAAATGTTGATAATGCTGTCCCTGTAAAAAACTTCAATTTTAAATCAACCAAGCGATCTGCTGTAGAAGCAACTGGTCTCTCTCCTGATACTAAAAAGAAAGCTCTAGAAGATGAATCTACTTTAGGCAGTTGCGTAGCCAAGCCTATAATTTCCGACAAACTTTATACTGAAGATAAATTGCATGATTTAATAAAGACAGAAATTGTTGATAATATAGGCCATTGTGAAGAGCATGTGATCGAAGAAGCTAGTCAGAAGCATGATGTTCAAGATGTTCAGGTTTCATCTGATAAAAACACGACTCTCTCCCAGATCATTAATGCCGTTCAATCACCAACTAAAATTGCCTCTCAAAGAGATAAGAAAATTGAACCTTGTAAATCACCAAATAAATTCAGCAATGTAACTAATAAAGAAAAGGAAGAAATTGAAGCCTTCCTCAATGAAGATTTCAATACGTTTGACACTTCCTTCGAGTTGAAGGCTTTTAATTGTGTTGATAAAATAATTGATAAGAAAGAAACACATGGAAATTCTTCAGCTGTAGATCAGGTTGATGCAGTAGAAAATTTCATGTCTGAGAGCTTTGCTGATGAGTTTGATTGTTCATTTGAGATCGAGAAACAAAAAACGGATGAAGTTCCGCTCTCAAAGTGAGTTGGTAGTGTTATTTCTAATTATAGTACCTATGTACTATTGATAGCTATTACCATTGGGTTATTTCTAATTTATGGTTAGTAGCATTGGGTTATTTCTAATTTGTAGTACGTATGTACTATTTATAGCTAGTAACATTGGGTTACTTCTATTTATTCATAGTAAAAGGAGTTCATTCACAGTGTGGAACTGGTTTTTTCTTGCATATTTGTACATTGAAAGTTATTTGTGCACCTTCAATATCAAATCTTTTGTAGCTAACTCTTATAGTGTTTGGTGATAAAGTCAATCTTATTCTTAAATTTAAGAACCATTTTATTGTTGCAAATTTGTTTGAAATAAAATCTATTAAATGACATAGCTGACTAAACTTAGCTATGGACAATTATCTTTTTGAAATTAATATTACATTCTCTGTTAATTAGTGCTAACTTTGCTAATTTATTTCCTTTACAGATATGCCAAGAATTTAATCGCTGAAGGAGTTGCAGCAGACTCGTACTGTTCTCAGGGTGACTTTGGTAGACATTTAGTCACTAGGGTGCAGAGGAGTTGCAGTAGAGTCACTTTGGATCTAGTGGCTCTGAAGCAAGGAAATGATGAAGCTAAATGCATTCTTGAAGGGGTTTGGTAAGTTGTAAAACAGTAAAATGTAGAATTATATTTAATATTTGTGCTTATTCTTTTACCTTTTGATGGATAAATTATTACAATATAAGTAGCTACTAAGTATTCATGTTAAACTGTAAGAAAATATGAGTAAAGCTGCTCCATGATTTTGGCCATACTTTATGTTAGATACTCATTATTAAGGCATTTAGTTAGTGACTTATTTTGTTAAAGTGTTATGCTGCAGATTGTTGAAGAAGTAGCTACCTAGTTATCAACTCAGAAACACCTGCCAGAGAGTATCAGCAATCAGTCTTCTGAATGAAAATAATCTGAATAGAATTTAACATCTAATTTGAAATCTGTCAGTGTATAGATATAGCTACATAAATAGCTATCGAGTTAAGTAATCAAAAAGTGTACCATTAGCCAGGGCTGATGAGCTGGCTATAATTGGGCTGGCTCCGGCTCCTGCTCCGGAGCTATATAACGTGTAAATGAAGGATCCGGCTCCAGCTCCGGAGCCACTATTTATAACTTAAAGCTCCGGCTCCACAGTTATCAAATAAATTAAAGTTAATTTTGTCATTAAAAAGTTAATTTCAAGATTCATCTTAAAAACGAACAAAACGATTATCTAAAATTTACATGACTACACCTTTTTAACTTCAGTTTAAAACAATTCAAGTTCAATTTAAAATAAATAAAGTTCAATTTAAAGGAAGTCAAGTTTAATAAGAAGTTAAGTTATATTTAATATAAGTCAGGTTATATTTAAAATAGTTCAACTTAAATTTGAAATATTTCAAATTTAATTTAAAAATGTTTAAGTTTAATATGAAATAAATGAAGTTTAATTTAAAAATTAAATTCTATGGGCCCTCGATATCACACAGAGGAAGCTCTGCACTAATATCATTATATTAGCAATGGGAGGGAATGAGTAAAATGAGAGTAGTGAGAATTTAGTGAGATGAGAGAAGTGAGTGAAATGAGAGAAGTGGGATGAGATTAGTCAATAGTGAGAATTTAGTGGGATGAGAGAAATGAAATGAGAGAAGTGAGCTGAGAGAAGAGAGAATTTGATAAGATAAGGGAGTGAAATGAAAAAACTTAGTGAAATAGAAGACTTAGTGAAATGAGAGAAGTGAACAATGTTACAACAGTAGTTGTTAAGTGTGATATATACGGTAATGAATGAAGAGTAGTGAGAGTACTTAATGAATATTCTCTTGTGCACTCACTTCTTTCATTTCACTCACTTGTCTCATTTCATTCACTTCTCTAATTTCATTTCTCTGACTTCTCTCATCTCACTACTCTCATTTGAATTCACTCACTTTTCTCATTTGAATTCACTCAATTCTCTCATTTGAATTCACTCACTTCTCTCATCTCAATTCTTTCATCTCACTAAATTCTCATTACTCTCATTTCACTCACATCTCACTACTCTCATTTCACTCACATCTCACTACTCTCATTACATTTCTCTCATCTTACTTAATTCTAACTACTTTCATCTCACTTCTCTCATTTCACTCACTTCTCACATTCCAATTCTCTAATTTCACTCATTCCCTCCCATTACTAATATAATGATATTAGTGCAGAGCTTCCTATGTGTGATATCGAGGGCCCATTGAATTTTATTTTTAAATTAAACTTCATTTATTTTAAATTCAACTTCAACTTTTTTAAATTAAACTTGAAATATTTTAAATTTAAGTTGAACTAATTTAAATATAACCTGACTTATATTAAATATAACTTGAATTAGCTAGTTTAAATTGAACTTTAATTGTTGGTGTAGTTTAACTAATCAGCCACTCTTCAATTGAAGAACACATTAATCAATTTTGTGTTTTTATTTAAGAGTATTAGTTGAAAAAAAAAATTGCTGGAGCCTGGAGCTACTTGTAATGTTAGAGCTTCAGCTCCGCTCGGTTATTTACATTTTACACATTCAGCTAAGCTCCAGCTCCTGCTCCGGAGTGCCAAAATTGGCTAGCTCCGGCTCCAAGCTAATTCCATCAAAACAATTGACACTAAAATTAGCTATAGCTAATTGAATTAAATAGCTTTAGCTAATAACTAACTATCACTTGACAGAAGTAGCTAAGATATTCATCTTTATATTTTTAATCTCAGCTGAAAAAAAGAGTTATCTAAATAGCGTAATTTATGAATTAGCTATTGGACAGTTCCACATTTTCGGACATTAGTGAAAAAATATGCAATAAAATAGCTCAGAACCTACCCTCAACTCTCCATGTTGTTTCAGGGCAGAGACTGTCATCAAAGAGGATGACATCATTCACATTCTCTTCACCAAGGAGAGTGAGGGTGTGTACAGTGTCACTGACAGACAGGGTGCTGTCATAGTCAATCCTGATGTACTTCTCTCTGGTGAGTACATTGTAATTCAAACAAAAAAATGAATAGCTAATTAGGTATGTAAAGTTGTAAACTTGTAGATAACTTTGAATAATTTACTCAAGATAGCTAATTTAAAATTTTTAAATTCATTAAAGTTAATGCAGATAGCTACCTATTTCTATTGAGTTTGAATGTGTAATTACTAATTAATATATGACATATGCTTTCAAAATCATAGATCTTAAGAATATCACAGAAGAATTGAAATGGTATCGAATACTATAGCTATACTGCTGGTGTAGAATTCTTCAATATTCTTTAATTCTCTGTCTGTAATATTATTGGGATCTGTGATTTTATAAGCATTTTGTCACAACCCTAGTAATAAGCTTCCTACCTGATTTTAGCATACAGGTGCTTTTCCGTTTATTGTCATACTAATTTACTATCTCTGCAATTTTCTGGCAGGTACGAGTGTTGTTGCCGGTTGTTTCTGTCCCCGCAAAGCTGTTCTCTCTGAGAGATTCAGAGGAGTGGATAAAAGTAATCAAGTGATGTTGGTGGGAACCTTAGTGCATCAGTTATTCCAGGTAATTAGGTAGCTTTTCTATCTCTTCTAATGTTAAAATAGTTCACATCCTCAGCATAGCTAGTTTGAGAAGTTAGAAATATGAATTCTTTAGAAACTATCATTGTTTTCGTTCACTATGTTACAACTAGATACTTGGAGCTAAATAATATGAACAGTTAGATATAGCTAACCGAATATACATTTTAAGCAATAAATTAATCTGAGATTTTGTGTTAGGTAGGCTCGTAGACTTCATTTATCATCAGCTCTTCATTTTGCTCTTCCATCCGTGAATGCAGCCACTGGTACTTGTGTCCCTTCCATTCATGAAGTAGCTTTTCTTCATCAATGACTGTTGTCACAAACTGGTGATAGGTGAATTTATTTTTCATGGAACCATTTTCCTTTCTGATTTCTTCTTAGAGTCCTTTGTATTCAAATAACGTTGAACTCACTGGCTAATATTTAATCAATCAACTAACTAGCTATATAAGCTCTAATGATGAATATGTTATTTGTTTGAACTAGACTTAAAAGGCTGCTCTTTACCTCTAGTTTTTTTTATTATTTTCTTCTCAGGAAGTGGTTCAGAGTAACAAAACTCCCTCCGAAGTGGAAGTTAACAAATTGCTGCAGAAAATCCTCCAAAGACCTGCAGTGATGAAAGACATGTACGCTCTGGACCTGACATCTGACAAACTAATGAAGGAGATGAGTGTCTTCATTCCCCACATTAATAACTTCATGAGAACTTACGTTAAAGGAACCAAGAAACCATCGAAGGGATGGCAGGGAACTATCAAACAGGTTGAAGATATTGAGGAGAACTTCTGGTCCCCTAGATTTGGGCTTAAAGGTAGCTACTTTAATTTAACATACGTGAAAGTATACAAAATCCATTACCACTAGATTTGGAATAAAAGGTAGCTAGCTACTTTAAGTAGCTTATTCACAAAAACATGAAAGTAGAACAATCTCAGCTATTTTAACTTAGGTACCGCAATATAGCTACAACTAGGGAGTTCTCTCATGTTGTTTGTTCTGAATGAAAGAAAAACCTAACATGTTTTGATCTTTGAATTTTAATTTAGAATTCATTTAGTTTTATTGAAAGGTTTCAGAATGTTGACTAGATAGCTAGCTTGGCTCAAAGGTTAGATCAATGTACACCACTTCATTTTTAACTGTGAGTGCTGTTAGTGCATTTAACTACATTAAATAATTGTAGCTGATAGGTAGCTACACAAAGGAGTATTCATGAATTAATTACCTTCTTTCTTCTCTGACTGCTTCTTAAATTGATTTTCGGCTTCGGTCTCATTTAAAGTAGCAATTAACTACATCAATTCAGAATATCATTCTAACATCTCTTCACTGTACCAATCAGATCACGCTTATAGATTCCCAAATCTTACTTTACTATTCCTCTCAAGGTAAGATCGATTTGACAGTGTCGGTCAGTGACAAAGGTTCGAATGGTTTGAGTAGTGTACCGCTAGAGCTGAAGACAGGCAAAGCTTCCTATTCCTCGGAACACAAGGGACAGGTGATGCTGTACTCACTGATGATAGGGGATAGGAGAGATGATCCAAAGGGGGGGCTGTTGCTGTACTTACGGTTAGTGAATGTGTTACCATTGTAACTATATCTTAGCTTCTGAAATTTTTTTTAGTTCATAACTTAATATAGCTAACGAAACAATGTCTTGTTATAATAATTCAAGTATCTACCAATAGCAATTTATGAGATAGCTACAAATGTTTGAGAAGTAGACACCTGTTTTGTTATATTGTTCATCTAGTTGCCTTAGTCTACCTACCCAATCAAACCATTTGAAAGTGTTCCACCTGTCACAGGGAAGGCTCTATTCAGAAGATACCAGCTGGTGAGAAAGAGGTCTCAGCTTTACTGCAACTGAGAAACGAAATGGCGCACTACCTGTCTCCTAAAATGAAGAACATGGAGCAGCTGGAGAGTCTCACTAGCTTCGGAGAGCACCTACCGCCTCCGATAGACAATGACAGGGCTTGCGCCAAATGTCCCCATCTCCTCAGCTGCTCCGCTTTACAGACCAAAACCCCATCAGGTAACAGGTCCATGGAGAAGCTAGTGCCTGAGACTCTGGCACACCTTAGTACCTGTCACGTTGACTTCTTCAGGAAATGGTGTGCAATGCTTCATGTGGAGGTTAGTCACAACACTCGTGCAGAGGCGCAGTCGCGGGCTCTGTGGTGCAAGGAACCGCTCCACAGAGAGAGAAGTGGCACTGCCATCACCTACCTGCAGATACACTCTGCTACTGAGATTGGCCTCAGTCAGTGGGTGAATGTGTTCAAGAGGGATGAGAAGAGTCTGCCTGAGGGACTGAGAAGTGAAATACCATCCACAGGTCTGCAGGTGGGGGACTCTTTTTGCTATTCTGTACAGTTTATCAACTTCATTTGACTCTTTTATATTCATTTTCCATAGACTTCTGCAATCTAATCCATCTAAATAATCATTACTTGAGGTAATGATTATTTAGATTGATTAGAATATCTAATTCTGTTACCTATACTAATTTTCTCTGACATTAAATCATTCAACATTTTTTTCTAGATGAATGACCTGATAGTTATATCAAGCAAGCACAGCATTGCCCTAGCACAAGGAGTGGTGAAAGGACTAGACAACCAGAGTGTGTCTGTGGTACTAGACAGGAACCTTAGGGAGACTACTAGTCACAGCACCAGTCGTTACTACCATTTGGATGTGTGTCAGTACCAGAACATAATGAGTTACAACTACACAGGACTGGTGAATCTCATGAGAGACTCTAAAACAGCGCAACAGTTGAGGAGTTTGCTCATAGACAGGTGGGATTTACTAATAGAATAATGGGATTTTATAGGATACTGGGATTTACTTAGTAAAGTCCTCTAATAGAATACTGGGATTGACTTTATAAACTCTCATAAGATTATGAGATTTAGCTCCTTTGTAAAGTATAATAGGATACTGGGATTTACTTTGTAAAGTCTAATTATTCTAATAGGATAATGGGATTTATTTACTTTGTAATATTTTCTAATAGGATAATGGGATTTATTTACTTTGTAATATTTTCTAATAGGATAATGGGATTTCCTATATTTTATAAGTGAATTTAGAGTTATTTTTATAAAGCTAGCTATTTGCTAATTAAGCTCTTTTTATCAATAGGTTTATAACATCCGCGATTTCTATTTTTTTCTATCCTTAGAATAGAAAGTTAAACTTCCTCCTTATTGATTTTTTTTAACAATTTCGGAATATTTTAGCCAAATAGTTCTATAAAAATTTCTATCATGAATTTATAGATTATGAATATTAGTATTAGAAAAAATACAAGGAAGAATTTCTTACAAAAGTAATGTACCTAGCTACATTTATTAATAGGAACAATAATATTTGACTACATCTCCATTTAATTATGTCGCACTATCAAGTTGCTATGTTTTTACTCCATGTGTTTATTTTCAGATTACCAGGCACAGCAAAGGCAGGCTTGTCACGCTCTGTAGTGGCCGATGGAAAGCCTATTCTAAAGCCCTTGAACAAAGACCAGCAGAGAGCCATCTTGAGGAGCTGCATGGCAGACCATTACACCATCATCAAAGGATATCCAGGAACTGGTAAGGCTGCCTATTGGGGTGTTGATGACCGTTAGCTAGTTCCTAAAAAAAACTTACTGGTTGCTACAAGGTAGCATTTTTTACTTCAGTGTAGCTACTGAGAGAATTGAACAAGAGTATTAAATTAATTTCTAGAAAATAGATATGACTAATTTAGTCGATAGAAAAATAAAGAAATGTAGCTATCTACTGCAAATATTCCTGTATAATTTCTCACTGTTATATAAATCAGAGGCAAATAAATGGGGTTCTGTCAAAACTTAACAATTTCGTAAAAAATGTTAAATTTTGTACCTACATTATTTTATTTTGAATCTATTCTCTTTCCATGCGCTCCATACAAATGAAAACCATGAATTAGCTAAAGTTGAGTGATTTAGAAGGACCAAACTACTTATTCATTAAAATTAGGTATTTTCTAACTTAAAGATTGATTGGTTATTTATTAGGCTAAATGCAAACTCATCCGATCCTATTTCATCACTGCAAACCAGTTAATTGTTTCTATTTTCAGGTAAGACTGTCAGCGTGGTGGCGTTAGTACAAATGTTCTTAATTCTAAACAAGAGAGTTCTACTCACTAGCTTTACACACTCTGCCCTGGATAACATCCTCCTCAAACTGAAGGTAGGGATTTGTAGTCCTCAAACTGAAGGTAGGGATTTGTAGTCCTCAAACTGAAGGTAGGGATTTGTAGTCCTCAAACTGAAGGTAGGGATTTGTAGTCCTCAAACTGAAGGTAGGGATTTGTAGTCCTCAAACTGAAGGTAGGGATTTGTAGTCTTCAAACTGAAGGTAGGGATTTGTAGTCCTCAAACTGAAGGTAGGGGTTTGTAGTCCTCAAACTGAAGGTAGGGATTTGTAGTCCTCAAACTGAATGTATTTTCTATTAATATGGCTTATACTCTTCAATGAATTCATTTTTTTAAAGAAATAGCTATCTACTTCTAATAGCTACCTAGCTCTATAGATTGATTTTGCTTTAGAATTTGATAGATTGTATATAGCTAGCTATTAGCTACCGTATTGACTAGCTAAGTAGTTTTTAATAATCTCTAGCTACATTAGCTAATTATGAGAATATAGAATTTAGTGCTCCATTGAAATGATTAGCTAAATAGGATCAACATTAATGATAGCTTAATAATTTTCTCTCTCAGAGCAAAGGGGTTCAGTTTCTCCGTCTGGGAAAACTCTCTCGGATTCACCCGGACTTGAAAGATTACGCAGATGAGAACTTGACAAAGAGTCTCTCCGATGTGAAGCAACTGTCTGACTTCTATGAGAGTAAAGTACGTAACTATGCCCTATTTCTATGAGAGTAGCATGTAACTAGCTATTACCTTACTTTCCTTATTTCATAAAAGAATTTCTGAAAATGCTAGGTTTTCCTATTTCATTGATCTAAGGCTACCACTAGTTAGTAGGTAGTTTGGCCTTCTTTTTGTTCTAATGTAGGTTTTTGTCTCTTTCTTCAGCCTTCATTTGTATCGTTCCTCAACTTCTTTCTATTGCCTTGCTATGTCCATAGGTAAGCAGACTGACTGTGTAGGTCTCTTATTCATGGGTAAGCAGACTGACTGTGTAGGTCTCTTATCCATGGGTGAGCAGACTGACTGTGTAGGTCTCTTATTCATGGGTAAGCAGACTGACTGTGTAGGTCTCTTATCCATGGGTAAGCAGACTGACTGTGTAGGTCTCTTATCCATGGGTAAGCAGACTGACTGTGTAGGTCTCTTATCCATGGGTAAGCAGACTGACTGTGTAGGTGTCTTATCCATGGGTAAGCAGACTGACTGTGTAGGTCTCTTATCCATGGGTAAGCAGACTGACTGTGTAGGTCTCTTATCCATGGGTAAGCAGACTGACTGTGTAGGTCTCTTATCCATGGGTAAGCAGACTGACTGTGTAGGTCTCTTATCCATGGGTAAGCAGACTGACTGTGTAGGTCTCTTATTCATTGGTGTCTATTCTTGCCATTTATGCGCTGGGTCGACACTGTTACCTGTGGTAACCGAATAGTCAACCTAGTGCATGGAGCGTACTTTCACTGTCCCCTCTTAAATGAGATCTTCTTTTCTTCGTGTCTCTTTAGATCACTTCGTAGTGGAAAGGGACAACTTTTAAACACTTAAAATAATAATAATAAAGAAAACTTTTATAATTTTGTTGACAATGATTTTTATGAACCTTTGTTTGTAAAACGACTAGCTATAGCTACTGTGATATTTTATTATAATTAACTTTCCTATTTATCCCCAGTCTGTAGTTGCCACCACCTGCCTAGGCACTAACCACGTGATCTTCTCCAAGAAGAGTTTTGACGTGTGTATTGTAGATGAGGCAGCACAGGTGCTACTGCCCTCTTCCCTCACACCGGTACTGCTGGCAGAGAAGTTCGTGCTGGTAGGAGACAGCTGTCAGTTACCTCCTCTGGTGCAGAGTAATACTGTCAGGTGTGTATTGTTGCCACTAGTCACCATATTCATGCATATTAGGTTCAGAGTTACTCACTAGACAATTCAGGTCCTAGGAAAGAACGTGGAGTCTCTTGATATAATTAAACATAAACATACATTAATGATTCCATGTCTTTCACATGAAGCTAGAAATTAATACTAAAAACATTACAAAAGAAAATAAATAGCTAGCTACTATAAAAAAAAATGGTAGCTAGCTTTTATATAAAAGCCTTTTAATATAAAGGCCAATTACTAGTTAGGCTATATTTACTTCCTACATTTCGTCATTTCCCTATTAGGTTTCACCTCTCTAATTATTATAAGAAAGCCATTAATTAATGTCATAGTTTCTCTCAGAGACTAGATCTGTGTAACTGGCGGACAATCCAGCCAATTAGAAGCTAAAATTTTGCTCAGCCAGTCAGCCGTCCGCCAACCAGCCGTTCAGCCAACCAGCCATCTCATCAAGCCAGTCAGCCACTCAGCTCTATATAAGTAGCTGCACTAGCTATTCTCATCAGATCTTTGTCCGCCTCCGGCGGATAAACACCTCTCACCTTCCTCTCCTAAAAGATGCATTAGCACACAAAAAGATGCTTTAGCACATTAACAAAAGATGCAATAGCACATAGTCATTGAATGACTCGGCACTAAAAAAAAAAAAAAAAAACCTGGTACGGTTTAAAGAGGCTCTCTAGCACAATGAAAAGATACCTATAACCTGGCACGGTTTTAAGATTACTATATAGCACATCATAAAGATGCCCAAACCCTAGCACGGTTACAAGATGCTATCTAGCACATCATAAAGATGCTTGAAACCCAGTATGGTTATGAGATGATGCCTGGCTAAGCTTCAGCAAAAAAAAAAAAAAAACTGGCACAAGTTAAAAGATGCTTTCTAGCACAGTCAAAAGATGCCTTTAATCCTGACACAGATATAAGATGCAATACAGCACATTGAAGAAATGTTTCCCTTGAAGAGATAACTCTGTTCCAAAAGAGTAAAAAAAAAAATGGAGAGTAATAACTAGAGAAATTGTCATTTCCCATATACCAATAATGCGATGTATTTCGTTTCTTAATCACCTTTATATGTTACAGATCACTTATATATAAATCAATATTTACAATGAGTGATAAATGTTCAAAGTGTACGGAGTATCACTCCTGTTTGCAACACTCTAACTGCATCAATCATGAAAAACGCCTGTTGGTAAGAGACTGCACTCAATGCAAAGAGCTCTGCTGAACAGGGAGACAGAACTGATGTCAAGAACCTGATTTCGTGGCTCAGATCTATCAAAACTATTCGTCAACAACGAGGTAAATCCTCTAGCGAGGCTTGGGAGTTCTGGCAAGATCAGGATGAAGCTAACCTCTACACTCCTCTTCTAGAACGCTTGGGGCTGAAGAAGCCCCAGAGCCGTGACAGTAGCGCCGATGGCGTCAATCCTGTCTTTCATGATGATAATAACAACCAGAGGTCTATTCTCCACCTGCTTCATACGATGAATTCTCGGTTTCAAAAATTTGAATCTAAATTAGATTCTCTTGAAAAGAAACACGATCGGTTGGAAATGAATGTCACCAATAAGAATCATCACGCGGTTCCAAATACCGCATTCATCACAGAGGATGAGGCACATGCTGGACGACCAGATTCTGAGGATTTGTTCCTAGATTCTGAGGATGATTATATACCTGATGCTCAGGGATCACCCAGTCTGCATTCTCGAGAAACCTCGCCCCCAGTTCCTTACTTAATGCCAGAAAATGCACTAGTAATCGGCGTCTCAACTATTGAATGGAAGGATCATATCTTCACTGAAAAGGACATAGTTATTGTCCAGAAACCTGGCCCTAACGAACCCTTGTCCTTCAAAGTTCAAGAATCAGCTCGTATGTCAGAGAATCTGATTGAACTAATCACGGCAGCTAATAATATGCCGTCAAGTCCCCCCTTCCATGCTCAGACCTTTTCGAATGCATTTAAACTTCTGGACAGCAAACTGTCTAACGTAACCGGTTGGCATGGTCCAAATGCCAAAGAGTCATCTGTAAGGGTTGACAAGTTCGCAATGTCGGAAGACATAGAGCTTCTGTCTAGAGACGTTCTAAGTCTAAAGAGACAACAGAACAAATCAAGGGGAGGCAAATTGGAACTCTTAAATGAGTCTGATTATGCGAAGTATTTCCAAGGTCCTAAGCTTAAAAATGACCACAATTCAGAGGGTCTCCATCTGGGAAATAGACTAGGATACTTGCGCACGGCAGATATCGAGAAGGAATTCTCACTCCGTCAAACGGCCTGGTCAGCCTGCAAATTAGTTGAGACACTAGAAGTTGCTCAAGCTGCCTTGAGTTTGATTCCTCAAATGTCTATTGTACATTCCGTACAGGACAGAGATGAGAAAATATCTAATGTCAACAACTTCATTGGCTATTCCAAACAAATAGCACATCAGTTAGCACTGTCCCTGTCAAGAGAGGCTTTGACACATAAAGCCTCTATGAGATACGATACTGTTGCCAAAGTACAGCCTCCAATAATCAAGGAAAAGCTCCTAAAATCCTCATTACTCCAGGATTCTCTTTTTGGGAGGGAAGAGTTTTCTTCTGCGGACTCAATGGCTTCACAAGCTGTACACTTCCATGGACAGCACCCAAGTTACAGGTCTCATAATAAGAGACCAATAGTAAAGCCCTATGACCCTTCCGAGAGGAAGAGGTCAAGACCTCAGTTGCCGTTAGCCCAAGGGAGGCGACCCTCCTCTCGTAGTGAAGCTGGCCATGGTCAACAAAATAACTCTAATCAGTCAGAAAGAGTTAAGAGTTCAAAGAACCCTTATGTGGTTTCTTATATTAACACTAAGCCATCAGAAGCATCAACTTCTGATACACAGAAATTTCGCATCCCTAAGAGAGGCACAGTATCAGGACAACTCAACAAAAACTCTTACAAAAAGTCAAATATCTGACTCACCGGGAGCCCGCCTTCAATCCTTTCAAAAAGGATGGCAGGGAGCTCCAAAGTACATACGAAATGTTATTCTCAGAGGATATCATTGGAAATGGCTAGAGACTCCACCTCTGTCATTCCCAACCTCTCAAAAGGCGTCCACTACTCTAGTAAAAGAGGTGAACGATCTTCTATCAAAAAGTGCTATTTATTCTGTCCCAACTCAGCTTTGTTTCCAAAGCAGAGTGTTCTTAGTTCCGAAGAAGCACGGCAATTATCGAGTTGTCATAGACCTATCCCACTTGAACCAGTTTATCGAAAACTCAAGATTCAAGATGACAAATCAAGTCGTTGCAGCAAACTTACTGCAAAGAGGGGCATGGGCAACAACCTTGGACATACAGGACGCATACCTGCACGTACCAATACGACCATCCCTTCACAAATACCTGGCCTTCATGCTAAACGATCAGCTTTACTTTTTCAAGGCTCTGCCCTTCGGACTGTCGACAGCTCCAAGGATATTCACCATGATCATGAAATGGCCCTTACAGTTACTGCATCTGAAAAACATACAGTTGCTAGCATATCTAGACGACCTGTTAATTTGGGCTCCTACGGAAACCCAAACACTCTGTGCGACCAATTCCGTAATGAAAACATTACAGGAATTAGGATTCCTATTAAACTTAACAAAATCAATGATAATTCCCTCTCAACACTTCGTGTGGTTGGGAATATCATTCTCCACTCCAGAGATGATGTGGGCCATCCCTATGGAAAAACAGCTATCCATGCAAAAAGAGGCCACCAATCTCATCACCTCAAGGCAATCGAGCAGGAGAATTTGGGAAAGTCTGATCGGCCAAGCATCATTCTTCTCCCAAGTGGTGAAACCACTCAGACTAATCTTCTACCCCTTGGCAAAACCACAGGAGTTGGGGCCAACAGTTTGCAGGGACAAAATGAGGGAAATTTCCCCTCATCTATTGCAAGCACTTATCCCATGGACAAACTTGGAGGTACTGTCTCAAACTTATCCATTGAAAATGCCGGAGCCAACACTCACCCTTTGGACAGACGCGTCCCTAGAGGGATGGGGCTGCTTAACTTCGGACAACCAAGTGGCCCAGGGTCACTGGTCAATAGAAGAGAAAGAATGGAGCATCAATCGCTTAGAATTGCTGGCAATTCTGGAAGCAATAAAGGTGTTGCACTTAAGCAACGAGCATCTACTCGTATACACGGACAACGAAACTGCTCGATTCTCCATAAACAAGATGGGAAGCCGCAACAGTCGGATACACCTTCTTATTACTCTGATAATGGAGTTAGCGGAACGCCACAAGTTAACATTGGTAGCAGCCAGAATAAATTCCAAAGAGAATATAGTAGCGGATCACCTCAGTCGATCCACAGTGCAACCAACAGAATGGGAATTATCCATAAACACATTCAACATGATTCAAGAATGGCACGGGAAGCTCATGATAGACATGATGGCAACCCCGTTGAACTCCAAGCTTCCAAACTTCATTTGTCCTTTCGAGCACCCCCTGGCAATAGGGACAGATGCTCTATCAATAGACTGGAGCCACTTCCAGGAAATTTACATATTCCCTCCCGTCAATCTGATTCCAAAACTGATCCCATTTCTAACGAAGTACAAAGGGAGGGGCGTGATTATAGTCCCGTGGCGCCCCACGGCACCATGGTTTCCTACAATATGGTCAAAAGCAGTAGATCATCTACACTTGCACAAAAGCGTCTCTCAAATGGTCTCAGGGAAAGAAATATCAGGAGACTACAGATCTTACGGAAGGTGGACCGCCTTCAGTTTTTGAAACGAATATGGTCTATTAAATACGATAAAGTTACTTCTGAGCAGCTTTCTCTTTCCTTCCGTAAATCGTCTTCAAACCAATATCAGTCTGTTTGGCGATGCTTCCAAAATTGGCTGCCCCCTGTGGTTAAGGTCCTGACTAAAGCTCACATCCTTAGATTCTTAATATGGCTCCACAAGAAAAAGAAGCTCTCTTCCAAAACGGTGCTAAGTTACAGAGGAGCCTTATCCCTACCTCTGAAAATGGGGTTCGGGATTAACACAAAGGATAAGGACTTCAACTTACTGGCAAGGGCTCAGTTCTTAAACCGACCAGCTCCTAAAAAGAAAATACCAAGTTGGTCCTTGAACCATGCTCTCGAATTTTTCAAACTACCTCTCTTCAATAACAACAGAGCATCTGCTAAAGACCTCTTTCTGAAATGTCTTTTTCTTACGGCAATTGCGTCGGGTAACAGAGCTTCTGAATTGTCTGCTTGTGTGAGGGGAGGCATAGTTCAGTCTGGTAATACTCTAACTATTCCAGTTAAGGACAAGTTCTTGTATAAGAACCAGAGAGCAAACTCCTCACCCAATATCATCTCCTTTCCGAGCCTTCCTCGACAAGAGTTATGTCCAGTGGCATGCTTAGTGAAGTACACCAAGATGACTGAGAAATTGCCTCATAATAATTACCTGTTTATCCATCCTGCGTCAAATAAACCACTAAAATCTGGGAGAATTTCATATTGGCTACTACAAGCTCTTAAATTAGCCACTCCTAATTTCAAAGGAACAGCGCATGAAGTCAGGGGTCAGGCATACAGTGCTGCTTGGTCAATAGGCGTCCCTATGGAACGGATACTCAAAGAAGGGTTCTGGTTGACCCCAAACGTGTTCATTGACAATTATCTGAACTCTATTGATTCTCTTATCACGCCTTTCATTGGTTGTAGACACTTAATTAAACCCTAAATCTGTTTAGTAGATATGTGTTTTGGTCATTACTAGATTATTAGTAACGAATCATTATTATTTCTTGTATTTGTGCCTAGCAACTAAAAATTAGTTACTGATCCACAGTTATCTTTTTGTTGTTATGAATTATGTGATTCACTGTTATTCTATGTTGGTTTCTCTGAATATATGAGAGCCTTGATCTGTGTGTCCATATCCCTTTCCTCCACCGTAGCTATACCTACGGCGTAATTGGTACTTCGAAACCTAATAGGGAAATGACGAAATGTAGGAAGTAAATATATTAGATTGACGCAGGAAAGCGTCATATTTGTTTCCTTAAATGAGTCATTTCCCTATTGGTACCTCCTCCTCCCCAAAAGGATATATATTTCTTATCAGTAGGTGTTCCAAAGATCTGATGAGAATAGCTAGTGCAGCTACTTATATAGAGCTGAGTGGCTGACTGGTTTGATGAGATGGCTGGTTGGCGGACGGCTGACTGGCTGAGCAAAATTTTAGCTTCTAATTGGCTGGATTGTCCGCCAGTTACACAGATCTAGTCTCTGAGAGAAACTATGACATTAATTAATGGCTTTCTTATAATAATTAGAGAGGTGAAACCTAATAGGGAAATGACTCATTTAAGGAAGCAAATATGACGCTTTCCTGCGTCAATCTAATATTTATAGACACTACCTCCATCCACATGCTAATAATATATACTTTTAGGTCCCTAGGTGGTTCAGAGTCCCTGTTCAGTTGCCTAGAGTCCTCTGCCTCGTCAGAGTGTGTCTCAGCACTCACTCTACAGTACAGAATGAACGCCAAGGTCATGCGACTGGCTAATGCTATCATGTATGACGGCAAACTGAAGTGTGCCAATGACACTGTCGCTAATGCCGTCCTGACTCTCCCTAATTATAAGGTGAGAAAAGGAACTTATCATTTATGTCTTGGATTTACAATGTGTACAAATATCCCATTTCAACAATTAACTATAGCTAGCTATTTTGTTGAGTATTAGCGATTTTTAGTTAACTGATTAAACTGTTATAAATTACACTTTGCATTTGATTGTTCTTTTTAGTTGATAACAGTACCCACACCATTCCTTGTTTTCAGATCTGGTCACAAGACCCCTCTACCCCTGAGTGGTTGAATCGAACCATCAACCCTGATCAGGTGGTTGCCTTTCTAGACACTGCAGGCAAAGCTCAGGAGAAAGAAGTCAACTTGGGACTGTGTAACGAAAAGGAGTTTGACATCATAGTCAAAGTCACTGCTATACTAATGAAGGTAGCTCTGTCTGAATCAGAAAAACAAATGATTAGTAGCTAAGTAAATGACTAATATTCACAAGTAGTTGCATTTAGCTGAAAGTAGTAGATTCCTAATTTATAATCATTAGCCTTAAGCTATCTAATAAAAAGTGTAATAAGGATTTAAAGTGGAGGAGACTTTTAAGAACTAGCCTCTAGAATCACTCCCAAGTTTAAGAATAACAGTAGGAAAAATCACTATACACAAATTAACATATCTAGAGTATTTAGCTAATATCTTCAGAAATTCCTTCGTATTTTTGATTTTCTAAATATAAAATCGCTCTGGTGAACAAATCACATTATTTTTTAAGTCTAATAACTAGCTATATAACATTAAATTAAGTTCTTCAAGTTTGTGTGATGTCATATCACTAATATCAAATACTTCCTACCGTTCGTTCAATTGAATTTATCTTCTTTTTCTACAGCTTGGTGTATCCGGTGACAACTTAGGAGTCATAGCCCCCTACCGAGCACAGGTGAAACTAATCAAAGACAACCTGGGCCAAAGAGTCTCTCTGGAGCTGAATGATGAGGCCCTAGGCAAGGCCTGTGAGAGGGTAGAGGTCAACACAGTGGACCAGTACCAAGGCAGGGACAAAGATGTCATCATCCACTCCTGTGTGAGGAGTGGCATCAAAGATGGCTCAGAAGGAACCATCCTAAAGGATAATAGGAGACTTAATGTCTCGATCACGAGGGCGAAGAAAAAGTTTGTGATGATAGGTGACTCTCAGGCGCTACAGGCTTACCAACCTTTCTCGAAACTCATCAGTGTGTATGATGAAACTGAGAGGATATTGGTGCCCCTGTGATAAAACACATCTGTGTTGGTAGCTAATTCAAAAAAGTATTAACAAAAAAAAATGTTTTTTTTTTGCTCGAAAAAATGAAAATATTCCAAAAAAATTCAACTGGAAATCTCAAATAAATCTCATTTTCAAAATCTGATGTACAAATTATTGTTCAAATTTACGTACTGATTTAGTTCAATATTTCCGTTGTTTACTATGTTGTTGGTAAAATATGCATAATATGTAAAGTATGAAGGATTCCAAGTAAAAATGTGATGGCATGGCATTCCAATTACGCTATCTTAGCTACGGAAAGAATTTAATTATTACGAGTTACATTATATTTATAGTAACTGATATTTCCACTTTTTATAATTCAAATAATAAAAAAATTGTGAATTAGTCTGGTTTGAATTACCTTTCAAGAAATTTATTTTACTTCTCTTCAAACCCCAGGGGCTCCATCCTGAATGGAAGAGAAGAGGATGGCGTCCTTGGGCCCCGAACTGTTGTAATTTGGATTATAGATTGTCTTTTTTTCATTTAAACCATGTTTATGATTTTTTCATTATTAAAATTCTATAATTATATGTAATTTCACTAATTTTTCAATCAAGTTCCATTTATACATGTCCAATGATTATATACACAAGTTTTTTGAGCTGTAAATCAAATACGCGAAAGCCGACTCGAAAGGGTTAAATTATATTCTAACTAGATTATGTGCACATTGACTAATTGTACCATCAAATTTCAGACAATATGGTTGAATACTTTTTGAGTTACAAATGGCCTTGACCTTGATCTTTGACCCAATTGCTCCCAAAATCTAACAAAATGGTTCCTGTATAATTGACCAATTGTCCCACCAAGTTTCATGCAATATGGTGCAAAACTTTTTGAGTTATAAATGACCATGACCTTTGATCGGGTCGCTCCCAAAATTCTACCAGCAATTCACTGGACATGGACCAATCGTTTCACCAAATTTCAGGCAATTTGGTTGAACACTTTTTCAGTTAAGCGAATAATAAGATGATAAATAAATAAATGAGAGCTAAAATATGACCTTCCCGCACTCTGCGAAGGTAATTATAGTGGGGCAAATGAAACTTGAGTAATTAGTAAATCAGGTTGCATTTTGTAATCTTGTTATTCGCATTGGCTACTCAAAAGTATTCAACCTAATGACCTGAAATTTGGTGAGACGATTGGTCATTATCCATGAACAATTTGGTCAGATTTTGGCGAAGACCGGGTAAAGGTCGAAAAAGGTATGCGCTCTACGAGAGCCCATTCTAGTTGTATTTAGGTTTACATTTATCACTTATGAATATCATCTTGGTCACATTATTTTAATATTCATCAACTTTATGAGGTGCTATTGATGGAATGACTGTTTAACGTACTTTGTGACGGATATTGTAGATACAAAGCTTCCTCCCTTCACTTCCCCCACCTAGACTTACCTCCCTTCACTTCCCCCACCTAGACTTACCTCCCTTCACTTCCCCCACCTAGACTTACCTCACATCAACTTCCCCCACCTAGACTTACCTCCCTTCACTTCCCCCACCTAGACTTACCTCCCTTCACTTCCCTCACCTAGACTTACCTCCCTTCACTTCCCCCACATAGACTTACCTCCCTTCACTTCCCCCACATAGACTTACCTCACATCAACTTCCCCCACCTAGACTTACCTCCCTTCACTTCCCCCACCTAGACTTACCTCCCTTCACTTCCCCCACCTAGACTTACCTCCCTTCACTTCCCCCACATAGACTTACCTCCCTTCACTTCCCCCACATAGACTTACCTCACATCAACTTCCCCCACCTAGACTTACCTCCCTTCACTTCCCCCACCTAGACTTACCTCCCTTCACTTCCCCCACCTAGACTTACCTCCCTTCACTTCCCCCACATAGACTTACCTCACATCAACTTCCCTATTTACACTCCCCCCCCCTATACTTTCCCACTCTCAAATCCCCTACCTTCCACTTCCTCCACCTAGACTTTCCTCACATTAACTTCCCCCATTTACACTTTCCCACCCTCACTTCCTCCACTTCCAAACTCATCACTACTATAGTAAGTGACTTACACTGACACACACGCTATTGTAATACTTATAGATGATAAAATTTACAAAATTGAAAATGTTGAACCGTCCGATAATTGGAAAAATACCCTACCCAGGCAAAAAAACATACATTTATCCCTGGGATAATCCCTTAATATCCTAGGACTAAATCCTTCTTGCCTGGGACCTACACATACCATGTGTGAACCATTCTTGTGTTTAATCAGCTCGTTTGTTATAAAATGTTATCCATTCAATTGCTATTTCAATTCAATGAACGTACCACCTTAAATAAAAATGAAACACTAATAGGAATAAAGAAACTGTTCGTTAATTACATTTTATTGAACTACAATATATACAAGATTCCTGTATTTACATGCTTATTATAAAATATATATTTATTTATCTTAACTACAGATGAAGTCGGTAACTACCAATAGAGATGAAAGATGTAGGCCTAGCTGTAACATTATTAGAAAAATATTCATAATAAATTTAGTAAATTTAAAGAAATATTCATAATTGATTTAGTAAATTTAACTAAATATCTTAAAAGAGGTTTTCAATTATCAAAAAAAATTTAAACATCAACCACTTCATCTTCTACTTCACTATCAGAAAATTCCTCTTCATTTTTTCCCTTCTCCATCTCTTCACCCTCTTCATGCTGTCCTTCATTTTGTTGCTCCACCCCTTCATCTCCTTCGAAAGCTTCGTTCTTGTAGAAGACTGCACGCGGTGTTTTCATTTTCTTATCTCCCTTAACTTTGGCGCCATTATCACTCGAACTGATAAGATAGGCTGGATGAGCTGAAAAGTTGGAAACGTTTTAACTCGGAAAATTAAACTGAAGTAGAGTCTAAGAAAAGTGTATTTGTGATGACCTTTCAACTTTTCAAAAGAAAACTACACTAATTTTATTAAAGAAAGAACTAATACTAATCCTTAATTGCAATGCTTGTAGATAAATTTAAATTTGTCTAGGTACACAATGACAAATTTGAAAGATTTTGAAAATAATAGGAAATTAGAAAACCCAGATTTAATAAATTACAATTAGTAATTGTACTATCTCAGATAGTACATCATCACAGTGACTCTTTTCTCTGATAGTACATCATCACAGTGATTCTTTTCTTTGATAGTACATCATCACAGTGACTCTTTTCTCTGATAGTACATCATCACAGTGACTCTTTTCTCTGATAGTACATCATCACAGTGACTCTTTTCTCTGATAGTACATCATCACAGTGACTCTTTTCTCTGATAGTACAGCGTCAGAGTGACTCTTTTCACTGATAGTACAGCGTCAGAGTGACTCTTTTCTCTGATAGTACAGCGTCAGAGTGACTCTATTCTCTGATAGTACAGCGTCAGAGTGACTCTTTTCACTGATAGTACAGCGTCAGAGTGACTCTTTTCTCTGATAGTACAGCGTCAGAGTGACTCTATTCTCTGATAGTACAGCGTCAGAGTGACTCTTTTCACTGATAGTACAGCGTCAGAGTGACTCTTTTCTCTGATAGTACAGCGTCAGAGTGACTCTATTCTCTGATAGTACATCATCACAGTGACTCTTTTCTCTGATAGTACATCATCACAGTGACTCTTTCCCCTGATAGTATATCATTATAGTGACTCTTTTCCCTGATAGTTCATCATCACAGTGACTCTTTTCTCTGATAGTACATCATCACAGTGACTCTTTTCTCTGATAGTACATCATCACAGTGACTCTTTTCTCTGATAGTAAATCATCACAGTGACTCTTTTCTCTGATAGTACATCATCACAGTGACTCTTTTCCCTGATAGTATATCATTATAGTGACTCTTTCCCTGATAGTTCATCATCACAGTGACTCTTTTCTCTGATAGTACATCATCACAGTGACTCTTTTCCCTGATAGTATATCATTATAGTGACTCTTTTCCCTGATAGTTCATCATCACAATGACTCTTTTCTCTGATAGTACATCATCACAGTGACTCTTTTCTCTGATAGTATATCATCACAGTGACTCTTTTCTCTGATAGTACATCATCACAGTGACTCTTTTCTCTGATAGTACATCATCACAGTGACTCTTTTCTCTGATAGTACATCATCACAGTGACTCTTTTCTCTGATAGTACATCTCACAGTGACTCTTTTCCCTGATAGTTCATCATCACAATGACTCTTTTCTCTGATAGTACATCATCACAGTGACTCTTTTCTCTGATAGTATATCATCACAGTGACTCTTTTCACTGATAGTACATCATCACAGTGATTCTTTTCTTTGATAGTACATCATCACAGTGACTCTTTTCTCTGATAGTACATCATCACAGTGACTCTTTTCTCTGATAGTACATCATCACAGTGATTCTTTTCTTTGATAGTACATCATCACAGTGACTCTTTTCTCTGATAGTACATCATCACAGTGACTCTTTTCTCTGATAGTACATCATCACAGTGATTCTTTTCTTTGATAGTACATCATCACAGTGACTCTTTTCTCTGATAGTACATCATCACAGTGACTCTTTTCTCTGATAGTACATCATCACAGTGATTCTTTTCTCTGAGAGTACATCATCACAGTGACTCTTTTCTCTGATAGTACAGCGTCACAGTGACTCTTTTCTCTGATAGTACATCATCACAGTGACTCTTTTCTCTGATAGTATATCATCACAGTGACTCTTTTCTCTGATAGTACATCATCACAGTGACTCTTTTCTCTGATAGTACATCATCACAGTGATTCTTTTCTCTGATAGTACATCATCACAGTGACTCTTTTCTCTGATAGTACAGCATCACAGTGATTCTTTTCTTTGATAGTACATCATCACAGTGATTCTTTTCTCTGATAGTACATCATCACAGTGACTCTTTTCTCTGATAGTACAGCGTCACAGTGACTTTTTCTCTGATAGTACAGCGTCACAGTGACTCTTTTCTCTGATAGTACATCATCACAGTGACTCTTTTCTCTGATAGTACATCATCACAGTGACTCTTTTCTCTGATAGTATATCATTATAGTGACTCTTTTTCCTGATAGTTCATCATCACAATGACTCTTTTCTCTGATAGTACATCATCACAGTGACTCTTTTCTCTGATAGTACATCATCACAGTGACTCTTTTCTCTGATAGTACATCATCACAGTGACTCTTTTCTCTGATAGTACATCATCACAGTGACTCTTTTCTCTGATAGTACATCATCACAGTGACTCTTTTCTCTGATAGTACATCTCACAGTGACTCTTTTCCCTGATAGTTCATCATCACAGTGACTCTTTTCTCTGATAGTACATCATCACAGTGACTCTTTTCTCTGATAGTATATCATCACAGTGATTCTTTTCTTTGATAGTACATCATCACAGTGACTCTTTTCTCTGATAGTACATCATCACAGTGACTCTTTTCTCTGATAGTACATCATCACAGTGATTCTTTTCTTTGATAGTACATCATCACAGTGACTCTTTTCTCTGATAGTACATCATCACAGTGACTCTTTTCTCTGATAGTACATCATCACAGTGATTCTTTTCTCTGATAGTACATCATCACAGTGACTCTTTTCTCTGATAGTACAGCGTCACAGTGACTCTTTTCTCTGATAGTACATCATCACAGTGACTCTTTACTCTGATAGTACATCATCACAGTGACTCTTTTCTCTGATAGTACATCATCACAGTGACTCTTTTCTCTGATAGTACATCATCACAGTGATTCTTTTCTCTGATAGTACATCATCACAGTGACTCTTTTCTCTGATAGTACATCATCACAGTGATTCTTTTCTTTGATAGTACATCATCACAGTGATTCTTTTCTCTGATAGTACATCATCACAGTGACTCTTTTATCTGATAGTACAGCGTCACAGTGACTTTTTTCTCTGATAGTACAGCGTCACAGTGACTCTTTTCTCTGATAGTACATCATCACAGTGACTCTTTTCTCTGATAGTACATCATCACAGTGACTCTTTTCTCTGATAGTACATCATCACAGTGACTCTTTTCTCTGCTAGTACATCATCACAGTGAGTCTTTTCCCTGATAGTATATCATTATAGTGACTCTTTTCCCTGATAGTTCATCATCACTGTGACTCTTTTCTCTGATAGTACATCATCACAGTGACTCTTTTCCCTGATAGTATATCATTATAGTGACTCTTTTCCCTGATAGTTCATCATCACAATGACTCTTTTCTCTGATAGTACATCATCACAGTGACTCTTTTCTCTGATAGTATATCATCACAGTGACTCTTTTCTCTGATAGTTCATCATCACAGTGACTCTTTTCTCTGATAGTACATCATCACAGTGACTCTTTTCCCTGATAGTATATCATTATAGTGACTCTTTTCCCTGATAGTTCATCATCACAATGACTCTTTTCTCTGATAGTACATCATCACAGTGACTCTTTTCTCTGATATTATATCATCACAGTGACTCTTTTCACTGATAGTACATCATCACAGTGATTCTTTTCTTTGATAGTACATCATCACAGTGACTCTTTTCTCTGATAGTACATCATCACAGTGACTCTTTTCTCTGATAGTACATCATCACAGTGATTCTTTTCTTTGATAGTACATCATCACAGTGACTCTTTTCTCTGATAGTACATCATCACAGTGACTCTTTTCTCTGATAGTACATCATCACAGTGATTCTTTTCTTTGATAGTACATCATCACATTGACTCTTTTCTCTGATAGTACATCATCACAGTGACTCTTTTCTCTGATAGTACATCATCACAGTGATTCTTTTCTCTGATAGTACATCATCACAGTGACTCTTTTCTCTGATAGTACAGCGTCACAGTGACTCTTTTCTCTGATAGTACATCATCACAGTGACTCTTTTCTCTGATAGTACATCATCACAGTGACTCTTTTCTCTGATAGTACATCATCACAGTGACTCTTTTCCCTGATAGTACATCATCACAGTGATTCTTTTCTCTGATAGTACATCATCACAGTGACTCTTTTCTCTGATAGTACAGCGTCACAGTGACTCTTTTCTCTGATAGTACATCATCACAGTGACTCTTTCTCTGATAGTACATCATCACAGTGACTCTTTTCTCTGATGATAAATTTCAGAACCATATATCCAAGGTATATTAACTACAAGTTATAGTATTTCGCAGGTTCATATCAAGAATAATTAAGTTTTGTTGTGAAGTGGGCCACTTATGTGACCTTGCAATATTAGATTACATACTATATAGCTATACTATATAGCGGGTTGAATAATTATTTGTGTATAAGGATTTTGCCAGGTTGTTAGGGTTCCAGAAGTGCGTGCGTATTCGTTTATGCGCAGAAGACTCTAAAACCCGCACCAAGGCGTAGCATACCTTCTACGTTAATATATTTTGCACATATCACCCTATCAAAGTTACCTCTCCTCGTTGTCCCATCAGTAGTGTCACTAACACTCTGTCCCATGTCCTGCAGAGGTAGAGCTGGTCCAAGGAACATGGAGTCATCTGCAATGTCTGCCCAGGTGTTAGAAGGAGGTGGAATATCTGCCGGTCTGATTCTGCAACCAAGAGAATTTGGAGCATTAAGAGTAGACACAATATTGTAGATCTACTAAGATATAGTTTGCGATGGGGAAGAATAACTTTTTCATAATTTTAAAGGATGCGAAATAGAGTAAAGTTATAGATAAGTAAAGACCTCAGCTTATCGGCAAAATATTCCTATGTTATTCGTACGTTGATAAAAATGAGGTTCATTAACATCTGTACAGCTGACGAATTATTTAATCTTGGAGAATTTTAAATTGAAGTTTGGATAGCTACTTAATATCGATTCAATCCATTAACTAATTACTATAAATCTTATTGAAATTAATTTTAAAATATAAAAAGTCTTGAGTTATTTAAGACGTTTTCTGAGGTCGTTATTACGTCTTATATGTCTGTGTCTAATGGTTCAGTGCCGGTCGTTTCTAGAGGTTGTGTGCTGCTTTTGCTCGTATCTTTGGAGAAAGGCGCCACTCAACTTCCCGAAACGACCTCATAAACGTCTTAAATAAATGCTGACTTTTGTATTTCAATAAACTTTACAGTAATAAATGTGGTTAGATATTAGGTATCCAAATATCGAATCAAAATTCTCCAACATTAAAGGAAATCGTCAGCTATAAAGACGTTAATGAACCATATTTATTCCCGTACAAACAAAATAGTAAAATAGGCTAATGTGGAATGGCGCTGTCTTTACTTTACAGATCTATTAAATTCACCAAACTTACTCTTTCTTTTTACGATAATAAGCCACGCCCACGACTGCGACTATTATCGCAGCAATGATAGACATCACGATTGCTGTGATTGCCCCTCCGCTCAGTCCGTTATTTTCTTTCACTTCACATCTATTGCCAGAGAACGAAGGATCGCAGCTGAAAAGAAAAACAAGTGATAAAATAAACCACACTCTTTGGAACAGCTTAGTCTCCCTGTGTTGTAGTACACACCTGCATTTAGGTACAAGGTTCTCTAGGTTACATTTGCCACCATGTAAGCAGTAGTAGTCTGGACACTCGCCACACAGACTCTCATCTGCCGAGTAGGTAGAACATTGTGCGAAACTGACGGGGAGAAAATGTAATAAGGTTAGAGGTAATAGGTTGCAAACTTGCATAGACAGATAAATTTCAAACGAAGAGATTTCAATGCTATTATTAAATTTGGAATGTTATGCTTGCAGTTACCTACTGCTAAAATGATTAATTCTTTCCTGTTAAAATTCAAAATAATTGACCGGCTAAAATTATTTGTTTATAGCTATAATTCAGAGATTCTTCTACCTAATGCAATTGGAAAAAAATCCCTGTTAAAATTATAGTTAGTGTGAGGATATTCATTATTAACCATTGTTTTAATATTGCAAATTAAATAAGGAAATAATACTAAATAAATGAGAGTACTACGTTGCTGTATTCGTGATACAGCACCGTATATAAATGGTGCAAATTATGTTATTTTACGTTACGTTTTATCTTCTACACTGGAAACTGAAGTAAATAATATATCCTAACAAAAAACAGTTAGTTGTTCCTGCTACAATTCAAAAATATATTACGGCACGGTATTATTAAATGATTCATCCTGTTGAAATCAAAGATTTTACAAGCTAAAGTACAAATGTTTTTCATACCTACATTCAAAGATTCTACTCGTTTAATTTAAAATATTCCACAGGTTTCTCTCACCCGCTACACAAAGTGTCTTCAGGGAGACATGGAGGATCTCCAATAAATTCGTCAGCACAGTAGAAGTAACCAGGATCGCACGGAATTGAATCTTAAAAAAGAAAACGCGTTAAGTTATCCAATGTGCAATAAATTTAAGTTTGACATTTTCAGAAAACTAATTTAATTTGAACATAACTGGAATGTTTTAGCTTATCTGATATTAGTTAGGGGGAAAATTTAACACTGTTTGTGACCCATAATCGATCATAATGATTTTGAAAGCAAATGCATACATTTTAAAACTTTCCTTTTGAATGATCTTACAAATTAATTTAGTTATCATTGGCATTAATAAAGAGTCTTGTACATGGCTTCAATAAACAAAAATATTTGATCAATCTTGTTACAGCTAATATTAAGTGAGTTATAAACAAATATTCTCAAATTGAGATCTAAGTTTAACTCACCAGGACAACTGTTTTCATCTTGGCCATTTGGACAATCTTTGACAGAGTCACAAACTAACAAACCCGGCACACAGGTGGCGCTGGTGTCGTTGCATTGGAATGATGTGTGGGGACAGTCGGGAGTTTGGGTGGTGTGGGGAGGTGGTTTCTTGGTGGTTGTGACGGGGTAAGTGGGGAACGTTAGGGGAGTGGTGTGCTGGGTGTTTTTGGTGGTGGAGTGGTGAGTGGAAGTGAATGGTGATGTAGAGTGGGGTGATGTAGAGTGGGGTGATGTAGAGTGAGGGTTTGAAGTACTAAATGTAGAACCTGTAATGGAAAAAACCTTATAGTTACGAGGTAGTAAACATAAAAATGAAACAATCAATATGAATTATGCATAAAAACAATTTTTGATATTTTTCCAAATTTTGAATTTCAGTAAGAAACGAATTAATTACCGCAGTCCATTTCGTCAGAGTCGTCTTGACAGTCCCCATAGCCGTCACATACGTATATGTTAGGTACGCAGTCGCCTGACAGACACGAAAAGTCTGAGTCAGTGCAGGAGCTGTTACTGGGGGCAGATGTTGGAGAGGGGCCTGAGATGCACTCCTAGGGACAGAAGGGAAGGTAATCTTTGATGTCATTCGAACATTAAATCTCATTTGTTAAACATTTATATTCTTTTCGTGTGTAATGGAGAACATTGTCTTTTTAAATTATATTGGATCCTGCATGCAGTTGAATGGGGTTAGCACTCATAAAACTTACAAACTCAGTTCACAAACATTTTAAAAATTAGGATCACGTAGCAACAACACACTTTAGAAGTGAGATGAGAATGTATAAAATGATCGTTAACCAAGTTTGTTCATTATCTGAGTGTTTACCCTAGTGCGTTATTTACCGATGTGAATGATACATCATCAAGAGCAATGTAACTGTACTCATTGTCGGTTGTCTCAGCTTCAAACATGACGTAGAACGGCGTAGCGGACACGAGTCTTACGACATGTTCCAGCCACTCTGATTCCTGTGAACTGGAGACAGTTTGCACCAGAGTGCGACGGTAATTTACATCTGGGGGATTAATTACAGAATAATTTATTACATACATCTATTAATGGGTTGTTTTAAGTAAATAAGCTTCTATGAAGTCATGTAAAATATGGATATCGACTAAAAAAAATTGGCATTCAATTTTAGGTACATAACTCGGTGATGGGTAAATGTTACAATTAATTCATATCCTAGTTCTCTTATTTCTTTAAATATTGTCAGGAATCGTCCCCTTCTCTTACAATTATTGATAGTTTTTAGTATTAAAGGTTGAGTGTGATGAAGTCGTTCAATTAATCTAAATTACAGTAGTGGAACTATAAACAGATATAAAAATCACAAAAATAACTTATACTCTATAGGTATAAGTTATAAAATGATAACAAGTAGGTAACAGACCAAGGTGTCCCTTCATGTATTTTCACTAAAGCAATACACTCACCCTGCATGTAAATACGAATGACACCAACTCCAACATCACTGAAGTCAGAGTGAATGTAGTACCAGAGTCTGAGGTAACAGTTGGACGCATCGGAAGGGGGGAATTTGGTCTCCGGAGAGATGGTGGAGATGCCAGAAGAACTTGAGGCGTAAATGAATTTTCCTGAAGGAATATAACATGTATAGTTAATTCTAATGATTATTATCATAGTCAGATAATAGATTAGAACTATACTATAAAATATCATTTTACCATTCTTATAAAACATTTATGATTGGTTCATAACATATGTTAACGCCCATTTTGTGAGAATTGTGACGATCTCTTAATTGAAATAAGAATTTAAATCACAATACTGCGAAACATAATTTAGAATTTGATATGTTTATAGAATAAATATAAAAGTTTCAGACGGAATATTTATCTATTCTCCGTGTGTAAAAGGGCCCGTGATGTAACCAAGTTTTAATTGATTTATTTTGGCCCTCCGCCGGCAAATCAATTTTTTAAATACTTGAATGTATAGAAAAATTCTCACGTCTTTTAACCGCTGTACCAAACACTAACCAATGCCTCCCAGAGTGTGATCTTGACTTGGCCCACTCCCTGCCACTGAAGATTTCTTCGTTTGCAGCCAATTCGAATCGTCATCCTTGCTCTGAATCCACGCGCATGAGACCAACCAATCGGAGGCGTCGAAATCACAGTCACCCTGAACATAGCTTGTTAAATTATTGTATTCTTTAACAATTAGCATTATCAATAAATTGTTGACATTTCAGTATAACTTATTATTTCTCAAGAGATTACCATGCCAGGAATACAATCGTGTTCATCACTCTTGTCAGGACAGTCGTAAGACGCGTCACACCTGTTTGAAAAAAATAGATAGAATATGAACTGAGTATCTTAGGCATTATTCAAAAGATGCATATTATGTTTTAATGTAATTTATTCTAAAGTACGTAATTATAGAATACCAAACATTTCTAATTAAGAAACAGAATTTACACTTAGAAATCTATTATATATTCAACTATTTTTAACTGGGATACAAGGAGGATTTACTTACCACCAGGAGGATCTACTTACCACCAGGAGGATCTACTTACCACAAGGAGGATCTACTCACCACAAGGAGGATCTACTTACCACCAGGACTATCTACTTACCAACAGGAGGATCTACTTACCACCAGGAGGATCTACTTACCACCAGGAGGATATACTTACCACAAGGAGGATCTACTCACCACAAGGAGGATCTACTTACCACCAGGAGCATCTACTTACCACCAGGAGGATCTACTTACCACAAGGAGGATCTACTTACCACAAGGAGGATATACTTACCACAAGGAGGATCTACTTACCACCAGGAGGATCTACTTACCACCTGGAGGATCTACTTACCACAAGGAGGATCTACTCACCACAAGGAGGATCTACTCACCAACAGGAGGATCTACTCACCACAAGGAGGATCTACTTACCACCAGGAGGATATACTTACCACAAGGAGGATCTACTCACCACAAGGAGGATCTACTCACCACCAGGAGGATCTACTCACCACAAGGAGGATCTACTCACCACAAGGAGGATCTACTCACCACAAGGAGGATTTACTTACCGCAGTTCAAGAGGTACACAGGAGCCATCAAAGCAGGAGAAGTCAGTTTCTTCAGTACACTCCCCTATAACTGGGGCACAGTCTATGAACTCAATGGAATCCAATGCTATGTGAGTCTGCAGAAGAGAGGCAAGTTGTAGGTTACAATACTTTCGCTCTATAGTTACAGGACAAGATTTGTTCAACCAATAAGTTGAAGATGAAAATCACCCCACCCACCTGTCCCTCTCCCATTTCCCCTCTGAATAGAAGAGAAAAGTCCCTCACTCCCCCCAGTCTCCCAGTTCCTCTGTTCCAGTGACTGGAGTTCTTCTTAGAGACCCACAACTCATCCAGAGGTGCGCCTGCTGCCTGCAAAGTAAACATATATTCAGTGGGCTGTAAAGTATGGAATCATTCCATTTTTACTCCTTATTAAGTAGTTAGCCCTGTCAATTTATAGTTTTAGACTGAATAGGAGTGCTGGGCTACTCATTGTCCACTTTTACATACAGTGGACTCCTCGAATCCAAAAAATCACTAATTTCGGAATGGGGGTTCGAGTAAGCATTAAATTTGTTATAAGAATTATACTTTATGATAAAAGTTATCAGTATTGTCTCTGGTTCTTTAGATAGTACAGTCTGCTGAATCAATAGACAGAGTTATCTATTCTTTTAATAATTTTTTCAAAAATAAGTTCACGTTAATGCATAAAAGTCAGAATAGTTTCCTTCCTTTTCGAATTTGGTGACATTATAATAAGCAAGAATTATATCATTCAAAACTAATCACAATCTAAAGAGGAAGAAAAAAAGCGTAGAATAAGCAAACATAATTAACATCCTAAACTAAGTGTATACTGTGTATATGTAGCCAATTGTAAGTCGGGCCCGAAATATATTCCATTTTGCATAGCTCTATACGTACAATATTTTAATTCTACGTTTGTGTATTTGTCTGTTGATCTTTTATTACATAATCAGGTTGATAATAATAATATACACACAGTTTTATATTAAATTTTGGCAGTTTCAAGAATTTATTTTAGCCAATAAGTTAATAACACAAATTCTGGATCTTACGAAATGAAACGGAAATAAATAGATAGTCAAATTGCTTCCTAACTGATTACCTCCAACTTGGCGCTTTTCTGCAGTAGTTGCAGTTGCGAGGACTCTCTACTGAGGGTGTCAATGTAGTACCAGAACACCAACAGACATTCTGAACTCACACTGGAGAACGTAGTACTCTCCAGAATGGCGAACTCGTTACCAATTGCCTAAAAAATATTAGGTGATGACGGGGAGTTTCGGGCAAAATATCCCATTTATATTCATTACAATCGTTAGGAACTAACTTGTTGACTCTGTATGTAGATATCGTGCGTGTCGACTAAGTGCATGAGATCGTAAGCTGGTCCAGGGTAGGCAGCTGGAAAGCCGCCCCTCTGCCACTTGGTGTTAGTCTCTGGACTTTGGTGCCAATCGCACCAGTCACCTTCTGTCTCGAAGTCACAGTCAGTCGCTGATGTAAGTATATAATGTACATGTTAATGAATTATATTTTAAGTGATATAAAGGAGGTATGTGAAAGACTCATTTAAACTTTTAAAGATTCACAGGATATACAGGAAAATAAGAATATTCTTCAACTTGAATGAACCTAATAAAAAATTAGGCATTTAATGTTTCAATTTATTCTTCGAAAATTTCCTTTTCAATTCAAAGTTTTAAAAAGTAGAAAAATAGAAATAAATACAACGATTGCATTGAAATATTAAATATATTGAACACATATAACTAAGTGTCAATGATTAGCTAAATTACTTACAGCAACCCTGTTCATCCTTCCCATCCGTGCAGGCCGACGCAAAGTCACACTTTTGAGTTGGATGATAACATTCTCCTGCAGTATCACATGGAAGGAGGTCCCCTGGACAGTAACTCGGAGATGGAGTCGTGTCATCTGACCCCGGTAAGGATTGGGAGGATGAAATTAGGCACTCCCTACTGAAGGATAAGTCATCAATGGCTAAGGTTCCAAGATTGCCACTCGTAGTAGCTCCTTCGATTACAACTTCATAGTCATCAGAAGCATCATTGTAAAGGTCTGCTATAGTTTTCAACCATATGTGTCCGTCATATTTAGTGATGTTCTTAACTAAAACTAACCCATCAGTACTGTAACTCATTCTCATATATATAGATATGTTCCCTGACGGTTCATCACCCAGATAGTACCATAAACTTAACTGGCAATATAAACTGTCTCCTTTCAACACTTTGGATCTCAACCTTGCTCTCTGAACACCATCGCCATTAGCAATTGGTTGAAGCTCAATAAAATGTCCATTGGGTTCCATAGTAGTGTGGTCATGATCAGGGCCATCATATAAGGGAGATTCAGATGCCATTGTAATAGTCCAGTCCAATTCATCATCAGTTTCTTGAGCGAAATCGTCACAAATTAGTCCAGTTTCGAAATCACATCGCAGTCCATTCAAGTTACAGACTGATGGTTCTTCATCAGATGCATCGGGACAGTCAGGATTATAATCGCAAACGTCATACTTTTCCAAGCATTCCCCTGTTAGACACTGGAATTGACCTAAATCTGCACACGTTTCACCCAAAGGAGGGAGGCTAGGTGTCTCACAATCAATGAAGTACAAATCATCGATAGACAAACCACCAAAGTAGGTCACACCTCTTCTTGCTTCCAATAAAACAGTTTGCCGATAAACTTTTCCTATTAATACTTGTTCATGAACCCATATAGAACTCTGAGTTTCCTCAAAGAGATGAAGCTCAGTGATTACGCCATTTTCATCTTGAAGGAGAACTTTGAACGAACCAAGTTCAGGGCCTTTCATTTGGTACCAGATTGATAAATGACAAGAGACTGCAGTTTCACCTAATGGTAGTCCTGTGTAAAGACTAGTTACATCATCATAAAATCCTCTTGCTGTACTTGTGTATGCGTAATAACTTTTATCATCACCAACAGTATGATCAACTGTAGGTTTGTATTCACTATCTTCAGCTCCGGATACGTCCATACCGCGAGTTAGCTCCCATGTGTATAATACTTGTCCAGATTTATCTAAATCAGATTTGCTGTCATGGATCGTGGAAGAAATCTTCCAACCACATAAATCATTACCTTCAAAAGTGCACACCGGAGATATACAATCTTTTTCATCTGAAGTATCTCCATTCGGACAATCTACTATAAAATTGCATTTCTTTTCGATAGGTAAACAGGAAGAGTCTAACAAACATGGAGTTTCAGTAGAATTACAGGGATTAGAGATACTTGTAGTTGTGCTAGGTAGGGCGGAGGTAGCCTGAGTAGGTAAGGGTTCTCCATCCATCTGACAGTTTTTGTGTAATACTAGATCATCAATGGCAATACTCCCAGCCTCGCCCTCGCCAACAGTTGCTTTTATTATGATTTGGTAGGGGTGAGTTGGAAAAACTGCTTTGGGGAATTCTACCCGCTGCCAGTAGTTTCCAGACGCTACTTGTGAACCGAATATTCCTATAAGCTCTCCACCTATTTCAGTTCTGTAGAGCACATAAAGTCCTCCAACGTGCACCCCAAACATTGAGTAGTAAAATATAAAAGAACATTCCCCATCTCCTTTCAATGGTTCCGAAACCAACCAAGCTTCTTGCCCAAACACATTTGGATAGGTCACGTTCAGAAGTAAATAGTAACCTGATGCAGAAGAGTATGTATGGTCTATGCCCGGTCGTAATCCTGAAAAAAATATGAATAATGAACATTGTACTTACAAATATAGTACAAAGCTAACACCATAATTTATTTGAATGATTATAACTATTGTACTCACTTGAATTCATGTTAACTCCATTTGTTCTTTCCCAATCAATATCGTCATCTATTGCATTTTCTCCCTGGCTCCACAGACCAAAATTCTCATAATCGAATGTAGTAGCGTTATAATCAGCGCAGTTTTCTTCGTCCTCCATTAAGCCGCAATCGTCAGTCCAGTCACACACGCGGCTTTCGTCTACGCATGCCTGGAAAAAGTTATAATCATTTTATAAGCTACTTTCATCGTGAAAGTGGATATATAGAAATAATGAAGACAGTAGAATATTATATTGAATTAGAAACCGAGAACCTTTGGAAGAATTTTGAATATTTTTAAATAATAATTCCCTCAAGACAAAACTTGAATTTAAAATATACTGTGATTGTTCACGTTTGCAAATGTCGAATATAAAAAGGCTCTCCAGTTATTTTGAAATCCCTCAAATATTGACATCAGTGTTTGTTATTGCGAGGAAATGAGATTTTTTATCAAGTACAAAATGAAATCTAATGGATAAATCAAAAGGAAGAATTTCAGAAAGAATATCAAAATATATCATAATTCCAAAACCGCAATAATGTTAGTTTATTAAAGTTTGGTTCTATTTCCATAAATCATATTATATTCAATTACTATAGTGGTCGATGTTGATTTTTAAAGTGAGCTGATGATTTTCAATTTATGAATATAAAATCTGATTGATATTGACTATAGAATGACCAATAAATACAGATATGATTACATTATGATACAAATATGTGACGCCAACAAATAACTTACATTAGTTCTAAGACATCTAAACTCATCATCATTGCAGCTGCCAGTTCTGGGCGGAGGAAGATCACAGTCACGAAACTGCAAGTCATCTATAGCGAAGGCAGAGGATATGTTTGTCCTTCCATGGGCATAGAAAGAGAGTTCAATGGGTTCCACTTGACTACCTAATCCAACAGTTTCTTGGAACCATTCTCCTTCTGGATTCTCTTCTCTATTTTCAGAAGTGTATTCCATCAACGTAACGACGCTGTTAAAATCAGTAAAATTCATCCGCAATTGAATATTTGATATCAGTTCATATTTTCTGTAAATCCAGTAGCGGAATAAGCATTGTGAGTTCACATTTTGGAAGAAATGGGAAACTATTGTAGCACTTCCTTCTTCAGGGGCATTAGGAGTATAAGATAGGAACATGAAATGTCCTTCCTCCGAACCAAGAGAGTCTTGGTATGGACCTGTGTTATTGATGCCTATATCTGGATCATTTGCCTGTCCAAGAATCCACGACATGTATTCTTCAGATGTATCTGTCCATCCACACAGATTGTGTTCTACGTCGCAAAATGTTGGACACTCTTTTTCATCATCGCCATTTCTGCAGTCTAGAGAGAAGTCACACATCCTGTATTGAGGAATGCATTCATTGACACTGCATTCAAATTGATCGTTATTACAGTTACCAGAAGGTGCCAAGGTTGTAAGTTCTGTTACTGGTTGACATTCAGATGTGAATGACACGTCATCTATTCCAATACTTCCGGTAATTTTGATTCCCAATTTTCCTCTCAAGATGATAACGAATTCTCGCGTAAATTGAATGGGTACATCTGCTTTCGCCCATCCATATTCTTCACTTCCTTGTGTCGTGAACAATAGTGATTGTAATCTCTGCTCTTGACTGATAACATCGGTAACAATGACATCCAGCTGAGCAGATTGTCCGGCAGTAACATGATACCAAAATCTGAAACGACATTCACTTTCAGGAACCTTGAATGATGTGCTTACTAGCTGGCTCGTTTTATATTCAGTTCCTGTAATGCTTTCCAAAAATGCAAAATGACCACTCTGATTTCCATACGTGTGATCAATAGAAGGCTCAATATCGCTCGAAATGGAATTGCCCGACTTAGTAATCCATTGCACAGTATTATCGCTGCTTTCAGTCCATCGACAAAATCCATTTTCAAAATTACATCTTTCTTGAAATGCTTCACATATCTCATAGTTCTCGTCAGTTTTGTCTTGACAGTCAGAACTAAAATCGCAAAGTGAGTTTTCTGGTATACATTGACCATCATGACATTGAAATTCAGTAGACAAACATTCCGTAGGAGATGGATAACTGCAGTTGGAGAATTGAATATCGTCAATTATTATTACTTCAGTGCTGGATTCGACATATGCTTCAAATTGTAATTTCCATCCTTCCTCTTGCTCCCCAAGTTCTATCATAAAATCTTTTACCCATACGGAGTTTGTGTCCGTTTCAGTGTGCCAAACAGTGATTTCATTTCCTCTAAACGTTCTTATTTTAACCTGAAGGGAAGAGTAAGTTGTATTATCTGCTCCAGTTTGTTTGAAATATGAGAATCGCAATACACATGATGATTTGGCAGAACCAAGAGCAACGGTTTCTAACAAAGCGTTATGGGCTATTCCTCCAAGAGATTTGATAACTTCCATTACCCACATACTGTCATCAGGTACACTAGGAGCCTGTCTGGACCACATATAAGCCCCAAGGCTATTATCTGACCAACCACAAGTATTATTTTCAAAATCACAAGCAGCGCAGAGGTTCTCGTCTGATTTGTCAGCACAATTTGCAATAAAGTTGCATTTATATTGCAAGGGGATGCATTCACCACTACTGCAGTGGAATTCTTCAGACAAACAAGGAGATACTGTTGTAACAGAGGAGTCGTTATACAGAGGTAATGATTCATTGACTACACGACACGATCTTGATAAAGAAATATCATCAATACTAACATAACTTATTTGGTCACCAGAATATTCCTTGAATGACGCCCTCACAACAAATTGGAAGTTGCTACTTGAATAAACACTTGGTGCAACGAGAACTTCACCTTGCTCCCAGTAAGCACCTATGGGACCATCAGCGTTAAATTCAATATTACCCTCTGAACCATTGAAGCGATCCACAGTTACTTTTAGAGAAAGAGTATCATCACCATCAGACCAATAAAAGAATCGCAAAATACATGGTTCATTTTCAGTTTCGTTCCATCTGATAGTTGGACTTCGAAGCTTTGCGACGTGTGGCTCAACACTAAACTCAGACCTTAAGAAGTATCCATCTTCGTTGTTAGAAGTATGATCACGGTTGGGATACAGATCATTTGAAGTTGTTGGATCAGATATAGTCCATAATTGAGGAGAATCTTGTGTCCAGTCACACAGTGATTGTTGATCGAAGTTGCATCGTGCTTGATACTGATCACATTGAGCGTACTCCACGGTTTCATCGGAAAAATCACCGCAATCATCAACAAAATCACAAACTACATTCTTAGACACACAAGCACCATTCTTGCATGAGAAATGCTCACACGTTTCCTCACTAGGAGCTGGCATGAAGCAATCTTCAAAAGATATATCATCAAAGGCTACGTTTGTGGGATCATCTTCTAAATAAATGGTATTATAAAGTGTGACATAGACTTCATGTTCATATCGTCCAATAAATGCAGTTGCCATTTGCCATTCGTCCAAAGTAGTATCGTTAATATAATAAATCTTGAACGTACTACTAATATCAATTAAATTTACCGAGCATGATGAATAAGTTGTATGGGAATAGCTGGGGTCTGAGTAGAAATAATACCATATTTTCAACTTGCACGTACTTGCAGTATTTATCAGACTTGGACTGGTATAATATGATACGTAATATTCAGAGCTGTACGTAGGAATTGGAACAGACAAATAATGTCCAGTTTGTGTTAATGTTGTGTGATCTTCTTGTGGTCCTTTCGATTGGTTATTTCCAGTCACGATTTCAAAGCCCCAATAGTCCGATTCATCTTCGTTTGAAACTGTCCACTTGCAGGGATATTCACTCTCGAATGTACAGTTATACCCACAATTCATTTCATCTGCTCCATCAGCACAGTCGAATACAAAGTTACAGCTCTGTTCGTCAGTTATGCATTTATTTCCATCACATGTGAGTAGACATGTGTCATTGTTTGAAAGACACTCACCTGGAGAAAAGTTTATACTGTCTAAAGCAATTATACCAGCATTGTCTGTACCTGGCCTAGCTAAAAATCTGAGGTAGGTGAAGCTATCTGTATCTGTTTCAGGGTTAGTTACTGTTACGTTTACAAATTTCCAATCGGCATGCAAGATGCTAGTTGTTTTCCATACTGGCATTTCATAGTAGCCATCAGTGTACGCTGCATGCACCTCTAAGGTGGGTTCTTTCAAAGCATTCAAATGATAATAGAAAGATAAACAGTTATCTGAACCGATAGCTATAGGTAGCAATTTTGACTTTAATTGAGCGAAGCTGTCATTCACGAAGGCACTATTATAAAGATCGACATAGGTAAATTTTTTGAATGGACTACCTTCTGTGGCGTCATATGATGGACCGTATTTATTTTTCAAATTGTCTCCCGTATTGACTGACCAATCAAATTTACTCTCCTCAAAATTTTTCCATGTGCATCCACCCCTGTCAAAAGTGCATGCTATGGTTTCTTCGCAATCATATTCAGGTTTCAAATCATCAATTCCTATTAAATAATTATCGTTCATTAAAGTACTCTTTACTGTCAATTTATAATCAACTTCACTATCGACTCTCACGAAAAATTTTACCCAATCTTGGCCTAAATTGTGTATCACAGGATCATTTATAATTTCGTCATCAATATAAAACTCGATATATCCATCATTTTCATGTCCACCGCCTCTGGAATAAAGCCACATCGATACGCACTTGAACTCGCTAGAAAAGGTTGAGGTGGTAAACTGAGCAGAACCAGTTTCTTGAACACCGAAGAAATGACCACCAGCTGCTTGATTTGTGTGGTCAACTTGAGGATAATAAGAATGGGATACGTTCTGGTAAGATGTTAATATTGACCACAGATTATCAACTTCATCAATAGGTTGTTCAAAACCACAACTGTCGATTTCAAATGTGCAAGAAGTTAACTGCGGACAGGAATCGAATTCTATTAAGATGTCGTCCAGAGCTATATCGCCATATCCGGAAACTTGAGGAGTGCCTTCGAACACCAATTGATAATATTCCTTAGATGGTAATTGTAGCATTCCATGATTCCAATCCATTCCTTGATCACGAGATCTTTGCCATCTGATAGAACTTAATTGGTTGTTTTGATCAATGGTTCTAATTGAAAGAGTACCTACGTTAAACCCAAACATATGATACCAAAATGATAAGCAAATTCCATTGGTACCGGTGTATATTTCGCTGCTGATAAGAGGAGAAGTTGTATTAGTTCCATTGGAAGGTTTTACGAATATATAATATCCAATATTAGATGATGTAGTGTGATCATTGGCTGGTCCAGTCTCTGAAAAGGTGTTAATCGATCCTTGTCGAAGAGTCCATTCTTGTCCATCATTTGCAGAATTCCAAGAACAAAAATCATTTGATTCAAAATCACAATCGAAAGTAGACGGTAGGCGTGTAGGTAGGGTTGATCCTGCTGTGACTGTTGTAATGATTCCACAATCTTCAATGAAATTTATATCATCTACTGAAACTGTATGTTTGTCAGAGGTATAAAAATTATCTGTTAACATCACCGATATTGATACCTCGTACACCATTCCATGTGTTGGTAGAACTATTGTCATCATGTCCCACATCTTATCATTTGAAGAGTTATATGCTATAGACTGAACCAAAGTTGTTTCATCTTGAATTATGAAAACATTTAGAGTAGCATTTTCAATAATATTCATGGAATAGTAAAATACTATACATTTTAAGGATCCTGGATTAGTTCCTGAATTGATGGAACAACTTTCCCCCTTCATCTTATCATTGACATCAGCTAACAAATAATTACCGGATACAGAATAGGATGTGTGGTCTAATCCTGGACCATCTGCTACTCCTCCTGAAGAGACAATCCATGAGAAGCTATTAGAGCCACTGTCACTATTGCTCCAAGAGCATTTATCTCTTTCAAAGTCACAAAAATATTCATCGAGACAAATGCCACCGATTAGCTCTGTGTCATCCAAACCTATCACACTTTTTGAGTTAGTTCCACTCATAACACTTATCCTGATTTGGTAACTAGGTAAGTCTGGAATTGTCAGTAAACCACGATGCCACATGTCATACGAATTCTCTTTGGTACTCCATACGGTAGTGAAATTATCAGAAGAGATGAAATCAATGAGAGAAATGGAAAGGGTGCCTACGTTATCACCCACCAAGTGATACCAAAATGTGAGACATTGTGCCCCTGTGTAATTATAAATTGGTGAGAATAAGGAGGCAATTTCATCTGGCACTGAATTATCTACATATGCGAAATATCCATAGTCAGTATTTGTGGTATGATCAAGATCTGGGAACATAGAGTAATTCTGTCTTCCGAAGGCTCGTTGCCAGTCAGTATCATCTTTTGAATCCTGAATCCAGGTACAGAAATCAACTTCAAAGTCACATTTTGCTCCAGAAACGACACTTGTAACGTGAATATCATCAACTGCTAAGATTCCAGGTCCAGGTTCATTCCATTTAGCATTCAGAGTGATAAAGAAAGTGTCAGAAACATTCAGAACACTTTCGAATTTTTCCCATCTATCAAACTGAGAACCTGATATGTTGAATAAAGTCTTCTCATCAGCGTATGTTTCGAATAATTTTATATGGAATTCACCGACATTTTCACCGTACATGTAGTACCACAATTCAAAAATATCTCCGTTCCCCAGTGATCGTGATTGTATGGTGCTGTATAAAGTAGCATTATCATTTTCTGTGGCAGAATCATCATCGAAATCAACATATACATAGAAACCATTACCATTCGAATGATCTGATATTCCACCATCTGACTTTTGACTATATATCCAATCTTTATTATCGTATACTTCATCTTGCACCCAGGCGCAAAATCCAGCGTTATTGAATATATCATCGAAAGTACAATCCAAGCCTAATTCTCTTGTACTGCATTTGAAGTAATCTACATCGTCAATTACAATAATACTATCAGTACTATACCACTCGTTCACAGTCATCAAACTCGTCGTTGCTTCTATAGTAAAATAGGAATTTATTGGCAGAGAATCACCCGGTCCATTAATTCTAGTCCAACTCTTCTCCGGTAAATCTTCATTAGAGCTGTTAAATATGAGTTCTTTTTCTTCAAGATGGTATTTGTGAGAGTAAATCTCGATTTGTGAGTTCACTTGATTCTCAAGATAGAGCCATACATTCAGTTCGCAGTACACACCAGTGGAATGTTGCAAAGGTGGGCTCTTTAACACTGCAACTTTACCATTAATGTCTGAGCTTCCTTTGAAAAGCATGAAGTGTCCAGACGAGTTGCGATACGTGTGATCTTCTCCAGGATTATTTATATCATCAGTAATTCCATCTGGTGTACTCCTCTCCCAATCGAATATTCCTTCACTAATATCAGTCCAGCCGCATGTATTGTGTTCGAATGTACAAGGTCCACAAGAGCTTTCGTCTGAGCCGTCAGAACAGTCCATATTGAAGTCACACACCATGAAGCTAGGAATGCATTCATCTTCTACGGAACAGTAGAACTCACTTTCGGTACATGGAGGCTTTTCACTAGTCACAGGATTATTTGTCGTAGGTACAGGAGGTAAAGAAGCACCAGGATTCACATTGCAAGAAGAAGACAAGGATATATCATCGATTGCTATATCAGCAAATTCACCTGTCGTCTCGGTAGCTTCTATTATGAATTGGAACACACCAATATGATTGTAACTGATAACATCTCTATTCCACTTTTGTCCTTGATTTCCTTTTCGAGAGAAGGCTCGAGTTAGAGGCCCTCCTTCAATTTCCCTCACGTAAACATTGATGCTATCAACATCTCTGCCGTACATGTAGGAATGCATCCTCATGTAACAAGCTCCACCTCCTTCTTGTATCTCAATCACTGGACTCAAGAGCCAAATTGTTCTCTGTTCATTTGACTCAGCATTTTCTGTAATATAGAGATATTTGCCAGCTGGTAGTCTGGTGGTATGGTCAGCTGGAGGTCCACTTCTGTAGGAAGTTCCACCGACTGCAGTTTGACCACCAGTTAATTTCCAATCTGTAAAAATATTTTCAAGGTGAAATTGTCAAAAAGGAAGTTTAACTAAATGAGTTAAATCCCTGTTCAGTGAATTGAAACACAAACTAACAACAACTGATATACTTTACTTTATTGAACTCAAAAATTATGTCATAATGAAATTAGACAAATAAATTTTAAAAATTGTCATAATTTAGAAAAAAATCAGTTCGCTAGTTTCCCTTTCTCAACTGAACTTACCATCATCATCATAAGAATGATCTTGCATCCAATTACAAAGGTTGTCATCTTCAAAAGTGCAAATAGGATCGTACTCTGCACAGTTTTGTTCATCGGATTCATCTCCGCAATCATTGGTACCATCGCACAGATATTGTGAATTGACACACAAACCTGAAACAAAATACAAAATCAATGGCTTAACAGATCAGAAACAAATAAACAAAAAATTTCTTGGATAGTTTCAATATGGAGAGATTGTTTCAAAGAATAGGTTTACGGATAACAATTTCAATTTACCAGTGGTTGAGCACTTGAACTGATTTGCAGTGCAGTTTTCAGCGGGAGGTATGGCGCAGTCCATCAACTTCAAGTCATCGAAAAGAAGGTCATAGGCACCGGAATCCGACTCACCTTGAATTGTGACTTGGAAGTCGTCTTTGTGATCTGGATTATACGTTGGAAACATTATTAAATGGGAATGGCGAGTGTGTTGTGCTGTACCAATGTACCTAACTGATATTTAGAGGAGGGTAATTTTGTAAGAGTTTTAGCGATATTGTAGTTACTTTACATAGTTCATAATATTTTCACAAGAAGATTTCACCTTTTGATATACGAAATGAATTAAAGGTTGAAAAGCTTAAATTATCTTTTGAAACTAGTTAATGAAGTGAATACTTCCTTATACTTAAATACGTAAATTTGAAAAATGTCCGTGCAACTTTTATATATTTACTGCTATGACAAACCTTCACTACTTGAATTAAATATTAAATTTAATATATTCTTCAAAAATTTAGAGTAATGAAGTTATTTTATATTTGTACATCCTGTAGATAAAAGAAGAAGAATATTACTTCCAGTACTTCACAGCATTACCAACTGACATTGGTAGTATGTATAATTTAGATATATGTTTTACCTAACAAAGAGACGGTTTGTTTTTGCCACTCTAGACTTCGCTCTACATTGTGGTTGACAAACTCCTCTCCACCGGCTGTGAGAACAGATACACTGATGCGAGTTGTTTCTTCCTGAGTTGAGGACATTTGGTACCTGAAATCAAAGAACAAGTAGCTAACGAGAGCTATTCATGAAGGTGTCTATGGTACTAAAATATAACGTTACATCAAAAATTAGTAACACAATTCTTGTGCACCATCCAAGGAATTACTCAACACATAATCTCCTCACGAAATATGTATTTGTTATATTTCTACCTGGCATTTTTTTGAAATTTTCACAATGTAGCTAAGTTCTTCATAATTCAAGGTGAAAAAAATATAGACTCGATCGTTAGCTTATTTACCAGTACTCCAATGAACAAGTAAAGTAGCCCCGATGGTAGAGAGGTGATACGATGGTGGCAGGCCCGATTTCTCCACTGTTTGCGGATGAAATGTACATGAGGCCTCTATCACCAGAGGTGTGGTCAGGAATATCTTCTTGTTCGTACAGACTCCACATGTGATCATATGTTGCGTCATTTTGCCAGAAACAATAGCCTGGATATGAGAACCAAGGCTTATTCCACAGTTATTTGAATCGTTATAAAAGAAATATAGAAAAAAAACCGTACGTAACTATACTAATATTCATTTCCAGATCAACTAACACAATTTTTCAAACACTGAAACCATAGCTATTAACTAAATTCACTAGGACCAGATAAGAGTTTCGGTTAATCTTTTTGCGTGGCTGAGGTCTATCACTGGACCAAATGAACTCACTGTAGAAGAAGTTACATTCGAAACCACAGTTATGCTCTTCGTCACCAAGAGGACAGTCATCTTTGAAGTCACACACTTTGTCAGTGTCTATTAAAGTACCTCCACTGCAGGGAAACTGAAGAGAAAACATAAAATAAGGTTACTTTAAACCTGTTAATTTTTCACGGCTTCACCAACTAAAATTTCAAAAGTCTAAAGTTAAGCCTGGTTTACACGTACAGATAAATCTTAGATCCGGTCTTGAGATCTGATCGAAACGATACATCCGATATTCTAAATGGGTATTTTCGTCATACGATGCATCGTATGATGTAATTGTTTATCGGATGAGCCTGCTTGATTTTTTGGCTCATCCCACTTGTCCGATTTCGATCTCATAATTATAATCCCTGGCAATATGTTGGCAGCATGCTTGGCAGTTATACCAGTGGTAACGTCGCGAGTGACTGTGCCACTCCTTTGCATTGTAACTGTACAAATCATGTGATAAATCGAATACGTCTAAATAAGACGGAATTTTCATTCGATCTGTGGTTTTACAATTGACCTGAAGATTTATCTGAACCTACGTGTAAACCCGGCTTTAGTTGATGAACTCACAGCATCTGCTGGTTCGTCACACTTCCCCTCCACCAAATCGATGTCATCAATAGCAATGTCTCCTTCTGGACCGTCACCAACCTGACCAATTATTTTAATGGAGTACTGGTAGGACATCTTGATTGTCTTGCTTAACTGGAATGTAACATGAATAAAAATGTGGTGAGGATATGTTGAACGAATTTGTCTTATGTTAAAATAAATATTTTCAAATAAAACAAAGTAATTGTTTACGGGGTATAAGAAAACGAGTGACTACGAAGCATAGAACACACTGTTTGTCTGAGTGTTTGATTGTGTGTACATGGCACTAGACAAATAGTTTGATAAATGGTTTGATTGTGAGTACGTGGCATCAGATAAGAGTTACTCACAGAGTACCAGTCAGGTCCAACCGATTCATGAATGGTGTAGATAACTTCTGAAGAATTGCTAGTCACGACATGTATCGAAAAACCTGTGGTAAGAAGAACATCAGAAAACACTAACTTATAATTCCACCATTATAACCATTAGTCTGGTATCTGCAGTCTTATGCACAGAGTAGACTGTGTACCATCAGAAACAAATTCACTACATGAAGCTAATTTCACAAATCACAGTTTTCTATTTTCTATTATTTTCAAATTTGTAGGAATGAGAAAATAGATTTCTATTTCTTATATATCCTACTGAAGGTAGATGTTGTTGAAAGTATTCGGCTGAGTGATACACCCCAAATCACCTGGCTAGCACAGTGTATGAATTGATATATTTCTATTATGAAAATAACAAGTCCATTACTATGTGCAAACTGCTTTATTTGGCAGTTGAATATCAATTGGATTGATTTTTTTTGTATGAGAGATTTAATTACACACGCGGAAGATTACTGTAATGCGGTCATTTCAGTTGTGAACTTGTGCCTGGCATGACAGAGGGCGTCAGTTCGAATTGAGATCTAGTACATGGTGGCTGTGTCAGTTTGCTTCTTCATTGATAATATAGTGTGTAAAAGTGATGTTTCGTTACTTGCTCAAAGGTAGGCAGTGTAAGTACCTCTTTTGTACCAGCTGCTAGCGTTAGTTTTGCTTTGGAAGTACACTACATAGTGTTCATTTTATAGTATACAGCAAGCAAGTTACTGCTCGTGTTTTGTGATTTTTGTTGCTTCCTGAAAACCTCTCGTGTATTTGAATACTTCGAGTTTTATCGATTGCCAACTTGCTGTTATTACGGCTGTGGGTCACACCCTAGGGGGCGGCTGTAAGGGGCAGGTTGGAGACAGTATAAGAGTTTTGGAAACTCGCAACTGGGTTGCTCTTACAATATCCTACAAATATGTAGTCGTATAACCAGATGAATTTTAAAATATGTACAAGCAATACAATTACTAAAATATCTTTTTGTAAATCTAAAATCAGTGAACTACGAAAAAATCATTACAGATACACTTTCCTTTAACTTTTACATCCATTAATTTACCATTAGCATAACAAACTAGGATACCCAGTTAAGTTGCAAATAACACACTGCTCCACAAACATAACCAATAACTATGTTAAAAAGTTAAGCGTCTCACCCCCAATATCAGAACCATTGATGTAGTAATAGAGACTGAAGCACTTCTCCCCCGCCGGTACGTTGTCCAGCTCTAGGATGGCGAAGAGGGATTTTTCGCCTGACGAGGCATCCACATAGGCATAGTGACCTGATGATGAGGGAGAAAAAACATTATTGTCATCTTCAGATGAAACTTAATGAATGAGATAGAAGTAATATATTTAGCTAATCTGTTATTTGGTATAGTCGTTTATACAAAAAAATATTAGGGTTTAATTAAATTGAGACACTAAAAAAAAGAAATGCCTGTTGAAACATCTAAATGTAAAAAAAAAATCAGCCTTCCTTCTTAATCAGTCTTCATTTCATTACTGTTTAACAATTGAAAAAGTACATAATTTTATGGGACATTATTAAGTTACCTAGATCTGTGCCTAGCGTATGGTCCTCATCTGGTCCAGTATTAGCGGTAGGTGTGGAACCCTGGAAAATTATCCAGTCAAGTTTGTCGGTTTGACTGTTGGTGTAACCACAAAAATCTTCCTCAAAGTTACAAGATCCTGTGGAAAGTAAGAAGAATTCGTTTAATATAATCTCAAGTATAAGTTTGGTAAAGTTAGGCACATTTTCTGACAAAGTAGTTTACCTAGTGTAGGACATTCGTCAAAGCTCCACCTAACGTCATCTATAGCAATTACAGTGTTGTCAGAATTATCCGTGTCAAGAGCTCCGTACAAAATCTGTGTGGGAAAATGTTGATGATTTATTAGCAAGAGAAGATTTAAAAAAAGAAAGACAAACAGATAAAATTTTCATCTGATTTTTTGAATTTTTTTTAGTCCTATCGGGTAAAGGATCAATCTTAGACCCGTTATATGCTCGATAGATCATTTGCCATTAAATTCACACAATCGACATCACCTGAAATTCTCTCTGTGGGTAGAAGTGCACTGATGCATAATTCCACAAGTAGTTGTGGGAGCCAGACTGTGTCCAGAGTAAGGTTGCTGTGCTGACATCAGAGCCAGAATACTTGAGGTAGACATTCAGTGTACCAGACCAACTGACTAAACCCTCCAGGTAGTAGTAGAACTGCAGACATCTGAAAGAAAAGAACATTAGCTTTACAGAAGAAACTTCTAATTCTACTGTAAAGGTTTGAACAATAGTCAATAGCTATACAGTAGAGCCCGTCCACGGATCCACGGACAATTCGTCCACGAAATGCTTTATTTTGTGTTATATTTATAATGTGTATATAATTTATATTGAACATTATTTACAGATCTTTTGCAATATTAAAGTAGTAAACACCATTTGTTGATGGTAATTATAAATTCATGGTCTTTGCCATAATTCTTAGTGTAATCTTCTTCTCCTGCTCCTGCTGGCCGGCAACAGTAAAATAATATAACTGAAAACTTTTTAATGATATCCAGGCAGCCCTCGCTTTCATTATTCCATTGTCTTATAAAATCTGTAATAATAGCGAGGCATGTCTCGAAGTTATTAGACATAGAAAAATAGTGGACATAATAACAATAACTACAATAAACATCAATATTATTACTCAGATTAGCTTATTAGAAGCAATATTGGTACAGAAATTACTTTTTTATAACACATTTTTTAATAGTGATTGAATATTAATTCATACATGATACAAGTATATAATATACTACTTAACAAGTGATTGATAATGAATTATGTTATAAAAGATTTAGGTAGATATTGGTACTTTCTACTGTTGTTTTTAATTATTTAAACGTAAAACCGTACATGCTATTGTACTGTTCCATATTATCGGACTCATAATAAAACCATATGTAATCATTATTATTTACCTATTGTAATTATTTCATTTCACCCTGTTATTTCAGTTCCATATTTTGGATACTCATAACTCATTAATTATTTATTCAAAATATTAAAGGAGATATATAACTTAAATATACAGTTCATATGGAATTGTCCGGAATAAATCACTTCACCTAATATTATTATGTATTTATACATGCCTATTAATGTAATAGTGAAAATAATAGTGAAATATATCCCATATACACTTTAAAATACAAAATTAAGCAATTCGTGGACGAAATGTCCATGGACGAATTGTACGTGGACGAAATGTCCGTGGACGAAATGTCCTAGGCCCGAGCCCCAATAGAGCATTCTAATTCTGGAAGGTTTGACCCTAACTATCTTTTTCTTTTAATTTGTGGTACATACTTCGCCACTTCACCTCTCAATCCGTGGAATATCGTTGTTATTGAAAAATATAAAAATAAATATCTCTCCCCCTCACTCACACTCCCATCACTCTCTCCTTCATTCACACTTCCCTCTTCTCCCCTCACTCACACTCCCATCACCCTCTCCTTCATTCACTCTTCCCTCTTCTCCCCTCACTCACACTCCCATCACCCTCTCCTTCATTCACACTTCCCTCTTCTCCCCTCACTCACACTCCTTCAGGCTGGGTCCCAATCACTGTACTGGTGAGGTAGATCTCCTCCGCATCTTCTGTCTGGCCGTGACTCAGATAAGCGTAGTTGCCTTTCACGCTATCTGCAAAACAGTTTGAAATTAATGCCGAAACTAAATCGATACTAAATTTATGTAGGATTCTGATAAAAAAAAAATTCTAAATATCTTTTTATTTCAGATTATTATAAAAAGGAATTTGCTCTAAATTTAATGCAGTCGGAATGATATATTATTTTCAATTTATTTCTCATGACTATTTCTTTTGAAAACATCCATTAACCGTTACATCTCAACGTGGAATGTGAATTGAATTGGCAATAATAAATAACAAGAAAATAACATCAGATAACCAAAAGCCATATTGCTGACGTTAAAAGGGAAGTGCATACAAGAGACTGGAAGAAGCAGTCTGAAAGGAAAGTGACTCCATGAATCAGTCAAGTTGATTTGTTGACTCACCGTAGGTATGGTCTAGACTCACCATAGGTATGGTCTTTACTCACCGTAGGTATGGTCTGACATAGCACTGTTAGGCAGGTCATCAACTCCTCTCCCTCTCATCCATTCGTAACCTCCAGCTTGAGATGAAGTCCAACCACAAAAATCACTCGTCTCAAAGTCACAAAAATCTGAAAACATGAATCGTACAATAAACAAATAAATAACTATTAACTCATTTTATTATGAACAACTGGGTAATTAATTATACTAAATTACTCGTAATCCAGCTAGTGGATCCTTTAACTGCATAAGGGAATATCTGTTAGAACTAATAACCCCTATAGCTTCCAACCATTTACTTCAATTCGTAAGTTAGAATTAATTCAATGTAATCACCCAATTAAGGAAGAAAATTCAAACTTCAGACGTACTAAAGTGCTATTCGTATATTGCAATCTATATACATTCACAAAGAATCACCATCAGTTTAAAAGTTAAAATGAACAAGCAGGCTAACCAATATAGTTTTGATAAAATCCTTTTCTGTGAATTTTCTTTTTCTTTTATTATTATTGTTAACTATTCAAGTAACTTTTTTAATTTTGTTATCTAAAATACTTCTTAGATCTATATTTTTTTGTTTCAAATGAGTCAAACTTAGTGTATTGATAATGAATATTGGATTATTCGAAAGCTCTAGGAAAAATATGATGTTCAATTTCTTCGACGTTTCTATTTAATTTAATAAGATATCCAGGAATGAAACCACTAAGTCAAAAGATATAAATGATACATTGCATATCTATTGTAGTAAAAGCTAAATTTCCCCCCTGATATCACCTCTTTCCTGGCACTCTCCAACCGAAGCCTCGAGATCATCCAAAGCGGAGTTGCCCTCATTGCCCTGACTCTCCTGCAGCAGCTCGGCAGAGAGTATCAGCTTCATTGTCTGGCCTGCATAGCTTGGGGGAATGGAGTAGTGGACTCTATGCCACTCCAGTCCAGAATCTGTGTCTCGGTACCACACCACGTACGTTAAACCTGTCAATTAAATTGGTGTGGTTACTTATTCAATTCATATTTAGTTTCTTTATCGGAGGTACGATATTGATAATAAAATGGATTCATTTAACGACCAACATCAGAATAATTTCGTTATTTACTCTAAAATGATTACTTCTAATACGTATTAGACTTGAATCAGATCAAACACATCTCGTTATATCAATTGATTACTAGATTTAATGTGTAAGCAAGGTTTAGCATAACATGTCCATCTAGTTAGAACATTTATGATATTGATACAATATGCAACAGCAATCTATTGTAAATCATGTCAGGTTTTATATTTTAGTTCATGCCGTTGGTTTGACTATGAAAACTGAACAGATGTCGAGTATGTAGTGTACCACTGTACAGGGAATTTGGTACAAATTCACGGTAGTGTTTAGAAACACTCTGAGCAGTGATTTTTGCAGACTGTATACTGTTTTTGGATATGTCACTATAGTGTGACATATCCTTAATTAAGATTTTTGAATGTAATTCACTGTCAGCTTTTGTATCAACATCGGGTATTACATCCTCTCTGTTTGCCGCTTCATTCTTAGCGATGCACCCACGTATGACAGTCACCAACTTGGATAGACAGTTTTGTGTCGCATTTTCCGTTTTCATATTAATTAAGGGTTGAGTTTAGTGATGAGTAATAATCTTGAAGAGACTATAGAGTACTCCGCAAATCAAAGAAGATTACAAATTCTCTCTGAGGATCATTTATTGCAATCTGCAGATAACAAAGGATACCACAAAGCTCTGTCATCAATTTCATATTCTTGATCTCATTCACACCTCGACATTTTTGAGTGACGCGAATGTTTCCTGGGATGCAAATGATTTTTTTTTAAATTTTGCATTATAAATGAAGTTAATTACTATATCTTCACCCCTTTCACCCACCACCCCAACCAGTCTATCACCACGAATGGCTACCAGGACAGAGTAGGACTTACGAGTCTTTTTTCAGACAGAACTATGTAAAGTTTTTCTCTCACTCACCCCCAGTGATGTTTATCTTCAGGTTGAGTGCCGGCATTACCTCTCCATGCATGTAGTAGTAAAAGGTGAAACAAAGCCCACTATCTGGAGAGGTTACTAACGGTGAAGTCAGAGTTGTGGTGTATTCGGATGAGTTACCATAAGCAACTAGCATGTGGCCTGTCATTATGAATTGAAACAAAACAAATTAGTGGATCTCATTACTACATTACTGATATTAGAGTTGAAAGATGCAACGTATCTGTTACCTTGAGACAACCCAGTAGTATGGTCGGAATTTGGGCCCCAAGTCTGCTGTTCATCTGCTTCACCATCATTTAAATGCCACATTCCATCCCCTCTAACCCAGTCACAAGTGGTGCCTAAAAGGTGACAAATTTAGTTAAACGTAATATGGAATTGAATATAAATCCTATAAATATGAAATTATACTACAAGTACCGTTTTCAAAGTCACAGTCCAGCACAGGTAAGTCGGGTGGAGAAGTTGTTGGTGCTTCTGTGGGTGGTTCTTCTCCACAAGAACCAGGCGTCAGCTCAATATCATCCAGTAAAATAGAAACTGAAAATGGTAAATATATCCTTTCAGAAAATGTAAGTGAAACGTATCTATTACTCAACACCATGAGCATAAGGACTAGATTTAGTTTAAAACTTTCTGCAATTACTTATCAAAGCTAACCTTGCACTCCGTCACTGAGCTGAGAGTAAGCGCGTAGAGTGAGGTAAAATGGAGAGGTAACATTGACGATGTTCACAGGGTGGTAGTGCCAATAGTCTTCATCGTTAGAGTCACTAGGCAGAGCACTGGTTGTACTGGTAGAGTTTGGACCCAGAAAAGTTACCACCAACTCCATGTTGTTAAGAGCTGATGAAGAACAGGAATTAGAACATTATATTTACTTAAATTTGATCATCATAACCAGTGTGTTGAATATTTATTATTCTAGATACAATTCAAAGTTCTCATTACTTAGGAAATAGTAACTAATTAAAATTTATAGTTGGTAGGTCACTAAACTACTTACCATCAACTCCCCTGACGTTGGAGTAACTGGCAAAGCAGTAGATACTGTCTGTGAACTGCACAGTTTGACTGACTAGACTGACTGAGCACTCGAGTGAAGCGTCTGTACATTCAGAGTCTCGAAAAGAGAGAAGATGGCCTGAGAACAGAGAGGTGATGTGATTAGGTGAGAGGAAACTGAGCAGATTGGTAACTACAAGTCAAACAGATCATTGAAATTATTATTATAATAAATTCTATTTGTAGATCTGATATGGACTAGCGAACCATAAGTACATGCCTTCCTTAAATTTAACGTTGTTCTATGTTTTTTCATTCAGAAAAAATTTAAATAAAAGGGCTAGTAAGAAAATAGAAATAAAAAGAGCTGGTATAATGTAATATTCGAAATTATACTAAATACTTAGTCCAGAAAAAAAAGGGCTATACTTATACAGTTATTTACCATTTATATCATTGATGGTGTGATCTTCATAGATGTTATTGATTCCCTCTCTAGCCGTGTATATCGTCCAAAAATAGTCAGCAGAGGGTTTGTTACTCCATCCACAAAGTCCTTCTTCGAAGCTGCATGAGAATATGTCCTGACAGGGACCAGACTCTAGCGCCAAATCATCAACCGCTATCGAACCGTCTGTAGAATTCGACCTAGTTGCTTTGAACACAATCTTGGAAAATTCGAAAAGCGCGTTAACAGTAAGGTATATATAATATATTACTGAAACTAGTGAAAAATTGCGGAAAAACTCTATGTGATGATTAATAATATTTTTAGAAGAATATAAAAGAACTAAAATAAAATCAACATCAATTCGATGGCTCTTTTCTCCTGTTGGTACTCTGAATTAATAAACTGATTTGAAATGTTAAGAAAAATATTTGGATGTATTTTCAGATAAATAGCAGCCGTTCGGTATATTATATATATTATATCATCCTATCCATTATTTCATAAAATTGATAAATACAACAGGAACCACCAAAAAGAATAACAGAAATGACACACTTTATAATATACCAGTTTGTTCACTACTTTATGAACATTCTTTAGAATCTAATCCATCAATCTCAATCATATATATTGTAAAACAATGCTATCAGTGTTTGAGGTAATTGAGGTAGTTCTCTTTGCTAACATTTGACTTAGTTCTAACGTTTGAGATACTTACCGAGAAGTTTTTATACGAAGGAATAGTCACTTGTCCATATCGCCATTGGTTTAACTTATCATAGTTCTCAGACCAAAGAGAACCAGTTAAATTAGCATCGTTCTTGTCGTATAAAATCACATCCAAACTTCCAACGTATGTGCCATCGTCACTGAAAAAGTGAATAGGTTGCATTGTTATTCATAAGGACATTTATATTTTCAAAACTCAATTTGAAGGTCTTTTATCATCATTGAGTTTGAATTATCATTCCTTTGATTTTATATCTTTTCAATCAAAGCCCTACTTACTTCGGGTTGAAGACAAAGTACCAGAAGTTGAAGCAGTCTCCCTCAGTGGCTGTTTGTGGCACAGTAGGACTTCCGAAGTAACCTTTATGGCCTTCATCATCGGGGAAAACGGCCGCTATGGCATAATGCCCTGCAGATGAGGACCAGGAGTGATCGACACTGAAAGGAGATGTAATTGAAGATAGGAAGAAAAACGATTACCTTCCTGAGAACAAAAGTTATCACAAACCGTGGATACAATTGTAAAAATGAATACTAATGAATCCCACGAATCAATAGCCATACCTAGGATGGTAGGAGGAATCGTAACTGTCTCCAGTTTCTAATATCCACGCTAGGTTAGCGCCAGGTATCTCGAAGTCCTGCCAAGCACAAGCAGTATTCTCGTCATCGAAAGTGCAAGTCACTTCGCCAGCGCAAGGTCCTGTGAGCAAACTAACGTCATCGATGAAGATGTATTGTTCTCTTGGAGGGAGATTGTCTATAACTCCTCTGATTGTGATCTGTGTGAATGAGAAATTAATTACAGGAGGATATCAATTTCTAGGTTTTAAAGTAAAAAGCAGTTTAGAAAACATCATCTAGATGAGTGTGAAACATTTTTTTTTCACTCTGTTATTCAAGACTGCTAACTTACATGTAAGGTTTTACAATTAATAGAATGTATTACTACTTTTTAGATTTAAAATAGTGCAAACCATTTTTTCAGGGATCAAATCTGTATGCACTGTTTTAATATTGAATGCATTCTGAAAATCTTTACGCCAATTATCAATAAACATTGTATGTACAGTATATTCAAGATTCTAGACCATGTTTGGTATTCAGTGGGTGGTTCGTAACTACTTTTACTATTGACTATGATGTCAAACTGACAAGAATTTAATTTTATAGGATTAAAATTTTGTCAGCTTTAGTCAAAAAATAAACAACTAAAGTGAAGGCAGCGCCGGTCCAACTCATCCTACCAGTGATGTATTCCTATGTTATTCGTACGGAACAAAAATGAGGTTCATTAACATCTGTTTAACTGACGATTCACAATTTTAATTAATCTTGGAGAATTTTATTTACTCGAATAACTAATATTTAACCCCAGACATTGCTGTAAAGTTTACTGAAATAAAAAAAATTGATGAGTTATTTAATGACTGACAATGAACAACTAAGTGACTTAAGTAAAACAGACCACAGAAAACGTCTTAAATAATTCATAACTTTTTTATTTAGAACCTATCTTTAATAAACTTTTATCAATGAATTCGGTTATGTATTTTTCTTGTTGCTTTTTTCTTATTGCTATCTGAATAAAATTTAAGTTATGTCATTTTTTGACGACTCACCTGGAAAGGACTGTTATCCCTGGAGAGACTCAGACGAACACTTTGCCAGGTGACGTAGTCTGTCTGTCTCTCCCTGCGCCACACCACGTCGTGATGAGTCTCACCACTCACAGTGTACGTCATGATGACGTACAGACTCGCGCCATTGCCTATCTTGTACCTGAGGTGGTGAGGAGAGATGATAGAAGAGTGGTATTTTCTTAGGGTTTTAAGTTTATTTGTAGATTTGTGAGGCATCAGAGTCACTGTCCTACTTAATGTATACTCTTATATGATTTAATATACAGTAATACAATTTAATAAATATGTGTATATTCCTAGATAATGACAGGTCGGTCATTAATATAGTAAGCTGGTAATCTACAAGCCTCCTAGTTAACGACAGCCTTCTTTACATTATTAAAACTTATCTAGTCAATGACAGTCTTCTATGCGTCATTAAAACTTATCTAGTCAATGACAGTCTTCTATGCGTCATTAAAACTTATCTAGTCAATGACAGTCTTCTATGCGTCATTAAAACTTATCTAGTCAATGACAGTCTTCTATGCGTCATTAAAACTTATCTAGTCAATGACAGTCTTCTATGCGTCATTAAAACTTATCTACTGTAGTCAATGATGACAGTCTTCTATACATTGCCGTATTCAAGTTACGACACGAGACTATATTTTTCCAAATGTTACTCAAAAAAGTTCCTATGAAATTTCTCTTCAAAATGACTTATGAATTCAAACAGTGCTTTTCAATCTTTTAGAAAACATGTAGGAACTATGGAAGAGTGAAAAAAAAACTCAAAAGTTATGTTTTTTGCTTAGAGACAATACTCATAATATGAGAGTTGTAAATAAATTAGATACTCATTAAAAAATGAATGGTTAGCTGTAGCTACTGAGTTTAGCTATTTTCTTAAATATTTTTCAGTATAAAAATAAATTTCCATTCATTACTCCTAAAGGCAATAGAGTTAAAATAAATAAAGTTCAATTACAGAGATCGTAGATTTTGCTTAAAATTATAATACTATTTCCTGACTACCGAGTTGGTACCTGAAGTTGAAGCAGAACTCTATCTGAGGTTCCCTGAACCAGGTGGTAAAGTCAGCTGTCAGGTTCTTAGAACTTTCACCGCCATACATTGCACCAACATAGTCTGAAAGAAGAGGGGAAAATAGGTAAAAGGAGAGTAGGTTAGGTTAGGTTATTCCGTCCATTACGCAATTTCGTTCATTTTCTATCTACATAAGATAAATAAACTGGATATGAGATAGAATTTGTGTAACTTTAATCGTTCAATCCGCTGTGACACGTTCTATCAAACTGCTAGTATATTTACATAAATTATAAATAACAAATGTATGAAATTGCGTAACGTTCTGAATAACTGATCCTATAAATCCCGCATAATATTTGTAATTCTTCATACGGATAAATTTATAAATCAGTAGGTAGGATAAATTGAAAATGGTATATCCTAATACCTTGGTTTTGGTAGTCGTAGTGTAAACTCCAGTCTGAGTCATCAGTTTCATGTCTGTTGAACATGTCCGTACACATCTCATCGAAAGAGCAACTGAATTCACCCTGAAAAGAAATAACGAATGGTCTTTTGACTAGTGATTGAAAATAGGATTTTTTTTAATATCTACTAATTCAGTGCATTAATATGGCTAAATATTATATAATATATACCATGCGTAAATATCAAACATTAGGTGTACCTTAGTCGGTGGTTCATCCAAATCGCAGTCAGAGAATCTGAGATCATCAATAGCCAAGAACGATTCATTTAGCAGATGACCAGGGTATTTCTTGGCACCGATTTCAGCCTGAAAAATAAATGAAACATTATTTATTACTTACACTGTTATTGATAAATTAAATAATATTTCTATTTATTCCCAAATAAAATGTTTACCAATTTTGGATTGTCTTACAATGTAAATGAAGGACAAACAGGGTAAAAAAATTATCTTAATTATCTAATATTTGTTAGTAAGGGATCTATATCAATAGAACGATATTAGTGGGGAAATAGAGCTTGGATTGGTGAGTAAAGGGTTATATAGATCATTTACCTGATAGGAAAACTGTCAAAATGTTTAATAGATCCTATAACTTAAAAGTTTTTCATGTATCCAATATGAAATAACAAATAATCAAAGGCATGTACTCACATGAATATTGAGGTCATATTCCCCTATGAAAATAGTCTCTTCTTGCCACTCCCCCACAGTTTTGAGGTTGAGGTAGTGGTGCATTGGAACCAAAGACAGTCCATCGTGAGTGTGAACCGAGGCACTCAACTGTGGGGCCAGTCTCACAGAGTAGTAGTAGAACTTGAGACTACACTGCATGGAAATGGTGCCTAGCGCCTCACTGATGAGACTACTAATTGCCAAGGGAGAGCCTAAGAAAATACATATCAATTAGTAGAGCGTGGATTTCATATTATATTGGACCACATCAAAGAGAATCCAATGGAGATTATAAATTTACGCGTTGTTGTGGTTGATTACTCCCTCACCCCAACATCCTCGCCGAGATGAAGGGGAAATTTATATTTAATGTTGGAAATTGGATTTAATAACAGTATATCAAATTTTCATTTCTTGTATGAGGTCTTTAAAGTTAAATGTCTTGCATACTGTGTCATATGTTTTCTACTCTACATCATATTTAAAAAGCTTAAAACGTTCCAGTTACAATTGGTAACAGTTGTCAGAAGGTGGGAGTTAACCTACGTCATATGGTAGGTAAGCAAGAAGATTAATACGCCCCTTTTCAGGTAATTCAGCATCCACTAATCGAGTTATCTAATTACATGAAATGCTGAAAAATCACTACATTTTCAATACGCAATAAAGGGACAAGCTTGGCCTGCTACTTCTGCATATGTATCATTATTATTTCATTAAATTTAATCATCATCGATAAATTTAGATGTTCTTTAGATGTATTAATTTCTTGGTAGCTAGTTATCACATAGCCAACTAGTTAATAACGCTTAAAGGTCTGTCCAGACCGCACACAAACCATTAGTTTTGATTAGGGGCAATATTTGAAATTTCTTTAAAATGAAAAATATCCTCTTCTTATCGTTCTCTATTTGCTCTCCATTGGAAAGTCAATACAAACTCATCAATTAATTATGATCGGTGAGATAAATATCGAAATTTGCAACATTAACTTAGTCTGAGATTTGGCCATATACAAAATTGTAATTGAAGTAGAATTATTGCTACGAATATTTTTATACCATATTATCCTCTCATTTCAAATTGCTAATTTGTCGTTCAGACGTGCACAAAATTTGGAAATGAGAATGTATGTGTTATCGAGGACAGAACAAATTGACTATATGACCTGTTCAGAAAATTTCGACTGAGGTGCTTTAACTTTAAAACTCTCTTGGGTCTTGTGTCAAAAATTAGTGAGAATCCAAGCTGATGTTAAGAGTTCTCAACTTACCAACTCTGTTGCCATCCAACCACCAGAAGTGACTGCTATTGGAAGGAGTCGAAGAAGGGGCGAGAGGATTGGCAGACATCGCCTCTTCAAGAGTAACCCTGCGAACAAGGTCATAATTTGGCCCATTGACTCAATGTTGATGGCTTACCTATATTGTGAATCTTGATATTCAATTTTACTTTGTTTACCTTTGCCATGAAAACGAGGATGAGCTGCGGTCCTGCCACTGGGAACTGCCAGAATCCAGGGAAGTGGTGGAGGTGCAGAGCCATTCATCTTCACCCAAAGGACAATCGTCAATAAAGTCACAACGCTGTTCACTTGGTATACACATACCAGATTTTGCACACATAAATCCACCGCAATAACCTTCCTTCTCTTCTTTGATTTGATCAGATAATGGGTTAGGATTGATTGAAGCTATGATGCAGTCTCCGTACAAGCTAATGTCATCTATACCGGCAGAACCGTAAGTGTCAAGAACATCCAAAGATATGCGGATCTGAAAAACGAGTTGATGGAACGACTTAAATTATTCACATTATCTGTTGTATGAAACAATCACTGCACTTATGGTAATTTGTATTTCAATATGATTAACACAAGAAGAAACTGTAATAACAGAATAAACAGTACCTATAATATACTTTACCTGAGTTGTTGCTTCAGATTTGAAAGGCAATGATGCTCTGTACCAATAATGATTTTCAGAGAAAACTGAGGTGATTGTTTTGTTCGCTACCAGTGTCGAATTATCTTCTTTGAATACTTCTATCAAAATGTTTCCTTTTGAGTCTTCGCCTGATACAGAATAATAAAATCTCAGTTCACAGCCGTCAGTAGGTTGAAGAAGCGGTCCAAAAATCTTGCCATGATTCTGTTTGTAATCACCAGAGACGTAATGTCCAGCTATGGAGTTGAGAGTGTGATCTCTTTTTGGATATTCCTTCGATTCTCCTGCCTCCACAGAGGTAATATTAACTAAAGTGAAGGGACAGATATCCTCCAGTGAATCGAAACTGCATTTCAAAACGTCACTGCAAATAGACTCGTCAGAATAGTCTCCACAATCGTCAGTGAGGTCACAGAGAGCAGATTTTGGTATGCAGTTCTTATTATTACATTGGAAGTAAGACTCGGGACAGTCATTGGAACTTTGCACCGTAATTTCGCAACCTTCAATCGTAATTTCATTGATAATGGCGTCAAATTCATCGTCTACTCCAGCAGCATATTCCACAACTAATCCAAACTCTGATGCTATGCGACCAACTTTAACTTCGAAAAATTGCTCGTATTCGCTTAATCCTTTTTGTCTGTAGAGTACAGTGTAGTCAGTGCCAGCATGATCTGAATAAAATGACAGATACGGACCATAGCTCTTCTCATACATAACAACTCTAGCATAAAGAGTACACGTGTGATAGGTTGCTTTGAGGGGGATCACAGTCACTAATTTCGCACGATTTAAGATATTTGCTTCCTGTCTTACAACGCGCATCAATCCAGTATCATCAGGGTAGGTGAAATTGTATTCATCAAATCGCCAGTAATAAGCGAGAGAATGTTCTTCCACTTGTTGAGCTCGCCAGCCACAAGAATCTTCATTGAACGTGCACTGAGCACAAACTAGTTCATCTTTACCACTCCGACAGTCATAATGCCAATCACACACCTGGTCGATAGGTACACTTTCTCCATTTCCGCAATCGAATTCTTCTTGTGTACTATTGCTAATACAAGGACCCGAGTAAAGCTTCAAGTCATCCAGTGCTATAACATTATCAGCAGATTCGTAGCCGTAGTAAACAAATTGAAGCCAATGTTGAGGTGCCAAACCTAGTGGAGTTTGCAGGAATACCCATTGATAATTTTCCTCAATATCAATTTCCCAAGCTGTAAATTCAACACCGGGATACAGATTGCTCAGAACAACTTTACCGACATTTTCTCCCTGAATATGAATCCATCCTTCAAAGCACGATTCACTGTCTAGCAGTAAGACTTCTGACAAAAGACCAGCCATTGGTTTGCTCAAATCGGATGATCCATCACTGCTTTTGTCAAAGACATAAAGATAAGATCCATAAGGTGACTGTATGGTGTGATCAAAATAAGGGGCATAATCATAGCCTGAACTTTCACTACTCTGGTCGTGAATATTCCCTCTTTCCCATTTCTGGTCAATGGTGTTACTCCACATGCAGTTGTTTTCCTCGAAGTCACAAGAAGCCATCTCTGTACACTCCCCTCTAGTTATGTAAACGTCGTCAACTAACCAGTAGCCCAGGGCATCACTAGTGTGAACCTTCAGAACCAATTGCCAAGGGCTTGCATCATAAAAATCGATCCTGTAAATTGAAAGAGTTGTTTTAGCTACCTACAAGCTACAAAATGTATTATTTTATATTTATCACTATAATTTAAGATCATGGGAAGCTAATATAATTATATTCTATTGCATCACTTTTTTAGATTTTCTTAATTACACTCGGAAAATTTCAAATCACCGATGGTTGGTTTTCGATCGGTGCGCGATTATACCTAATCGAAGATAAAAAATTCATCTACCTATGATAAATAATTCTACGTAAATCCAAACCTAATTGATCATAAACTAAAAACGCTTGCAGAACAAGCAAATTCAACTAATAATTGGACTTATATAAATACTTCTGATAAGCAGTGTAGCTACATCAAATGTATATTGTACAAAAATTGTAAATTGATAGCATGAGAGGATTTTTCACCTTATTCCAGACCAAACACCGGACAGGGGAGCTGTTACGTTGGCCATTAGATCCAATTGTCTCTGGTTCGTAAGTTTCCAAATCTCTAACCAAGCCCCTTCTTCATGAGTGATGCTGTAGAAAAGAGACACACACGACTCTTCGTTCTGGACTTCAGATAGAACAAGACCACTATAAGCAACAGTGCCCTGTGATTTAACGTACACGTACTTTCCTGAGAGACGGAAAACAAAATGTAGGAAAAGAATATCAAAATTGATATCAGGATATGATTAGACGTCAATAAAAATATAATACAAAAATCTCGAAGAAGCAGTTAGGAAAGAAAGTGGCGTCATGAATATAGTCACCAATCTCCAGTGGGTGACAATATTCATAAATGCTGAGGAATATTAATTCTTACCATTCCTAAGGTAGGACGTGTGATCAGTTGGTAGGTTTTCCATATCGTCATTTTGGGAACCAAATACCCAGTTGACATCATTGTCAATGTCATTAACAAATCCGCACGTATGACCGTTTTCGAAATCACAATAACCTGCAGAAATGAAGCATTTATTATAGAAAATAATAATATGGTGGAAAGATTAAAAAATTGATTATATCTATCACATCCTAAGTTTATGATTGCATGTGTGAGTTGATACAAGCAGTATTCATCCTTTTTTGAAATATATAAATTTAATTAAGATGTTGATAATATAAATAGACATGTTATATATTTAGAATTGCATTCAATAATGTTTTTCGTGACTTATAAGGAATGTCAATGACATGTCAGTTTTCGTAAAAACTACACTGATTTAATAAAGAATGTCAATGACAAAGAAGAGGTGCCTGTAGTAAATAGTTACAAGTTGCAAGAAATTTTGAAACCTAAAATTTAAAAACTTAAGTACAAATATTCAAGTAGTTAAAATCTAAGACAAGACCATTTCATAATCACAAAGTTAAAGTAGAACATTGCTTCAAAAGGCAGTACTAACCAGGAAAAGTAGGCGGCGCTACAGTGGTAGGCAAGCTGTCGCAAGATCCACTCCAAGCTAAGATGTCGTCTATCCCTATGAAATTTTCACGGAATTCCCCAGAACCGACGAAACTTAGTCGGAAAGGGTTATTGTTTGAGGAAAATTGAATCTGTGGGAGTAAAATAAAATGAAACCCAATAAATATTTTTTTTTGATTCAGCTACCTATACTCATGACGTCTCAGAAAAAAATTATTGTTCAACCAAAATCACAGAAGATAATTTACAATGTCACAATAATTTAGATATTCAATATTTGAAAAGAATAATAAGAGGAAGTTATATTATAGTGATAGTTATTATTTACTTAATATCTATTTACCTATATAATGTATTATAACTTCTTTCACTGATGCATAAGCACTCGATCTACTCATTCTACTGAAACTTACAAAACAAGATGCATAATCAAAATATTCTTTAATTTGGTTCTATTTCTAGAACATGCATGCTATTCTTTATTCATGGTTGAGTGAAACTAATTATAAATGGAAATCAAATTAACATTATATTTGTAATTTCTTTTCAAATCTTAGAGAAACCGTGTTATTTTTAGATAAAATATTTTAGCAAATTTTGGCGCTTCAGCTAAATTTACTATTTCGCATCGAAATAATAAGAAGACAACTACAATACTCTTAATTTGAATCATTGGAGTGTTACATTCAGTTGAATATACTAACAGATTTTACATCAAATACCGCAGATATATCATCTCCTATTATTTTGAAGGTTGGTGTTACCTTATGTAGTCTCTATATAATTTTACTAATTTTCGCATTTGCGATCATTTCTCACCCGCTGACTGGTCCAGAGTTCACTAGTCATGTTATCCGCTAGAGTGAATAAGGTATTTTCTTCTGCAGTTGAACCAAAAGTCTCCTGCAATGAAAAGTTTTTCGTCATTTTAAATTAAGTATCGGTGAAGAATTTCCCGTACAGATTGATTTGCGACTCACCATCTTAATGTAGAAGAGAGGCTCAGAGATGTTCTCAGTAGCAGTGGTTAGATCTGAGTACTTCACCCAGAAGAACTCCAAGCAGCCGTCCATACTATCCTGGATATCACTGATAAGACTGGCAAACAGAGAAGTGTCTGGAAAAGTAAAAAAAGGAGCTTACTTCAAAAAATATGGAAAGTTTATTGTAGCTAAATATATTTTGTTCAAGAAGAATAGTGGCATAAGAGAAAACGTATTCATTTGGAAGCTATAACTGCACAAATCAATACATTTATAAATCCTCTAATAATATAAAGTAAAATATAATTAGAAGAGTGGCTACAAAATGAAACACATCTCTTAAATCCACTTGTAAAAGTTAAATATGAAAACAAGTATTATTAATAAAAAGAAGTAAAATGAATATAGTTAGTTTATGAGACTCACTGGCGAAGAAAGTAGGAGTGAAGTCCATGAATGCATACATTCCACTGTCTGTGGTGTGGTCCTCCAATGGACCCCTCACAATGTAAGGCTCAGCTGTGTCTCCTCTGCCCACTAGCCATGGATTCAAATGTCCTGTTTGGAATTTTGATGGTATAAAAAATCTATTAAAAATGATTTAACTCTTCAAACTATCATTCAAAAATTACTACTTATTTTGTTGCTTTGACGTTTTATTTTACCGATTTACGATGAAAGATAGATTGGAGATTACTCAGATTACCAATTATAAGGAAAAGTATTCCTGAATACGTAAACTCGATAATTACCGAATCTGTAGCCACAAAATCCCTCTTCAAAGTCGCAGTCAAGTCTGTTTTTTGGGCATTCTCCCTGCACAATTTCTATGTCGTCTAGTAGCATCACAGAATTCAGGGAACTGGTCTCGAAAGCTTCAAATATGATCTGAAAATGATGGAGAATTTTTCGTATAATTAATTCCTATTCAATCAGAAGAAATACAAACAGAAGATCAATATTTTTACTACAGGGAAGAAATACTACAGATTGAAATGCTCACTTTAAAGGAGGTTTGGACATCTACGCCAGTTCTTCCATAGTTCCATCCTTGTCCTAACATTTCGTTCCTGACTTCTAACACCAAAGTCTCAGTGCCATTTGAATCAATTTTGACTTTAAGAAGACACTCAGATGAACCTGTTCAGAAAATAATAATAATAACGACTGATACCAAATTTTGTTTAGAAAATAATTAGGTTTTATAAAGCAAAATTTCTTACAGTCCAAGAAGTACCAGAATGTGATGCACAGTCCGTCCCCTGTACCCAATATTTCAGGTCCTAATAATCGGGCAATCCCATTCGATATTTCTCCAGAGGAGGGGTCAGACGAAACAACTTCAAAATAGTGACCTGCAAAAATGTTGAAAACACTAATAATCAAGAAATCACAGAATGCAACAGTCCAGATTACGCAACTTAATAAAACTAGATTTACAGTAATATAAATATGTTCAAATTTCGTAAATCTGGTGTTAATATAAATAAAAATATACTAATTGATGCTTTAGCGCATTAATTAGTCAATTCCAGATTCTTGGTTTGAACTAATTATCAGCAATATTTCTATTTAAATATATAATTTCGAAATAGAACTATGATTACTAAATTCAAAGTCTGCAATAATGTCATATACCTAGTTGCAACTAAAGATAGATTACAAAATGGATTCGTCTGAGCCTTCCCTAATTGAATTTAAGCTAATGACTAATGAGAGATGCCGAAGCCTATTTATTTAATTGAAGAATTATGTATGAATTTGAATTATTTCTTTAATTTAAAAATCTTATTCTATTTTAGGTTATAGTAGTTCTATTCAGGACATTAATTTTAGTGTCATATTATTTGCACATGAGGATGGGGTGTAAGATCATCTAACCGTAGTTGGTCCCAGTTGTGTGATCGTGATCTATAACTGCTCCATCATCATTAGGAGTATTTCTGTCCCACACAAGTATGTCTTCAGGATCGTTCTCATAGTAGCAGAAGTTGACTTCAGCGTCGCAGTTAGCTTTCGGCTCTTCACAAACATCGGCCATTGCCGAGAAATCATCTAGAGTGAAGAGACCACTATCGACGATGCTTGGGTCTCCGTGTACTTCAATAGTCATCTGAAGAGTAAGTTATGTCAATTGTGTAGGACTTTTGAATATTGAATAATAAAACAAAATTAGCAAATTAACACTCACATTCCAGTCTGTTTCTGCTTTAATCTCCACGTTAACATGATGCCAAACATCAACATGCTGAGGTAGTTTTCGTAGAATCAACTCTCTACCATTGAAATCATTCTTGTAGATCTGCAAATTGGCGGCACCTACACCAAACTCATAATACCTTAGGATGAAGAAAAGAAAACATAATATACTTTAATTATTTTGTGTAAAAGGTAATAAAATTAAACTATTGATATTTTTACCAAAGTTTGAAACAGTAGAGGTAAGGGTTCTCTGTGTTGGCATAGAGGGGAGATGATTGGACGATGCCCTCAGTGTCGTTGGTTTCCATCTGGATGTAAAGGTAGGTACCTCTATCGGAGGAGTCTGCTGAGATGCTGTTAGTGGTACCCAGGGAGAAGGAACCTCTGTCCCAATAGCAACTGCTACCGAATGAACACTCTAGCATCTCCACAGCTGCAGGTATAATTTCCATATACTACCAAATTTATAAAATTTTACCAAAGATATTTACCTAAACCTAATTTGAATTCACTGATGTAAAATCTATTAGAGTTTCAACTTAAAAGTCTCTAAAATTAATAATGTGTCTCTGCGGTTGCCTCACTTTGTTCATTGACAGACGATTGGGTTGGGTAGTTATCACACTCTGTCTCAGAGTAATTCAAATCATCAATAGCTATAAAACTGCCGTCCTCTTTCTTCATAATGGCTACAATTCGAATCTGCAGAGAAATATAGTGATAACATGAATATTTTGACTTCTATATATCTGATGTGACTTTCAAAACAATTTCTATTTTCTTTGGGCCTATAAGAACGTAACATCATACCTGGAATGCTGACGGGGACACAATCCTAGCTCTTGCAACTTGCCACTCATCATTATCCAAAATGTCATTTTCAGATTTCCAGATTGTCTTTTGCAGAGTGGAATCATACGATGTGACCAGTTGGATCTGTGACAGAAAAAAGTTATAATTATTCACTATTGATCTTACAACCGGAACAATCAACAATAACTTTTTTTTAATACGAGTAGTCACCTCTATATAACCGTCAAATTGTACACTGTAATAGAATTTGAAGCATGAGCCATCCGGTTTGGTTGGAGGATAGTTTATAGATCTGAATCTACCCTCTGAGTACATATCAGAAGTCGCAGTTGAAGACAAAACCAAATAGTGACCTGAATGTGAAAGTTTGAGAAAATTGGTTATCTTGAAATGAGGATTTTTAATGTAAATAAAAAAAAATAAAAAAATAGAATAATTTATTTTAAAAGATGAATGAGAAATTTAAAAATATCTAGATCTGTCTTCTCCACGATATAATATTAAAATTCAATATATATACTTATATAATAGTCTGATAGTGAATGAAATGGTTTTTCTTCAAAAAATTAATATATATTTATGATCTTGAATTTAAAAGTAAATTAGAGTTACCCTCACCAGCATCTGTTCCATAAGTGTTGTCAGAAAATGGACCAGAAATCCCTACACCATCAGAAGGAGTTGTTATTTGCCACGAAACTGCTTCCACGTCAGAATCACCATAATCCTAAAACATGTGCATTATTTATTGAGAGTTTTTTTTATATTACAATATACAGTGCAACATAAAATTGAGTTTTCCAACCCCTTACCAGTGGGTCGTTGGTCCAATCACATAAACCTCTCTCGAAGTCGCACGTTCTACCACCACAAGAACCTTTCGTGAAGAAGATGTCGTCCACCCCAACAGTTAAAGTTTTACCTGTGCTTTCAGTGGCCTCAAAAAGAAGCAGCACCTTGCAGATATCGCTAAGGGAGGCCTGTGCCTTCACCCACCGATCTCTCTGATCGATATTATCCATAAAAATAGGGAACTTTGGGTCATAGATGGTATTATTGACTGTGAGGCAGTAGACTGTAAGTGATCCATCAGAATCTTCGTGTTTGTACATCGTGTAGTAGAAATTGAGGCAGATATCAGTAACAGAACCATTGTAGATGTAGTTAGGACCATGCAGGTTTCCACTACTAGACTGATTAGCGATGTTTGACCAGAAGGCGTAACTGCCAGTAGTACTACCAATTGTGTGGTCTGCAATGTCTCCTCCGTGAGGATTTTCCCAATCCTTCACATTGCCATCAGCATTGACAAAACCATTACTACCTGTGAACAAGAAAGTGATTGAAGTTGCAATTGTTACATTAAAGTATATAATGATCAAATCAAGCGTTAGCCCAATCAAGAGAACAATAAAATGAATGAATAAAATAAAAAATATTAATGTTGAAATCCATATTACCTGACATTATTCATACATGGACTTCAGGTTCTATTTCATATCAGTATTTTGATAAATAATTTATACAAATACTACAACAGAGAAATAGTATAATGTTCTATATATTGAATTCTATTCATGACGATTCATCCATTTTCATTTCACCCAGAAATTTAAATTACTAAATATCTACATTAGTAGAACATGACTACTTACCACCCTCGAAATCATGCACGTCAAACGGATCTTTCTTATCTGTGGTGCAAACACCAGGCTTATCACTAAGATCGATGTCGTCAATAGCAATCACACCAACAGTCATATTATTCTGGCTACTGACGATCTTCAGCTGTAAATAAAGTTGAGAATTGATAGATCTATTAATGTTGGCTGATACTGTAACTTAGACCCTGGAAATTGCTTTACATTTTACTTAATTCATAGGAAAATATTTTTTATAGAATCAGGTACTAACAGTCATGATATTGTTAGTAAAGTTAGAAGGCATGGTGAACCTAGCATGGACCCATTGATCTTCTTGTGAACCTGCTCTGTAGAATAGTTCTCTGTCTTCTAGGCCTGATATGGACCTCAGAACAGTGAGAGTCTGAACATTGTCTCCGTACATGTAATACCTAAAACAGAACATGTCTCAGTTACAGCAATATTGGTTAAGAAATTAATTTAATAGAACACTAAAAACTAGTTTGAAAAGAAAATTTTGTCAATGAAGAAGAAATTGAAACGAAGAATAGACACCAAAGGAAAGGAATATATAGCTTGGATAATTCACCTAGGGAATATCACACGAATATTCATACATAGGCAATATCATTTCAAAGCCAGACATTAGTAGACTAACTACTGTTCTAATTGGTCTCACCAGAAAGATATGCAGATGTCAGTCTTTATGCCTGAGATGTACAAAATAGCCTCACTTTCTTCTTCTTCTAGACTCTCTGTGAAGACGTAGTAACCTTCGTCTGGTAATAAATGTATTTTATTATAAAATATAAAATATTTTTGATTTTTAATGGAAGAATATTGTCTTATTAAAACGTGTTATTATTAAAAATATTCTCACCAGTGCCAAAAGAATGGTCTCCAGGTGGTCCTGGAGTTACACCCAGAAGAGGTCCACTTTGTCTTACCCACGGAACGTAATCATCGCCCACCATTACCTCCCAGTTGCAAAATGGAGTGACGTCACTATCGAAATCACAGTCGAAAGGACCAATCAGAGGAGCTGTCCACAGAGATATAAAAAACACGTTATTCAATATGTTCTAAATATTGAAATGCTAAACTTGGGCGAGGAAATTTACTTAGGCTGACAGTACTTGAAAAGTGAGTGTGTGTTCATGACAGGTAAATTAGAAAATTGTGAAGGTCTGACCACTGTTAACTCCCACAGATCGAGTACTGCTATGTTCCAGTAGAGTTTTTTAAGTTAAAATTTCTTTAAAAAATAGTGAATTTCAATCTGCCATAAGTAAAATATTTTCTTTTGGTTCATTTAATGGGATTGTTATTTATATGTCAGGTAATAATTACCGTGGGTGGTGGTAGAGCCCTCTGTGGTGGTGGAAAGGTCTACCGGTGGAGGAATGACGGCAAAATCAGGGTACACAGAACAGGGTCCTATAACCACTTCAATATCGTCAATGTCTGCAAGTAGATAATAATAAATAAATAAAAAAACTTTAAACTTAATCTTTCCTCTTTTTAACAATAGATCAAAGTTTAATTTGCTTTCAAAAAGCTTAATTTTGATTAAGTTTAGCTAATAAATGATAAAAAAGAGATTTACTTACAAATAGTTGGTTCCTCCTCCTGATACTTCAAGTAGCCTTCTATTTTGACAGTAGATTCCTGATCATCAATTGGTAGATTGTCTTCCAGAGGCACTCTGGCAAACTGGTAACCACTATTCGCACCTGTTTCTTTGTCTATGGACCACAGACGTACTTGACTACCGTCTCCCAACTGTCATAGGTAACTATTATTGTCACAAACTTGATGATCATATTATTATTCAATATGAAAGCAAATATAAGCATTTGAAATATGCTTTGTAAGCTAACTGATAATAAATATTGAAGTACGATGCTATATGTATATATTACATAAATACAATATTATTTAGCCAGTTAGTAGTCATACCTTAATATAGACATTCAAGACAGCAGGTTGCCAAATTCTGTACCAAAAGGAAAGGCAGGAGTACCTATTCAAACCCAGTGGCAAAATAGGACTGACTATTCTAGCAGAAGATCCTGATAACTCCAAGTAATACTCCTCTGGAATGAAAGAATTTCTTAATAATAATATAAATGTGCAAATAGACTACATGTGCCATATTAGCCAGTCTAATTTTTCTAACCACTGCTAGGTATCTTTGATTTAAATGATGGTAGTATTAGTTTAAATGGCATGAAGGTGTTAAGTGAGTTGAATATGCCTAACCCTGTACACAGTTCAATAAAATGAAATCATTCTAAAATTGTACAACTAATAAGTTCATTTAAAACTCTAATGACTTAAAACTCTACCCTAGCTACTTGTAACTTATGTCTTCTCACTTGTTGTGACGCCAGTAAAAGTGTGGTCGTAACCTTCGTGTGAGACTTGCCAGAAGTAAGTGTTTTCTTCGGGATACTGCCAGCCACAGTAACTACCGTGAGTGAAGTGACACTCGCCTGAATAAAAAAAAAACACATGTGACATATCAATATACCCATGCTGATACTGGAACAATTTGCTATTCTAAATCTAGTGTACCTATAGGCCACCACTAAATTATATTTACGTAATTAGTATAAGGTTTTATGGAAAAGCTTATGCTCATTTCTCATGTTTCAGATTGATTTACATACGTGTGACAAACAAACGATAGAAAAACAAACTTTATTGTTTTTTCTATGTTTGGAAGAAATGAATAAAGAATTAAATCGCACTATAGAAATACACCATTTTGAAGATAATTGTAGCGTATGTAACTTCAATTTGAGCATTGAATATCAAAAATAAAATTAATATACTTAGGTATGTGTTTTTATAAAACTGTACAAGGTGTGCGGGTAACTGTATCCCCTAAATGCTATTACCAGGCAGTGAACAGCTTCCGTCTCCGATGGTGATATCATCAATCGCTAGGTACGCCGTCTGCTCAGCACTCGTGAAATCTGCCTCGAATATTAGTTTGTAGCGGGAGTGCATGGAGGGAAAAGTTCCGCTACGCCAGCTTCTCAAAGTAGAGACGTACTCTGACCACACCAACTCTGGTACCTAAAATAAAAATTTAATTATCCAAACAGAAGAGAGTTTAGCATTTCGTTGTTGAGACTTGTGAGGTAACATAATAACTGAATGATTAGTATGCTATCTACTATTTTAAATCAATGGGAAGAAGTTTCGGTGAACAAATTTAATGTATCATTTTCTATCAAATCAGATGTCAAACATCATCCAATGAAACAAAATAAACTGTGCCAAAAAAGTATCAATTTTCTATGTATGGTACGTACAAAGGAATCCTTCCAGATAGCAATGTGTCTTGGTTCAACTTTATCATTATTGATACAAATGTTGCTCCAAGAGAAGCATTGCTATGTGGATTAAATCTTAATTATGTAATTAGTGAACTTAACGTTGAAATACTATTATTTAAGGTGTTCACTCACAGGCCATTTGTTTTCATCATTTTCATCGATAGGCATCACCGAAACCCTCAACTGAAGAACATTTTCATTGGAAGATAGGTACCAGAAACTGTGAAAAGAGTTTCTAAGATCAGTTCGCCATGTGGTATGGAATCCGTCGATAGTTATAATAATAATTATGATATACTTCTTTTTCTTAAAGCTAATTAAAAGAATAATCTTTAAATTGTAGTTTTGCAAGAGAGTAAAAAATTTGAAACTAGAATAACCTGGCACAGCTCCATCCTGAAGTTTCGAAGATTTCACTAACAATCTGAGTCTTCATATCGCCAGAGCTGGGAGTGTTGTAAACTACCAGCACCCAACCAGACGCAGTGTTGGTGGTGTGATCACCTGTGAAAAGATGTCAAAAGGGCTAAAGTTGCTCGATCAGTATACTGTTAGTTCTAGTCAAAAGTAAGGGACTTAAATAGATGAAAATCGTCATTTAAAATTCACTTAAATGTTAGGAGAACCGTCCCCTGACCTCTATTCTTAATTTAACTAACGCCACCTATTGGATCAGCAGTGGTGATATCATGATAGCCAGAAAAAAACAGTAATCTCTTCGAATAGTCAAATTCTGATTAAATTTTTTCGAAAGACCATATCTCCCAGAAGCAAAGAATATCTTATTCCATTTACCTTGAGGGAAGTAGGTAGGTGTTGCTTCGGTTCTCTCCCAAGAAAGTGCATCGTCAGCATCATCAATTTTCCAGGAGCATTGTCCCTTCTCAAAGTCACAGGTATTATCTGCAGGCAGAAAAAAATAGAACTTCACTAAAAAGTGCACCCAGGTATAAACTGTTATCATTAATTAATCATCACACGATTATGATATCAGTATGTTTAAATTATAAAAAAATGACGTGCGTCAAGAATTGCATCATAGTTATCCCTCAAAGACTATCATTTTCTATGATTTCAATCATAGAAAATGATGTAGGTAGTGCATCTGTGATATGAAGTGGCTCTGAGTTATGAAGGAACAAATACTTCATAACTCATTAGTTGCACTACTTAGATGTACACATACTAAAGAAAACTGAAAATCAAATTAAAGAAGAGATTTAGATAGTTTTGATTATCTCACCAGGCCTGGGACATTCAGTATCAGTCATGTAAATGTTGTCGATGGCGATAGCCCCAAATGGAGTATCTCCTCTGATTCCAACCACCTCCATGGAGTAAATCACCTCACTATAGACATTCACTTCAAGTTTCTGCCATTTGGATGCAAACTCTGTACTTCGCCATATTGTTTCATACTCAAGGCCCATCTAAATAGAACACGAGGTGAAACATTGTGAGAGTAGGAAGTACATTAAAAATTTAGGAAATATAGTATAGGATAAATAAACGCATTTTCCTACACTAATATTTCAGTCACGCAATAAACAATGGAATGAGCGAATTATTACCCTTTTTCGAATCAGCAGTTCGTTTCCCCCTTCAAGATAGTAGTGGAGCCCTAGACAAACTTTCCCCGTGGGCGAAATGTCGTAAGACATAAGAACCGCCATGTCACCCCCATGGAACTGACCATCGTAAACGTTAACGAAGGCATACTCTCCTGAAAAGAAAATAACGGTAGATTAATTATATAGTACCTTTATAAATTTCTCAGACGATTACTATCTTTACTGTGAAATAAAAAGATATGGTAATGAAAATAATTCGAACATTGGCAATAAAGTTGAGTTACAATAAATTAAATGAAACTAAAATAAATCTTGTAGTTAGATATAGTTTACAGACAGATATTAATGAGTAATATTATAGAATAAATACCTTCAATATATTTGAAGGAATGTAATTATAGGTACTGTCACCTAAACCTTACGAATGAACTTGGTTTTTCTTATAAAAAAATTCCTACAATTTTCAAATGATTCTCTGTACTCACCCAATCCATCCTCAGAGTAGTCTTCAGCTGGGCCATAGGTGTCATCATACCTGTTACCAACGGACCAGGACATCTTCTGTTGAAAAGAATAAGATTTTTAGGCAATTGGTAATCACTGATATAAATCTTATTGTAATAATTATTTCATAGGTTATTGCAGAAGTTAAACAGTTGTTCAGTACCAGAGATGACATCAGTTCATAGTCAATGTAGTGAATAAGAAATTAAGTTTTTTTCACAGTACAAAGTGCAACAAATAGCTGCGCTACATCAACAATCATAATTAGTGGCCAAATATTAATGGAAATATCTAACATTTGGATAATTTTTCTTAAATGGTATCGGGTACAGAATTTATCTACAACTTGCTCCCTTTACACACACAAATATACGTCTAATCAAGTTATTTGGACTATAGATTCTTCACTCACAAGTGTTAGATATTGCTTTCACCTCTTTATGCATATTGTAGTTAAAGTCAATGATAGACTAAAGTACCAATAAACATTAATAACCGGTGCACTAACCTCCTGTCCATCAGCCCATGAGCAAAGATCATCGTCAAAATCACAGCTGAACAAACCATCAGGCAGCTCTTGAATCTCTTCTTCACTCATCATCGTGACACACTCTCCTGAGTTCAATAGGATGTCATCGATAGAAATATCGCCATAGGATGAATAGGAAGCTTCCACAGATATCTCCAGCTAGGAAGGAATGCAATATTATTGATAATAAGCAATTAGTAATTAAGATATAAGCTTACTATTGTACACACTAGAATTAGAAACTTACTTCAAAAGAACCATCATGTTGAAAAGTAGCACTATTGAACGTCCAGTCAATCTCATATTTTTGGCTATAAAGTCTTGAGAAAATCTGAGATGTTTCACCGGTTTGATAGTCCACTAAGTTTACCATCAAATTACACTCTTCACAACCGTACCTGAAAGAGAAAGCAGTTGATGTTATGTCGTTAGACTAGTAACCTAGGGGCAGGTGCGTACGAACCAGCACTAATAGAAAAATATCAATAACTTTAACTCTAACCGATTCTAATACTGTCGTTTCATTGTGAGTAACATTTGTTTCTTTTGTTTGATTTGATTTTAATTTTAGACGGATCATTATCCCTTTGTGTTTACCGAAAGATGTACGCTTTTTATGGAAAAAAACTATCAAAAAGTCGATTCGTTAATATTTTATAAGACTATTAGTGGGAGTTGGTAACCAAGTGTATGGTATGTGAGTGAACTTTCGCGGGCTAGGTTAGCAGGGTTAAACCAAGAGTTAAATGGTTACATTTTAGATAAAAACTTTTAAGTTTTCTTCATTGTATCCTTACCCGTGACTCATGAAGGTCAGACACATGAAAGCGTCACCAGTTCCTGGTAGAAGTGGAGACACGAGCCTTGCCTTTTCATTTGAATTAGTCTCACGAGATTCAACGAACAAAAAGTGGCCCTGAAAATAAATATCAAATTATCTACTGAATATCGGATTATAGATATAACTGACAAAACAATTTGGATTCAAAATGACTATGATTATATGTAAGAAGAAAATCATTGTACTGAAATAAAGTTGAAGGAATCTACAGGTGCCAGGTTCAATATTGTGTTATCAGAGTCCACAGATCAATGTACATATAAACTGTATACAAAAAGTAGCAAAAATTTCATTTTTTATCCAAATTTGAATTGTCAGATCGATTGGGCTTATCAATTTGGTAAAGTTGTTTTGTAACTCACATCGTGCGATGTCATGGTGTGGTCAGAGTACGGCCGAGTGTACAGACTAACTTGATCTGGAGATGCAATTTGCCAGGATAGGGAGTTGTTTGTAGATTGGTACCTATGGATAAGACAAAACACTACGACGGTGACACTATAGTATAGAGTATATACCAAAACAAATTGAGAAATATTGCCTCCATCCTGTTACATGGTAGAAAGTCGATTATCAAACACTTTATAGTGAAAAAATTGAAGGACAAATAGAGTTCAGTATCAATCTATAATTTGTGAGTTAAGGTTCTATCGTCCAATAAATCCTTTACTCACGGATAACAGACCTTGAGTAAGCATATTTAGTTGTGAGTAAAGGGTCTAGTGTAGATACATCCATTACCCAATATGAATAATTAAAAATCTTAAAAAGTTGGATAGTTTAATTACCTTATTCGCCAATCAATTATAAAATTAAATAATCTGACGTGTAAATGCAAGAAATTGTCAATTTTATTCAAAATGTCGAGAGGCATAAAATTTTAGCAATAAATAACTCTCAGATGTTATTGTTTTCCTACTAACCATCCACATGTTCTCTCCTCGAAAGTACAATCGAGTGATGAGGCGCAGTAACCTGGCGTTATGAATATCTCGTCCAGTGCCAGTGTGGACGCATTGGAACTGCTACCCAGCACTCCAGTGAAGGAAACTCGCACCTCTTCCTTGGAGTTGTGGTTAATCTGCATGGGGTAAAACAGAACTTTAGAATACTTATTTGGTCTGATGACTCCTACTTAAAAGCCCAGTTGCAAAAAAACAATATGATCAAATTAACTCTATATTATTATAGAACTCCTTTGTAATGAAATCCTGTATAGTGTGGTGAATGTAATTTCATGAGTAAGGAACTGCTCCCAATAGTGAACAAGTTTGTTGTAGTTGACCAAAAAATGGCCTTTAGTTTTTAAAAATGATGGCTAATAATTGGCCACTCATGACAAACTAAAGGAAATTTGTTCACTATCATGGTAGTTCTCTACCCAGAACCCTATACATTCTCTAGACAGGAATTCACTATAGAGGAGTTCTATTGAATAGTACAATTTCAAGATTTTAAACACGTAGCGTCGGGAATGTTTGACAAAATTCTTATACCATCGGCGTTTTAATTTTACAGTAAATTATAACTGAATATCATTCTGGGTAGGTCGTCGAAATCCTACGATCGAAATTTATAATTTCTTAATAGGGACTTCAACTTGAACGAAATAATATATATTCAATGATTCAATCTACTACTTCTAAAAGATGAGAAAGATGTGTGTTTTACTTTCTAATATATCCATATCCAATGTAGCCACTCACATGCACTTTGTACCACTGTTGTCCAAGATCTGTGTCGAACCGTCTGAGTAGGTACTCTTCTCCGGATTCCTTACCCTCAACCCTAACTTCCAGTACTCCCACAGACGCAGTCACGGAATGAAGATGAACTTCGAAAGATATGCAGTGTGGCACAGACATGGAGAAGTAGGGCGTGTAGAGAATTGCATTACTGCCCTGTGACAGAAAAGAGAAAACAACTATTATAAGCAACAAACAACAATCAGACCTGAGGTAGAGCTGGACTTAGTTTCAGCCAAAGATTTTGATATTAGTTTAAATTGAAAAAATCATCCTATTCCTTCAAGGATAATGTATGCATACTTTAGTAAACACGATATTCAGAGCTTAATATAAAAGAATATATAAATGCTTGCTGTGTATTTGAAGTATCAGGTGGTTATTTACATTCATGCGAATTTAATTTCAAAAGAAAATCAATAAGAAACTAAACCAAATTCCTAGGGAATACTAACAGGAGTTTCCGAAGTGTCGAGGTAGATGTAGCTGTCGTGTCTTTTATTCTCAATGGGTATGAACGGATCATCCGAACCAAACCCTTCATGCCACAGCCAGTCTAGAGAGTCGGTCTGACTTTGCTCCAAAGAACAAAAGTCAGTGGTGAAATGACACTCGTTGAAATCATCACCAGGACAACGACCAACTTCGATCTGAAAAAGTATGTAGCTTTCAATTTAGTATATAGTTAAAGGATAAACATATAGTCTGATATCGATGCAAATTGATCAGTATATTTGAAATCTAACTATTCAATTTCTATATGATATCAATTACTAAATGAAAATTATGAAACATTAATTTCGAATACCTATCCAATTTATGTTTCATTTAATTGAATTACAATGTAGTGGAAATTTAATGAAAAATTACAGCAAAACCTCGTAGTAGACCAGAGTTACGTTCCAAGTTTGTTTGGTCTAGTAAGAAACTCACTTTATAAGTTTCCTACTAGACCAAAATCGTTTTCTCTAAAAGTAAAGCGGTGACTTTAACATTTCGATAGCTCTATTTGTTTATTATAACTTTAATGCCAAATTAATGGTGACTAACATACCAATTTTGAAGAGAAACAAATTTAGAAACAGTATGAATTTTTTGTATCAATTATAATGAATATAATATTTTTTTCAATTAAACTATCTTTTTACTAAATTAATAGTCTTCACTTTATCTAGTTTTCCGTAACTTTTCACATTCATTTTTTTTAGCACAGACTCTACCATTGAATCTGCAACCGATTCTGCCTTATTTTTTATTATAAAAATAGCATATATAAATATAAAACATCATTCAAATTAGAGATTTATCTTTAAAATAGTATTGCAATTTCTAATCCTTGTAATATTTACAGTAGAATAACTGTCAGCTGACAAAAAAATGTGTTTTGTCTAGTACAAGGTTTTTTCCCAGTACAGTTTCAAAATAGGAGGTTTGTCTACTAGGAGGCTGGTCTATTAGGAGGTTTTGATGTATAACAACTATGTCAATTAATTTAAAAATTGAATTGTTTGTGGCTATAATATCTATGTAGAAATATTTAATTGACATAATAATCTTTGTAACTATATAGTATACATATATCAATCATTTAATATTTGATACTCATAACTATTGATTGAAAAATTTGGAAATTACTAAAACTTAGTGGAAAAATGAGACTCGCGTTCGAAGGACAGAAGGTCCAAAGTTTGTAGATTGACTTTAAAAGGTTTACCGAGATATAACTTTTTTATATCTTTTATAAACTGCTTTTAATTATATTTGCATGAAATACTGCGGGAATAATGAAAATACTCCAAATTTAATTTCCATGCGAAGTTTCATTTTCAAGTTTTGTGGTTTAAGCCGTTCCTCCACAGAAAGCGTCATATGTCAATCCAAACATCAAATTTTGGGTACCAATTGATCAACCTGTAGTTGTAGCAAGTTTTAAAGTCGTTATAACTTCTTCTTTAATTCTAAGTTGTAAATAATATATCAACCCACTTTTATATCATCGATACTAGAGTCACCCTCTGTATTTCCAGAGACTTCAGAGCTGAAGACGAAACTAAAAGAACCATCGAAAAGAGCACCTTCAACATTCCTCAGAATTCTCAGCCAAACATCTTCCTGTGCAGATTCCCGACTGAATATTTCGTAAGAATCCTTGTCACTCTGTCATAGAAAAAGTTATATGGATTAGAATGGGAATATATTGATTTCTTCAACAAACAATTATTTTACTTGAAATTGTTAAAATTTTCTTAAGTAATCAATAATCAAAGGTTAATTCTTCCATTTTTGCATTTCACTTCATTTTAACTTATTGTTTAATAAAATATGTTTTCAATATCACTTATATCAAAAATTGATTCATATTTAGATACATCGATATTAATCGTTAAATAGAATAATTATTATAATTTTAATTAAGGAAAATATGTCTATTACTTTCGTCAGAAAAATGATAACCATTAATTGTTGAAATCAATTAAACAATACTTTAATAAGTACTTTGAATTTCCAAAAAAAGTTAACACAGTTGTTTTTTAGACCATTTTGACATGATACTTTTTTCCAGTTGATTATTGGGATTTTTCTCTATTACATTTACTCTGTGTGTTCTCGATTTCGTATAACTAAAGAACCTTTTCGAATTCAAAACGAATCTAAAGGCTCATATGCCGGAGGTTTTCAGATGAAAAGTCTCTGAAAATATCCTTGAAAGTATGTCGAATTAAATCCTATCTATCTGTACTAATTATTCGAAAACAGGTTTAAATTTCAGATATCCCTTTACACAATATATTTGACATTTTTTTCTACCAACTTGTAAAATATTAGGCAATGCTCCAACTCACAGATGTAGTGTATTATATATATTTTAAAATAATTTCTACAAAAAACACTGACTTTATGCAACCTTTCAATTATTATAATATTTTAATATTGCTTCGGTAATTTGGATACGGAGTTTATTGGGTAGAAGAATAAATGAATTATTCACTTAATAAGAAATTGCGTTCATGGATCTTATACTGGAGAAAACAGTCGAAAATAATTTACAATTTATAATTAAACAAGAATGAATAAGACTCCGAATCTCTTCTTGATAATCGTTATAATTTGTGTAGATTGTGTTCTATGCTTGAAAACAAATCCGTTTATTCTGTATATGGAGCTTAGAAATTTGAATCCAAGTAACTTACTACACGGAAAGAATCAACAGAAGGTGGATTACTCCATTCGAAAAACTAACGAGAGTCTCAATTTCTCTTTTGGAGAATGCAATTTGGTCTACCCAACGACTACATTGAGTTCCCAGCCATTAGATGTCCTGGCCTCAGTTTTCAATAAGCACATTAGCCTCTCCACTAATGAGAAGAGTGTCAAATAGGAATGTAATGAGGAGACCAGCGGGTATTTCTCGCACTAAAGTAGAAGCAAAGCTCTCTTCTGGCGAGATATTCTCACAAATACAACTGGAGGAACCAAAATCTACCGCCAGAGAGAAACCTTCTAAGAATAGGACAGAGCGTTTGTCTTCTGTCATCAGTGTTAGAGAGAAGAGTTCAACATATCTTTTAGGATAGAATTTGTCAACAAGAGTGATGGAATGATTGTGTTTTTACCTGGACAACAAACTGCTACTTACGTTGGATGGAGGAATAACAAGTTAGTTCTATGTCTTATTGATGGCAATAAAAGAACAAAATGTGTTTAAACGAAGAAGTAAGAAGTTCTCAGTTACAATTTCATATTATCTAGATCTAAATAAAATGTAATCAATCTATCTTTTGGTGGTCAGAAACAACTTCATCTGGTGGTTAAAAATCAGGTACGGTTTCTGCCTTTTCTGCAATTCGGAAAAGTTTAGCACAGTTCCAACAGAAACCTTCCAAACAATGGATTTAATGGGTATTTGAATAATAACCTGCCTTATAATTCTTCGCTAGGAAACTCTCTGATATCCAGTACAACTAAAATTCAGTTCGGCATGCTTAGAAACGGACCAACTGTCGTTCAATATATTAATTACAAAAATTTGAAACCGACAATTGAGCTGGAATGTTACAAGGATATCAATAAAACACAAAATCATTAAAGATAGAGTTTCATATGGATGAAAAGTGACGGCTAGATCATAGAAGATCAGATCTAATCGCTACTAAAGATCACAATTAATGAACCATCCTTGTTCTGGTGCTTAATGCTTGATGAATAAATGTTAATAAAACACAAGACTCTTTTCATTGTGAACAAATATAAGACAAAAACACCACCAGTTGCTAAGACTCTAAATAACTAAATTCTGAAAGCGTAATCACAACAGCATTATTAATAGACACCTCCTAATGCATATTAATATCGGTACATTCAAGAGAAAAAAGATGAAGATGAATCCATAATAGTCGTGATGCTATTTATTATCCTGATATTGCTTATCATCCTACTGTTCTGTTACTGCTGTCGTTACAAGAAAAAGAAAGACAATCAGAAGGAATACATGATAAATATCCAATAGAAAAAGACAGAAGAGACCGAAAATTCAGACCACACCATAATATCTTCAGACCAACTGCTGCTTAGATCAAACACATCGCCTAATATTCCAATGGATATTGTAACAGATTCTCTGTACAATAATTCAATAAACTAATCGATTGAACCATTAAGTTTTTCCGATCGTTAAGCAACAAATCCTCGTCATGAAACCAGCACTCAGACTCTCCAGATTTCCTCACCAGAAACTCCTGTAATATCTACTGGAAGTCAGACAGACGAACAACTCAATGGAAATTAACTAAACTGTTTGCCATAAGCTGGGTAAGAAAATTCTAAATATCTTCCCTATGGCCTCTTGCCTGAAAACATCACTGAAGTTCCGTTCGAAGTCGGTGTTTGGAATCATACGAATACGGAAGAGAGTTCATCTGAATTAGGACAAGCTGAAGTAATTGATTGTGTTGATTCAGATGTGATGAGTAATGAAGAAGTGGATATTGTGATGGTATTGTAATTCCCTAACTAAAGCGCATTATAATGATTGAAAGACTATGAATGAGGCAAATATTTTGGTTTCATAGAGAATTATCTCTGAATATATCTGTATATTAAATGAATTTAATCCAAGACTGCAATGGATATTCGATAGCTACATTATCCAATAGTTGGTAAATAGGTTTTGCATTGAAGTGGCTAAGAAATTTTTTCTATAAATTTTATGATATGAATTAAATGTCAGTTTTTTATCCTTCATTATTATTATTGACCATATTCAATTGATTTTATTAATTGGATTATGTTACGTAAATATTGAAAAAATTAATTCAATGAGCATCATGAGCTTTGAGACTTGAATAAAAAATAAATTTAATGCATCAATTATACAATGCTTTTATTATCATATACAGAAAATGAAAAGTTTTTGATGCTATAGATGGATTAACTCTTAACTAACAGTAACAAAATTAATTTCTTATGCATCTTTCACTCGGGCGTTTTACTCATGCCGCAGCAAAGAAGATGGTGCATGAAAAATGCTACGACTGATTAAACGTATGTCTTTTATATATTTACATAGATTGGTGTTTTTTCATAGTGCATTATTGCTGAAAAAAAGCGGCCCGGTGTGAAATAGCCCATAGGCCCTAATAATAGTCCCTGTCCGTACTGACCTCTGTACTGATGGTGAAGGTAGGCGGTGCCATCCCTGTGTGGTGCAAGTAAACCTCCAAACAGTAGTCGTTGGAGTTGGTTAACTTGGGAGTGATTAGAGACGTCACACCAGACTCTCCAAAGGGTGCCTCTTGTACCATGTAGTAACTTTGGCCTGTGGTGGTGCAATAGGAGCTACATTAGTAAGACACAAAATAATACTTGTTGAACTTGTACCGAACAATCTTGGATAAAATGTTTATCTAATTTTTCTTAATTTTCTTAGATAATTATTACATATTTAGTTATAATAATAAGAAAACACTCTGTGATTTATTATATTCGAATATGAACACCTTTACTATTACCTATCATCATTATTGTAAAATATAATACATGCTATACGATTAAATAAGTAATTTGATAGTTCCTTTAGAGAGTGGGCTTGAAATCATATATTTTCAAATTTTGTACTTTTGTAGTATTGTTGTTTATTGTAAAACTTGTAATGATTTTTATTTAAAAAAAAAAATAATCTCATCAATGTACCTGACTGGTGAGAGTGATCCACTTGTGGGTAGAACGGACTGGTGACTTTACCAGCCTCAACCCGAGTCCAAGTGACATTGTTTTGCCTTTGCATCTCCATACCACACACACTGTCAGTCTTATCTTCGAAATCACAGCTGAAAACGGTTCCTCCGTCGTCTTTGGGAGAAATTTCAACTGCATGTTTTTCACCAGCTTTTTCGTCAGGATAAAAATCGAAGCCAGTGTTAGCTGATTCTGGAGCTGAAATGTGGCAAAATTAATTCATTAAACAAATACACTGACAATAGTCAAATGTCTTATTATCAAAGAAATCGAAAGAAATTGATTAATTTATAATTTTCATTAAAGAACAAAGCTGTAGTTATTAAAGTGATTAGGTTAGGCAGTTCATGTAGTTATATGAATAATAATCAGACTCACTCAATTCACAGTTTTCCTCCAAAATAAGGAAGTTATCCATGGCAAAATATCCTTCTTGTCCTACTCCTGACTCGCCCACTAGTTTGATCACAAAATTATCCAATCTTACCTGGAAGTCATTTAAAATGTCATTTCAGATATTATAATAGGTATGCTGATTACTATAATAGAATAATTGTTTCAAAATAATAACTCAGTGATTTACTCATCAGATTAATTAAAACATTACTGTTAATTATTAAGTAAATAAGTAATTTCTTTTAGTGGTATGTTAAAAACACTCCATTTTACCAGAGGAACAGTCGCTTCTCTCCAGGAGAGTTCTTCACTGAGGTAGAATGTGGCCAAGTGAGAGTCAGTGTTCTGGGAGAGATCTACCGCGAAAATTCTAACATTGCCTGCATTTTCACCGGAACTCTGCGAAAAATTGGGAGAAAGGTATGTTATTTTGGAGTACTCAGTATCTACCATAAATACTAAATCAACTATCTACTCATTTTAACGTTCAATTGTGGTAATAAAAGTACATTGAAAATCATATTGTAAATAAAGGAATGAAACGATACACTAGGTAATGACGAAGAAAAAAATAATGAAATAGGTTTGTACTTTTTAAATATTGCTTTATTTCAATTTTAATTAATTATAAAAACTACTTAAAATTTACTCTATTACGAAAATATGAGAATAAATATGTATAAAATATTTGGTTCACCAAAATTTGAAGAAATTAAAAAAGTAAATCATATACAAGATAAAAATTTATTATAAAAATACACATCAAAATAAGAGCAAACATTATTTTCATTGTGGAGATAATATTTTGGCCACAATGAATATATTTTCTTGTTATTTCTAATACTGAAATTTTCCTACGTCAATTGATTCTCTTCTGGCAATTGGTACTTTACCCTAACTCAATGGTTGCAATATTATTACCTTCGCAGAATACGGAAAGGTCATATTTTAGCCGACAATTATTTATTTCATTTATTTATTTATCATATTGTTATTCGCTTATCTGAAAAAGTGTTCGACCAAATTGTCTGAAATTTGGTGAAGCGATTGGTCCATGTCCAGTGACCTGCTGGTAGAATTTTGGGACCGACCCGGTAAAAGGTCAAGGTCATGGTCATTTATAACTCAAAAAGTATTGAACCATATTGCATGAAACTTGGTGTGACGATTGGTCAATTTACAGGAACCAATTTGTAATATTTTGGGAATGATCGGGTCAAAGGTCAAATATCAAGGTCAAGGCCATTTGTAACTCAATAACTCAAAAAGTATTGAACCATATTGCATGAAATTTGGTGGGACGATTGGTCAATTTACAGGAACCAATTTGTAATATTTTGGTAGTGATCGGGTCAAAGGTCAAATATCAAGGTCAAGGCCATTTGTAACTTAATAACTCAAAAAGTATTTAACTAAATTGTCTGAAATTTGATGTTACAATTGGTCAATGTCCAGGAACCATCTGGTAGAATTTTGGGAGCGATCCGGTCAAAGGTCAAAGTCATTTATAACTCGATAACTCAAAAAGTATTGAACCATATTGCATGAAACTTGGTGGGACGATTGGTTATTATCCAGTTAGCAGTTTATTAAATTTTGGGAAAGAACAGGTCAAAGCGGCGGCGAAGGTATGCACTCTACCGAGTGCACATAATCTAGTTTATTATAATATTCATCCCTGTTCCCCACTCACAGAGAAGGTGAATTTGAAGCAATAGTCTTTCTCTACGTCAGACGGTGTGGCGATAACGGGCCCGAAGAGGACGGACTGGTGCGCCGTGGTGTGGTATGGCCCGGGTTCGAACAGGACAAAATGACCTGAAGAGTGAAAGGAAGGGATGTGAAGACGTAAATAAAAATAAATAAATATAAGCATACACTTCAGAGCGAGAATTGAAAGTCTGAACTTATTTGGAAGATGAAGAATTAATTCTCAATAAAACTCCGTATAACTACTTGCCACCCTAAAAAGTCTTCATATTTCAAAGTATGATGTTTGTTAACATTCAAATGTTTTCTTCTTTCTTTATCATGTTCGGAACGGAATCTTTTTTACAATTTAATTAGAATAATCCTATTCGATACAAATCATACAATGAACATTATATCGGATAAAAATCCAGATATTGAACAAACCTCATATTGTAAGAACATTATTTATCTAAATTATCAAATAGTACCTAGTCATTTTTAAAATTATGATAGTAGTATTTTTGAAATGATTAAATAGTAGTTATATTTTTCAAATTATTTAATAGCTGATTTTTCAACCAATCGACTCACTGCCTCCTTCTTCAGCAGTTTCCGGTGGTCCATTGAAAGAGTGATCCTCAAGGTCCTCTTGAGAGGTGGACACGTACCAACTACCAGCTGCATAGGGGTCATTGGTCCACAGGCACAGAGAGTGGTCCTCAAAGTCGCACGAACCAGGAGCATCAGCTTCGCAAGCACCAACATCCAGTGACACATCGTCCACTGAAATCACACAGTCTTTCTCACCAGCCATTTCGGAAGAGAGTTTCACCTGCAGAGAAACGTAACAACTTATTTCAGATAAAGGATTATCTTTCAAATAAGGTCATTGGAGAGGAACTTTAGGTGAACATAGCAGTACTTGGACACGATCACAGTACTCGGTAAATGGATGCCAACGTGTCGGTCAATCAGAAAGTTCTGAATGTTCATTAAGTAGCATCACCAGCTTAAAATTGTATCACCTTTAGGTTTTTAATTTATTATGTAACTAGAATTATCGAAGCAACATGCAATCACTGAGAATTATAGTAGAGTTTATAACATTAGGCTCTCCTAGTTACTATTATTTTAAGTTGATTTCATAGAGTATATTGATAAAAGTGATGATAGTTTATTAAGACAAATGGTACGAATAATCTTCACTATTGGCACCCCATCAGAAAATTATTTCTTCAAGACAATTCCTCATAATAACCAAACCTTTCAATATTGTGGCTAAAATTCAGAATAATATTTCAACCCGCTTTTAAGTTATATTTATGTTAGAAATTAGTGGAATCAATTTCAACAAAATGATATAGTGTCTTTCTGAATTTTTTATTGTATATATTTTTAATAAGAATGCATGTAAATTGGATTCAAAATATTGTAGCCATCTGTATTTTTGAGCTCATGATTAATTTAATTGAAAAGAACCTTATAAAAGTGAATGAAATATTCAATTTTTCATTTCATTACTTTCAGAACCATCAAGACAACTGTATGAATTTAACCCATGTATAATGACGTCATACATTCATAATATGACATCATAATGAAAATTGAATACCTAGATAATTTGACATTAAATGTTAAAGTATAAATATTTGAACAAAGACCCTGGTCGACTTCTCCCTTGTGAACATGGTCACCTGTCAGGTGCGTGCCCCAGAGGTTATGCACCGAGATTAAAACTAATTTTTCCTCGTCCTTTTTCAAACTATTTCTCTTGGTAAGTTTCATTGGTACTCACCGCCATTGCCGTGTTTTCGAGACTAGTCACAGTTAGCTGGTAAGGTCTCCAGGCAGGCACCAGAGTGTGGTTCAGAATCTGCTGAGTCACTACGTGACTTTGAACAGAATCTTGAATTTCAACTGTGGAAAAATATAAACTAGTCAAAAGATGAATGGTAACTTTAAAAGAACATTTTTTTTAAAACATTTAAAAACATTTTCTTTAAAAAAAGATTAATTGAAAACTAGGAATAAAGCTCTAGGTTATGTAATTTTCGCAACACTCTTATTCGAATAATGTCTGAAAGCAATGGATGAGCTTACTCAATTTCAAGAAAATAGAAAATAATTCATTACTTCCACAAATAAACTAAGGACTTTTTTGAATAAAAAAATTACATTCCCATAAATGTCTAAAAATTTGATTTTCACTCACCAACTAGGGCGACATCAGCAACCTGGCACTCCATCCTGTAGTAGAAGGTGAAACAGGCAGGCAGGGACGTGACGTTGATAGGACCTGTTTGGAAGTGACACTCATCTGCATCGCCTTCGTCATTGCGCACAGTAAGTGATTTGCCTGGTAGAGAAAAATAAGAGGAAATTAAAATAAACCACCAGAGACAAGATAGGTTAAATAATAGTTGTTAAAACTTAGAGGAAATATAAACAAACTATCAAAGACAAGATAGGTTACCTAAACCGAACAGTAAGAACGGTTAAATATTAGAGAAGATATAAATAGACTACCAAAGACAACAAAGGTTGCCTAAACCGAACAATAAGATTTGCTATAAAATTAGGCTGAGCGGTAAAGGCGGTAACAATTTGAACAACATTTTCTTATCTATTTGATATGAAATTATTGATAGAGTTATTCAGAGTGGCGCAAAATAAAGGAACCCTATTTTCAAATTAGTTTATTTTACAAACTATCAAAGCTAGAAATTTTCTAAAAACACAGTTTAGTTTGTATACTTTTTCTGCATCTATCTCAATAATCTATTAAAAGTTACGACAAGTATTAAACATCCTGCAGCGAATTAAAAAAAGGTAAATAAAAAGGGCTTGCGCGAGGACGAAATATACGGAAAAATATCTAAGAGGTATAATTCATTTTATATGAATGGAAAAACAATAAATTCAACTATTTTTGTAACAAGTAAGAGAAAATTTAAAAATTTATTACCATTTGAAAAATGTTTTTTGAGATAAAATTGATATCTTTATAAAATCATTTCACCGTTAATTTTTATTTCCTATTCGAAACCCTCTAAATGCAGATTTCAAAAGAACAAAGAGTTTTTGTTGTGATAAATTTTTTAAACACTGGAAGCTTTAAACAGGTTCAACCTCATTTTGAACTACGCTTTTTGAAAAGATTTCCACCAACTATAAAACCGTATTGACAAATGTTAATAAGTTCAAAACAGAAGAAACCACTTTAAATTTGAACAAAAAGTGATCATGTCAAAAGAGAAAAGAATTCATGAGCAGTATATTGATGATACAAAAATATCAATCAAAAGGTAAGGATTAGATATCATTTAAGATATATTTCACCAAATTGTTAAACACGATTTTAGATATCATCCTTTCATGATGCATGTAAGTATCGAACTCTTAGAACTGATTTACCGCACCGTCTAAATTTTGCAAAACGATTTCTGCAAAGAAATGCACATTTTGTAAAAGACATCATGATTGGTGATGAAGATGTATCTCCATGAATGAAAGAGTCAATATCAAAAACGTTAATTGAATGAAAAATAGTATGATTTAATTTTTACTACTACCATATGGAAATAAATTATTCCTATTATGAATTTTTTTGTTTTTTCGTCCTCGCGCAAGCCCTTTTTATTTACCTTTTTTTAATTCGCTGCAGGATGTTTAATTTTCGTCGTAACTCTTAACAAGTTATCAAAATAGATGCAGAAAAAGTGAACGAACAAAACTGTGTTCTTAGAAATATTTTAGCTTTGATAGTTTGTAAAGTAAATTAATTTGAAAATGGGCTTCCTTTGCTATAAAATAATATACTTAATTATAATTATACTTAATCATAATTAAGTAAACCATGTAAAGTATACCATTAATTACTGATGAAAATAAAGTCCATATGTATGTTATTTTTATATGTAAATAGTGTATGTAAACCATCTAGGAATAATACAGATGGCCACTGGGAGTGGCCGTGTTAGTGAACATAGTGTGTTCATCTCTGAAATATTGCAAATGTTATGGCTTATATGCAGCTGGTTTTGATTAGCTACAACTAATGTGAAAACCGAATTAGAATTGTTTTATAATCACCTTTAAGATGCTAGCTATGTCAATATGATACCTAAGCTACTGATGGAAAAAGTACAGCCAAACGTAATCAACAGGAAGAAAATTTTGTTCTGGCTGTCCACGTAATATTTAGCTTTCTAAAAAAATCTAATTTGTGAACAAGTCGCCACTTACCACTATTTGACCCAGTAGAGTGGTCACTGCCATCACCACTCATCACTATCCAGGGCTCATCACACGTAGTAGAGTCTATGTTCATTCCGCAGTTTGATCCTGTGTCGAATGAGCAAGAGCTAGCTAGCGACAGAACTTCAACTTCTGTAGTGATTTAAAAAAAAAAAAATTATGTATAATTTTCAAACTGCAGTCAACAGCAAAACACCAATGTATTCGCATAGGTATTTTAATAAATCTAGCCTAATCTCACTGAAGGTTCATTTAAAAAAATCACAGGAGGTTTCATTAACATTAGTAACCTAGCACTCAAAGTTTGCTCACTAACCTAGACGCTGGCGCGGTTGAACCAGCTATTACTATAACTCTTATAAAACTTTAACGAATTCACTTTTCAATATTTTTTCTACATAAAAACCTATATTTGATATTAACACATTCATTGATGAACATTAAAGAATAGTTTTCTATTCAAAATAAAAGTAGCAAGCAAAGATAAGTAACGTATATTTCTTAGGTGTAATTGTATGGGCAGGGCTTACCACTCTGTGCGGAGCTTGGTGTGCGCAGTTATTTTCGCTCATCTAATTGAGCCGCTAAGGGTTACAGTTAAGTGATAATAGTGAGACATTCACCCTTATGTATTCAACCACACTCGTGCATCTCATGACTGGAGAGAGTTTAGATATAACTCCTAATATATTTGAATGAATGCTCATAATGACATAATATGAGTATCTTACCATTTGTCACCTTCATTTTTGTTCAAGCATATGTAATTATGTAAAAAAGTAAAAGTCTTGAAAAATGGCTTCCAAATCAGTTTAAAATTAAAGTTATTATTATGCTTCCATTAGGACTGACGCACCCCCTCCAGCATCTAAGTTACTACAGTTAAACAAAATAATTCACAGGAGATTCATTTAAAACTACCAAAACAAAATTCACAGGAGATTCATTAAAAAAAAATCACAGAGGTGGTTCATTGAAAAATATTAGAGAACTTTCACAAAAGGTTCATTAAAAAAAACTTTCATAGCATAGTAGTACCTTGACACTTCCCCTGGTAGACTCTGATGTTATCCAGGGCAAGGTAGGTGAGGAGTTTGCCATCTTGCTGCGCTAGGAACTGCAGTTGGTGAGGAAGGGAGGTGTTGATGTTCACTGAGGCGCTAAGCCACGCCTCTCCCTTAGTGAGGATGGGGGGAAATGGAAGATAAATAAGGTAAGAAGCCTATCTAACATTGTTGTCATTTTTCTCAGTCATATCGGGTTAAAGATACCTATGACTGCCTTTAATCTCCATTAATTTCAATTGCTCTAGTTCAAAATCTCTGCGAGTAAAGGATCTATCTACAGCTTAGACATTTTACTCGCAAATGTTAGGTAGATCTTTACCCTATTCGCCCTTAAATTAGCAATGAATAAACTGAAATATAGAAGCTAAATTTTCAACACTTTACTGTGTGGTGTACCATATATATATTGTGAAAGATTGATAGTATTTCATCATTTATGATAGAAGTGACTTTTTCTAATACAGTCATCAAAGTATGCAGCAAAGAGTTGAATTTTTAATGAGATTAAATAATATTACCAATGAGTACAATATAAAATATTATGGTACAATTAACAGATGATTTATTTCAATTGTTTCATTGTCACATAAAATGCAGAGCTACAGCAAATCGTTTCATTATCATTTCAGTAATACAAGAAAGTGATAAGAAGAATCGCCAATTTACCTGGAATCTTTGCCTGTTCCAAACATTGACAGTAGCACTTCCCTCCACCAAATAGAGGGAAATATCCCTCACGTCTGCCCCGTTCATGTAATAGTCAAAACTGATGCAGGAGATCTGGAACCAAGTAAATAAAGAGTTATGAATAACTTATCTTACCAATGCCAGTAATTATACATAATTAAATATAGTTTAAAATTATTTCTACGAGTATTCCAAAGGCAAAAAAGAATTACAGTTTCGTCAAACTTAACAATAATGCTTGCTAGATTGTCATTTTGTAGCAATAACTTATCTTACCAATGCCAGTAATTATCCATAATTAAATATTAAATAAATTTAACAGAATTAAATCTCATGTTCTTTAAATTTAACAATAATGCTTACTAGATTGTCATTTTGTAGCAATAACTTTTACTGTTTAAAGAAGGTAGGTAGCAGAGTTAAAAAAAGTTGTGGGTGAAAGTTTATCAACATTTAAAAAATTTCCATAGGTATATCTGGTAACGGTTCTATCTACCTCTTAGAGACTTAAACTCATCACATAAGGGCCGTACACACGCAGGGTTTTTTCAGTCTTTCCACCGGACTTTTTGCTAAGCTCCTCACACTTTTTCCACGAGACTTAAATTTTGAACCGAAAGTCCGAGACTTTTCAACAACCTTCATGTTCTATTATTCCCCCCCCCCCCCCAATCAAGATATGCAATTTCGGAAATCTTCGTATAGCTACTGTCAACTCATAAAATATATTGTAATAACACGATTGGTGTTCATTTTTAGCCAATCTTTGCTCCATTCATTTCTTTACCTTTGAGTTGGAGAATTCTCATATTTTCCTTTTTATAAAAGACTGACAGTAAAATTGATAATAGTAATGTTTCTTTAAACTTTTTTTTAGTATAGGTAGTATATTTTAGTAAAATAACATATTACTATCTTTATTTTATTTATTTCAACATATTACCTATTAGCTAATACCTTTATTTTATTTATTATAACGCAATACAAATGGTACCTAGTACCTATACGTATTAATACTTTTACCTAAACTTTATATACCTATTAGCTAAATTACATTTGTTGAGTGGATTAGGTTAATCATTAAATCAAATGAAGCGAAAATAATCTTGGTTAGTTTATTACTAAATATTGTAATAAACTTCATAAAAATTATCAAACTAAGTTAATTAGTAACTAAATAATCTTAGTAATCTAGGTAGGTAGATCTTTAGTAATTAATTAATCTAGGTAAAAGTAACCAACCTATGTAATTAGTAAATAACTAACCCCGGTAATTAGTAATTTTAACTATCCTAGGGGCTAGGTAGTCAAAAGTTACTAACTACCTAGGTTAGTTACCTAGTTTAAAAAAATGGGGGAGGGCTTATGTCGCCGATACGAGTAGTTAATTGCACGACATGTGCGTCCATGTGTGGACGCCATTGACTTTTGCATCAAAAGTCTGGTGGAAAAACCCTACGTGTGTACGGCCCTTTACAAATGTTGTTTGGTAAATTTATCCCCCTTTTGCCCGTTAATTATAAACAACAGTTTTAAAATGAGAATTTTTTCCACCGTTTCCAAAAAGAGTTAAAAGTTTATCAAAGTTAATCCTTGCCACTCACCCCAATCATATCATCTATGACAGCACTAGTCAGAGAAGCTGTACCACTTTTTCCTGGCGTTATGGTTCTCATGGATAAAAAGTATGAATGAACTGAAAAGGAAAACTTCGATATCAGTAAAGAAAAATAAATTCATTTTATAATTAAATAGAAACTGTCTACTATTTGCCAAAATGCATCGAAATTTATCACATTTAGAAAAATCTCCATAACTTATTTAAAATTAGAAAATTAAAACCCAAATAATGATAAGATTTCGAATCAAATAATTTATTTTGTAAATCTACGAGTTTTCACTATTTCAGACGAATAAAATCAGTATTGGTAAAACACTAAAATATAAAAAGCAAAGAATTATTACTTTGGTCTGCCTTTAGTTCTATTCCGTATCTGATGAAATCTTCCTCCACAACATTCCAGTGCAGGTCCTCGTCTTCACTCAGGACCCAAGAACAGGTATCGCCATCGTTGAAGTTACAGTCGTGATCAGAGGTGGAGATGATGGTGGTCTCTGCGGTTTCGGTGGTGAATGAGTCTGTGGTGGATTCTGCACGGAATAAGAGAAAAGAGAGCTAGAGAATATGATAGGTACTAGAAATCAATCAATACTCAATATGAAATTAAAATGACTTCTCTCTACTTCATTAAAGTGACTTGAGATGTTGGTTATTTAACACGTTTCCCAGATAGAAATTTATGTTGTAGATATCAAAAACGATTTATAGTTACATACCTGAAGGGTCAATACCGCAGCCCTCCCTTTCTTCGTAGAAAATGATGTCATCAAAAGAAAAGAGTCCATCGGTATGTCCTGTGTCCCAGTCTCCATCAGTCCGCGTAGCAACCACTTCAATCTATTGGTAAAGAGAAAGGGTGTGACAATACGCTTTGAAAATCATAGATCCCGAAAACATTATAGAAGGAGACCATTAAACAGTACTGAATCGTTCAACATCTGGAGTGTATAGTCTTCGATAGCATTTCATTTCGTTTATGGTATTCTTAAGTTCTATAATTTAAAAAATATATTGTCACAACCCTAGTGGTTAAGAAGGAATGGGAAGTAAAGATACTTACAGTAATTAAACCAAAGACATTATCTTTGATTTAACTACAGTCAAAGAAAGTGTATCTGTGATGATTCCATCGCAGTGACTCTTTTCTCTGATATTACATCATCACAGTGACTCTTTTCTCTGATAGTACATCATCACAATGACTCTTTTCTCTGATAGTACATCATTACAGTGACTCTTTTCTCTGATGGTACATCATCACAGTGACTCTTTTCTCTGATAGTACATCATCACAGTGACTCTTTTCTCTGAGAGTACATCACCACAGTGACTCTTTTCTTTGATAGTACATCATCACAGTGACTCTTTTCTCTGATAGTACATCATCACAGTGACTCTTTTCTCTGATAGTACATCATCACAGTGACTCTTTTCTCTGAGAGTACATCATCACAGTGACTCTTTTCTCTGATAGAACATCATCACAGTGACTCTTTTCTCTGATAGTACATCATCACAGTGACTCTTTTCCCTGATAGTACATCATCACAGTGACTCTTTTCTCTGATAGTACATCATCACAATGACTCTTTTCTCTGATAGTACATCATTACAGTGACTCTTTTCTCTGATGGTACATCATCACAGTGACTCTTTTCTCTGATAGTACATCATCACAATGACTCTTTTCTCTGATAGTACATCATCACAATGACTCTTTTCTCTGATAGTACATCATCACAATGACTCTTTTCTCTGATAGTACATCATCACAATGACTCTTTTCTCTGATAGTACATCATCACAATGACTCTTTTCTCTGATAGTACATCATCACAGTGACTCTTTTCTCTGATAGTACATCATCACAGTGACTCATTTCTCTGATAGTACATCATCACAATGACTCTTTTCTCTGATAGTACATCATCACAATGACTCTTTTCTCTGATAGTACATCATCACAATGACTCTTTTCTCTGATAGTACATCATCACAGTGACTCTTTTCTCTGATAGTACATCATCACAGTGACTCTTTTCTCTGATAGAACATCATCACAGTGACTCTTTTCTCTGATAGTACATCATCACAGTGACTCTTTTCCCTGATAGTACATCATCACAGTGACTCTTTTCTCTGATAGTACATCATCACAGTGACTCTTTTCTCAGATAGTACATCATCACAGTGACTCTTTTCTCTGATAGTACATCATCACAGTGACTCTTTTCTCTAATAGTACATCATCACAGTGACTCTTTCCTCTGATAGTACATCATCACAGTGACTCTTTTCTCTGATAGTACATAATCACAGTGATTCTTTTCTCTGATAGTACATCATCACATTGACTCTTTCCTCTGATAGTACATCATCGCAGTGATTCTTTTCTCTGAGAGTACATCATCACAGTGACTCTTTTCTCTGAGAGTACTTCATCACAGTGACTCTTTTCTCTGATAGTACATCATCACAGTGACTCTTTTCTCTGATAGTCTATCATCACAGTGACTCTTTTATCTGATAGTACATCATCACAGTGACCCTTTTCTCTGATAGTACATCATCACAGTGACTCTTTTCTCTGATAGTACATCATCACAGTGACTCTTTTCTCTGATAGTACATCATCACAGTGACTCTTTTCTCTGATAGTACATCATCACAGTGACTCTTTTCTCTGATAGTACATCATCACAGTGACTCTTTTCTCTGATAGTACATCATCACAGTGACTCTTTTCTCAGATAGTACATCATCACAGTGACTCTTTTCTCTGATAGTACATCATCACAGTGACTCTTTTCTCTGATAGTACATCATCACAGTGACTCTTTTCTCTGATAGTACATCATCACAATGACTCTTTTCTCTGATAGAACATCATCACAGTGACTCTTTTCTCTGATAGTACATCATCACAGTGACTCTTTTCTCTGATAGTACATCATCACAGTGACTCTTTTCTCTGATAGTACATCATCACAATGTAGTGTAGGGTATATGAGGGGTCTAGTGTAGAAGTTCAAAATTGTTTGCCTTTCATTTCCATGCGTGTAGTAAGAGGGAGGACTCGTGTTTCTGTGTGTAGGTGGTGTGTGGACGTTGATGTGTGCATCCAGTGGCAATGAGGAGTGCAGTGTTTTGTGTTTTTTCTGGATATGTCAGTCGACCAGGCTGTGTGGGCGTGAGTGAGGATGGGTCTAATGAACTGTTTGCAGAGTGTTGTTATGTGGTATGAGTGAGGGTGAGCAGCACGTTCAGTCTATGTTTGAACGTCAAGCTGCAGTCGAGTGTAACTTCAAGGATTTTCGGCGTGTTGTTATGGGAAGGGTAATGTTGTTGAGTGTAATGTTTGGATGGGTTCTGTATTCAAGGATGTAGGTGACAAAAAATTTGTTTTCAGAGACCTTTAATCTGTTTGTTTCTAGACAGTCTTCTATTAGGTGGATACATGTTTGTAAATTGTTGGTAGCGGTCTCGTGTGTGGGATATTGTGGAATGATGACGAAGAGTGTGTACCGAGGTGTGTGTTGGCATAGGGAGGTCGTATGGTGTAGGTTGAAGAGTGTAGATGAGAGTACGGAGCTCTGCGGTACCCCGTCAGTGTAGTGAAGTGTTCTGCAGGACTTGCCGTTCTATAGTGTTATGCCTGAGCGGCCTGAGAGATAATTGGCAAATCATTTTATATAGGAGTCGTGGATGTTTGTGTTGAGTATTTTGTTAATGAGTAAGTGTCTAGGTATCGTATCGAAGGCTTTACTAATGTCTATAATGGTCCTATCCGCACGTTTGTTGGAGTTCAAGCCTTCGAGTGTTGTCTGTGTGAGGTTGGGATCTGAAGTGGTGTTTTGAGGGGGGTAGTGGGATGTGTGGTGTTATGATGTTTAGAACCAGCCTCTCGAGTATTTTGGATTGGGTGGAAAGAAGTGATATAGGTCCGTATGAGGCTAGTTCTACAGGGGGTTTGTTGGGTTTCAGGATCCAAATGATTTTGGCCAGTTTCCAGGTGTTGGGTATACTATTGTTCTTTAGTGAGTAATTGAAGATGTCTGTGAAGCCCCTGATGGCAAGTGGTCTGTTTTAAATGTTTGTTTGATATGCAATCAGGACTTGTGGAGAAGGTGTTCCTGGAATCCCGGATGACCTCTGTGACCATTCAAATGTCTCTAAATTAATACTACAAAAATCTAATGGTAATAATGAATAATAGGTATTCTTCAATAAGTCATTTCAATTTATTTTATATTTGTTTATATAAGTCATCACGGAAATTAGTTAACAGTTATATTATTTCAATATATTAGTAGAGAAAAGTTGATAGTGATATTATTCTTTAAACATTAATTGAAGCTGAAATAAAAGAAGTTATAATTCTAATAATATTTTATATTTTGTCCAATTCTAACCTGATATCTGCTAAGATACTTCTTAGGTACACTGGCCCTTGCTACTAGCCATTTATCATCTTCAGAACCTGGTAGCAGCCATATCCTCTCATGGGTTTTATTAACATTAACGTATATCTCTACAGATACAGGGGCCATGTGAGCCTTCTTATACCTGGTGATGGAGACTTAGTATTATATTCTATTTCAAACATATTGATTAGATTTGATTGATATATTTTTCTATTAGTCTTCCATTACGTAGTATGTTTTGTCTCATCATATATTCGTCCTAGGTCTCTTAGGAATTCGATTAGTCTAAACCTAACAAAACAAAGCTAAACATTTTCTTGAATGGAACTGAATCAACAGAACCTAATTTATTATTGAACACATAGATTATGCCTTTACTCATGTAAAGAACGTGAGACTCAAGTTTTCTAAAATTGATTAACTTTCAACCAATAATCGATGTTCTAAAAATATTAAATATTGTTTCAACTCAAATTGAAGATGATTTTTTCGAGATAGACTTGGATACAACTTATCCTAGAACATTCTAACGTGAAAGTAGGTACAGCTCTTACCAAAATGATACACAGTTCTCCTCCATAATAACGGGACTTCTGATTGTAGCTCTATCATTAACAGATACATCGGAAGGAGTGACAAACATCACATGGGTATCGGTAGCGGGCCCCGATTCTCCAAATGGAAGCTTATAGAACACCCATTTCAAAGGTTGCAAGTTGGTCCAGCCACACATCGATGACTGGAAGGTACAGTCACCTGCAGAAAGTGAAAAAGAGTTTCAAACACAAGTTTGTATACTCATAGCTGCATCTATGCCTAATTATTAATTTTCTCTTGGGTCAAAACTAAATAGGGCTGTGATTCATAATAAGAAAAAGCAAAATTATTATTTAGGGCAGATAAAGTTGGTATATATAAAGTTAAATTTTATTTGTATTTACAAATAAAATCCCTCTTAAACTTCGTTGAATACAAAACTATTCAATTGAATAACTTATCTCCATCGGCATATCAAAACTAGTAACGCAAACGTATTGCAAATCCTTTATGGATATAATTGTAATTTACCATACATTTTCATGATGAAGATTAGATTGAAAATTTATGATCGTAGGTAACTATATTCAAAATCAGACAATTTAAATATAGCTACATACCGTTTATAGGACACTGTGTGTTTTGATCTTCTTCTTCAAGAAGAATATTGTCTAGAGCCACGAAACCTTGCAGAGATTCTCCTGGCATCGCCTTGAAGTAAGTCTCCAGAGGGATGTCTTTGATACCTTGGATGCGGACTGCTGCGAATGTCCATCCTTCGGTGTCACCCACTAAACTCGAACATTGATAATAGTTAATTAAAAACACAAGTGAATTTTTTCTTGTACGACATTTTCAAATGGTTTATGTCATTCTAATTTCTTCTTCAAGTTCTCTACTTACCATTTGTTACAAAGAAAGTGGAGACTTGGTTATCCTCAACAGTGAAATAACTTGTGTCAGGGCTTTCAAACTGATACCTAAACAGGAAGGGCTTAATTGTGAGTAATTTAGTAGTGGTACATTGAAATTTCTAACAGCTACTGTTGTAAGAGTCTTAATAGGGAAATAATTTCTAGATATTAAGAAGAAGGGAAGAGAACAACTATATAGTGGAAAGGAAAAAAAGAGGAGAACAGAACGATGCTGACTGAAGAGCCTGAATAAAGCAAAGAAAACAATGGATCATAAAAAAAAATTAGTCAATAAAAGAATTCTTTCTTGACTCAAGGCATTAAATAAGAGATACAGTTCTTTGTAATTACCACATGAAATTGAATCAACTTATTGAATTATTAGTTTGTTAACAAATCAATCGAATGGAAAGAGATTAGCTAGATCGAACTAACACATTATTGTTTGTATTAGTTAGTATTTACATTTGCGTTTATTAGAATAATAATGGATACAAATATAGGAAGTAAATTAATGTAACTGAAAATGGATATAACAGTTCCATCTACAGTTAATAATCTGAGCTTTGTATATCTCACAATAATACCAATATCTATATTTTCTGAAATCAAACAGACCAAAATGACAAACAGTGCGTCGTGTCTTCGCCTGCGGGTACTTTCGGGCCGTAGAGAATTGCTTTAGAGTCTGTGTTTTCAGCAATCGAGAAGTTGGCGATCACGTAAGAACCTGCAAGAAAAATATTTGATTACATCTCATCTTAAACCCTGGAAATAAATTCATCAATACGTTACAGGTTAAATAATTATACGTAGAGCCTGTTATATGATTGGAGAGAAATGCTTAAGCAACTATTAAATTATTCGGGTGGCACCTGTAATTATAAGGATACTGCCACTAAAAATATTGTTTTAAAAATGGTTTCCTTGCGGATAAGTTTTTAAAGATGCTGTTTTTAAGGTTACTAACACGTTGATTGGCTATGGAATTTGACCAATAAGTGTATTGGAGAGGGGGAAGGGTCATCTGCCCCCCCCCCTTCCCTTACCAGGTCATTAGACTATCATGAAGCGTGCAGTATAACAAAAATAGTGGATATATCAAACTGCCTTTCAGCCATCTATATTGAGAATGTCATTGTTCTTATTGTTTGAAAAAAATAGTTTAATTCAACTCAAGTAAATGCAAGGGTGCAAGGAGGAGGAGCAAACATTTGGTAGTCCACTGACGGTTTAGTGCTCCGTCCCTCGTTGGTTCCTCATCCTCACCGACTAATCAGAGAAGAGTTAACCTCAAAAATATTATCCGTAAGAACATTATGCTTTTAGTACTGTACCGATAGAAACGTGTGTGGTATACGAGACAGTATCTCTAAAATTTTATGAGCTGTTTACTATATTTTTTATAATTTTATAGCTACACCATATTGTTGAAAGATACTTTCACCAATGAATTATTGCTCGCATTTGAAACGTACTGTGCTTTAGTCATCTGAAAACTAACTGTGAGTCTTGTTATTACATATTCTCATCCAATAGGGAAGAGGAAAAGTAAATTGCAGTTTTTTATTTAGATTTTGAAAACTAGTTCCTATTTTTTATTGTCTAGTCTCATAAAACTAGTTAATGATGTCTCATCATAAATAGTTTTTAGTGACTCCTCATAACTAGTTTTTAGTTTTTCACCATAAATATAGTTCCCATATTCTCACCATAACTAGTTCCTAGTTTATCACCATAACTACTTTCTAGAGTCTCACCATAACTAGTTCCTAGATTCTCCCCATAACTAGTTCCTAGTTTCTCCCCATAACTAGTTCCTAGTTTCTCACCAAAACTAGTTCTTAGTGTCTCACCATAACTAGTTCCTAGTTTCTCATCAAAACTAGTTCCTAGTTTCTCACCATAACTACTTCCTAGTGTTTCACCATAACTACAGCTTTTTGACATTGATTTAAAACAATTCAAGTTTAATTTAAAATAAATCAATTTGTATTTAAAATAAATCAAGTTATATTTAAAAGAGTTCATCTTTAATTTAAAATAGTTCAACTATAATTTAAAATAGTTCAACTTTAATTTTAAAAAGTTCAAGTTTAATTTAAAAAAAATGAAGTTTAATTTAAAATAAAAATCTATGGGCCCTCGATATTATATTAGTAATGGGAGGGAATGAGATCATGAGAGTAGTGAAATGAGTGAAGTGAGAATTAATTAAGATGAGAGAAGTGAGAGAAATGAAATGAGAGAAGTGAGTGAAATGAGAGGAGAGAATTGAGATCAGAGAAGTGAGAGAAATGAAATGAGAGAAGTGAGTGGAATGAGAGATGTGAGAATTAATTAAGATGAGAGAAGTGAGAGAAATGAAATGAGAGAAGTGAGTGAAATGAGAGGAGAGAATTGAGATCAGAGAAGTGAGTGAAATGAGAGAAGTGAGAATTTAGTGAGATGAGAGAATTGAAATGAGAGAAGTGAGTTATGGAAGATTATGGTTGGCAATGAAAGATTAGGGTGGACAATGTAAGATTATGGTGGCCAATGAAAGATTATGGTGGGCAATGAAAGATTAGTGGGCAATGAAAAATTATGGTGGGTAATGAAAGATCATGGTGGGCAATGAAAGATTATGGTGGGCAATGAAAGATTACGGTGGGCAATGAAAGATTATGGTGGGCAAGGAAAGATTATGGTGGGCAATGAAATATTACGGTAGGCAATGAAATATTATGGTGGGCAATGAAAGATTATGGTGGACAAGGAAAGATTATGATGGGCAATGAAAGATTATGATGGGCAATGAAAGATTATGATGGGCAATGAAAGATTATGGTGGGCAATGAAAGATTATGGTGGGCAATGAAAATTATGGTGGGCAATGAAAGATTATGGTGGGCAATGAAAGATTAGGGTGGACAATGAAAGATTAGGGTGGACAGTGAAAGATTATGATGGGCAATGAAAGATTAGAGTGGACAATGAAAGATTAGATTGGACAATGAAAGATTATGGTGTGCAATGAAAGATTATGGTTGGTAATGAAAAAGATTATGGTGGACAATGAAAGATTATGGTGGGCAATGAAAGATTATATTGGACAATGAAAGATTATGGTGTGCAATGAAAGATTATGGTTGGTAATGAAAAAGATTATGGTGGGCAATGAAAGATTATGGTGGGCAATGTAAGATTATGGTGGGCATTGAAAGATTATGGTGGACAAGGAAAGATTACGGTGTGCAATGAAAGATTACGGTAGGCAATGAAAGATTATGGTGGGCAATGAAAGATTATGGTGAACAAGGAAAGATTATGATGGGCAATGAAAGATTATGATGGGCAATGAAAGATTATGGTGGGCAATGAAAGATTACGGTGGGCAATGAAAGATTATGGTGGGCAAGGAAAGATTATGGTGGGCAATGAAATATTACGGTAGGCAATGAAATATTATGGTGGGCAATGAAAGATTATGGTGGACAAGGAAAGATTATGATGGGCAATGAAAGATTATGATGGGCAATGAAAGATTATGATGGGCAATGAAAGATTATGGTGGGCAATGAAAGATTATGGTGGGCAATGAAAATTATGGTGGGCAATGAAAGATTATGGTGGGCAATGAAAGATTAGGGTGGACAATGAAAGATTAGGGTGGACAGTGAAAGATTATGGTGGGCAATGAAAGATTAGAGTGGACAATGAAAGATTATGGTGGGCAATGAAAGATTATGGTTGGTAATGAAAAAGATTATGGTGGACAATGAAAGATTATGGTGGGCAATGAAAGATTAGATTGGACAATGAAAGATTATGGTGTGCAATGAAAGATTATGGTTGGTAATGAAAAAGATTATGGTGGACAATGAAAGATTATGGTGGGCAATGAAAGATTATATTGGACAATGAAAGATTATGGTGTGCAATGAAAGATTATGGTTGGTAATGAAAAAGATTATGGTGGGCAATGAAAGATTATGGTGGGCAATGTAAGATTATGGTGGGCATTGAAAGATTATGGTGGGCAAGGAAAGATTACGGTGTGCAATGAAAGATTACGGTAGGCAATGAAAGATTATGGTGGGCAATGAAAGATTATGGTGGACAAGGAAAGATTATGATGGGCAATGAAAGATTATGATGGGCAATGAAAGATTATGGTGGGCAATGAAAGATTATGGTGGGCAATGAAAGATTATGGTGGGCAATGAAAATTATGGTGGGCAATGAAAGATTATGGTGGGCAATGAAAGATTAGGGTGGACAATGAAAGATTAGGGTGGACAGTGAAAGATTATGGTGGGCAATGAAAGATTAGAGTGGACAATGAAAGATTATGGTGGGCAATGAAAGATTATGGTTGGTAATGAAAAAGATTATGGTGGACAATGAAAGATTATGGTGGGCAATGAAAGATTAGATTGGACAATGAAAGATTATGGTGTGCAATGAAAGATTATGGTTGGTAATGAAAAAGATTATGGTGGGCAATGAAAGATTATGGTGGGAAATGAAAGATTAGAGTGGACAATGAAAGATTATGGTGGGCAATGAAAGATTATGGTTGGTAATGAAAAAGATTAAGGTGGCAATGCAAGATTATGGTATACTCTCATGATCTCATTCCCTTCCGTTACTAAAATAATGATATTAGTGCAGAGCTTCCGATGTGTGACATCGGACTTTATTTTAAATTAAACTTCATTTTTTTTAAATTAAACTTGAACTATTTTGAATTAAAGTTGAACTACTTTAAATTAAAGTTGAACTATTTTAAATTAAAGTTGATCTATTTTAAATGCAACTTGATTTATTTTAAATATAATTTGATTTATTTTAAATTAAACTTGACTTATTTTAAATTAAACTTGAATTGTTTTAGATTAATGTTAAAAAGCTGTAGTTCACTTGTGTCTCACCATATCTAGTTCCCAGTTTCTCACCGTAACTAGTTACTAGTGTCTCACCATAACTAGTTCCTAATGTCTGGTCAATCCCTATCTTCGTTGTTCCAGATTCTCTGTGGAATTCAAATTCTCCAGGAGCAATTTGTGAATTCATGTAATAATCTGAAAAGAACACATCTGGTTAACAGGTTGTTATGTGAATTACAAAAAATACTAATAGTGGATTCAATTATTAACTATAGGCCAAAATCCTTCATTTCGTGATAAGCTATCATTAATTATTCCGATACAAAGTGCTAAGGAAGTAAAGATGACATTACTTGAGCAGGCTCCGACGAATAAAGTAGAGGATTCAAAGTTACAACTTTGCTGTGATGTACTGCAACTACTCTCTGTAAGTTGCAAATTGTCCAGCACTACTGTCGAGTCTTCACCAGTAGTCAGTACTTTCCACTCAAACTGCACACAAAAGATAGAGCAGTTTTACTAGTAAGGTAAATTGTATGCTGATTTACTTCTAGCAGTTCATGAATATCTCAAACTTGAGTTAACATATCTAAAGAATTAGAATTAAATTTCTTAATGGAAAAGTATTGTCTTTTTCTTTTATAATCTAATTCCTTAACATTGTTTTCCGTACCATAACAGAGCCAGTCAAGTTCATGTGGACAGTAACACTCTGCCACAGAGGTGGACAGGTGTCAGAGGCTCTGAAGAGGTGCATATGGTCCACTCCGTCAGTAGATGAGAACACCGACAAGCTAGCTGGTTCACTGCCTACTATCTTGTATCTGAGGGAAAGAGTATCAAAGGGAAATAGAAAGGTTTAATTTTCATAGCTAAAGATATCTAAGAATGTTGTCCGTAATAATATTTATAAAATATGTAAAACAGATATATCGAAACTAACTTGAAAGTAAGACAAGCTTCGCCACTCATATTCAGCATTGGAGTCACCAGAGCAGCAGAAGAATTGGAGCTCTGACCAAATGAGTCCGCGTACATTGAACCTGAAGGAACTTCTTGGTCATCCTCCAGAATGTTCCTCTTCCACTTGAAAGTAGCAGAATCAGGTTGAGTCAATCCACATTCATCGGTTTGAAAGTCACATTGGTAGTAGGGAACTGGGATAAGTTGAATGAAATATATTTGCATTACGATTCGTTGTGTAAAAGTATGTTCACAATATTTATAAAAAAAAAAAAAAAAATCACGATGATTTTGATCTGTTCTTTTTATGATCGTCAAAACTCACCTAGTGGATGCACAGTGGCTTCTGGTGGTGAGATATCGCACTCACTATAGTTGATTGTAATATCATCTATAGCTACCCAACTACTATCGCTGTTCCTTCCTTCGAATATGATGGTAAAATTGTCAGAGTTTACTTCGGAAGGAATGGTCAGCTGAAAAGTGATATGGTATATACAGAACACTGTAAAGATGCAGTTTGTGTATAATTTAAAAACTAGTTTTCTATTTAAATTTCATTGTCTTCGTGGTGACCTGAAATGAAATAATACAGTAAAGCTCTAAATACATTCTAAGATTATGAATCCTCTTAACCTCATACCGTTCCAAATTGCCATCCTTCTTCCTCCCCTCCGTTTATTCTCCACTCCTGAGTTGTCACACCCAATTCTTCTTTTAGGATGAGGAGGTAGGCACTCTCGTGACCGAAGACAGAGTAGAAGAAACTGAGACACATGCCATTAAGCTGCTGCTCAAAAGTTTTTGCTATTCGTGCTGGACCGTAAATGTTGTTTTCTCGTACAACAAGGATATAACCGCCTGTGGACAGGTGAATGCACGCAATTAAACTAAACTATGAACAAAACATATGAAGGCTAATTTAAACTGCTATTGTACCCAGGTAGCAATACTTCAGGAGGCAACATTACCCAAATATTGTGAAAGTATTGGCAATATCGTAAACAATATTAAGGAAATGTTGCCAATGAAACATCTTTGCTTTGTTTAATTGAAGAATAATATGATTGACCAAATATCATAATAGTTCCTGATAAATTCACTTCAGAAAAAATGCCAATGAAGATATAGAATCGTCCAAACATTATCATGTTCTATTCTAACTAGGCAAGGTTCTAAGAGCTTTCAGATTCATGCTGATTACTCTAAGGACATCAATGACAATAATCTCAATTTACCGGTGCTGGTTTCTTCAGTGTGGTCCACGGAGGGTCCATTTCCTTGGCTGTAAGCACCCTCTGAAAGCCACCAATTGGATTCATTGCTTTGTACTACGACCCAACCGCAGAAATGATTAGCCTCGAAACTGCACTCTCCTACTTCAGACTGAAAATATTTTAAGATGAGTACAAACCGTAATTACGATATCTCCATGACGTAGGGATTGAGAACCAACAATATCAAATTATACATATACCAATTGGATATGTATTAATTCTTATCATTCATGTCTAAGGATATGTTGAATACCTCAGAATTTCAATTAAAATAAATTCATTCATTACATCAACTACAACCAAATCAATGAACTGTCGGTTATAAAGTGGAAGACTCTGTTTCGGATTTAAATTTTAGAGTTCTAAGGTATTATTGAAACAATTAAGAAGCTTTATTTTTAGTTAGATCGACATGGTGAATGGTTATGAAACTTTGAATTCAACCAGGGAGTCAGATATAGCTACAGCATCATAATTTTATGAAAAAAAAATTGCTCCCGAATAATTTAATTTTCATAGATATTTATCCTTAAAAAAACAGTGACTGGAATTCTGTGTGCACTAAGGAGTCTCAATATAACTTTCAAATAACTGTACACACAGAGAACGGTTTTGTTGATACAACAAAAAAAGTAGGTTTTTGGTTGTATCAACAAAATAAGTTAGTCAGCTATGAGTCATCAAAATAATTTTGTTACAGTAAATATATATTTTTGTTAAGGTTTTTTTGTTATAGTTACACTAAATTATTTAAGGTAACAGTAACTAGAGCTTATTAGTTATAGTAACATTACAATACTGTTACTTCAAAAAATGTATTTTGTTATATCAACAAAAAGTATATTTAAAGCAACACAAATAATTTTTTGTAGCAACAAATCATCTTGTTATTTTAACTGAAAAAATAGATTATGCTGTTTTAATTAGTATTTCTTATTATATTGCATATAGTGTATATGTAAATTTGGCTGTATATCAACTAGTTTGATGTTACATGTTGTTATACACAAATTAAATGGGAATAAATGAACATAGAAATGCAGTGGTACATTCAGGACTCGAACCGACGATCTCCAATCTCAAGTCTGCGGCGCTAACCTCTCAGCCATACTGGACATGGTAGAAGTAGGATTGGAATGAAGTATAACTAATATGAAAACATGCAAGCCATTTAAAGAAATTATAGATAAATATTATTTAATATTCTATTGATACCGTATCTTTTCTGTTTATAATGAAAAGCAATACAAAAATTAAATTGAATATTTTAAAAATAGCTATCTATTAATATTTATCAATTCCCACCTACCTACGGTAACCTACCTAGTTTCTTACTAGGTTTTATTAATCAATACCTACATAAATACCTACATAATGTGTATCATTACTTACGTAGTTATGATACGTAAAAAAGGCTTCAGAATGAACTTGCTGTAATATGTATCAATATTTTTACCATTAAGATTTGACCCAAGACTCAATGCATAACTATTTCCCGCGTAAATCAGACGAGGGACATACGTGGGAATATCGATACAAAATAGCACTCAAGAAACACGTATAAATTTATATATATATTGATTCTGTACGAACAATGAATACATATTGTGGTAACTTAAAATGTATATGAAGCCTAATAACAAAAAGAAATGGCAGATAATTATTACTAATGACAATATAATATTGTTAATAGTAAAATCAACAAAAATATAATATTATTGTAGCAAAATTATTATTTATAAAGACAAAGGTATTTTGTTAACAACAATGTTATATTTTAACTAAATCTTTCAAGTTACTACTACAAAAACATTATGTTATAAATAAAAAAACATTTAGCAATATTATATTGCTATCATAGCAATATTTAAATTAATATGAACAAAACTTTTTTAGTAACCTTAACAATATTCCATTTCAAAAATTGTACTGTTAACTTAAAGAAATATTTTGTTGTAGTGAAGAAATCTTTGAACAATATTTTATTGCTGATTTAACTGAATTGATGGTCAATATAACAAAATTTTCCCATTACCATAACCAAATGTTATCGACAAAATACGTTTTGTAAATTTAACAAAACCGTTCTCTGTGTGTATATTTTGCCCATAAAATCACGAATACTTTAAAATTGAAGTTACTGCAAAACTTCGCATGATTCATGACATAGATAAATAATCATATAGTGGGGAAAATAAATCAAAAATAGACATGACTGATTAAAAAATGTAAGATTCCAAATAATTGGTTTTAGATTTTTAGGCGATTTTTTTGGAGAAATAGCTACTTTGCGAGTTATACGATAGTTATAATATATGGATGTCCTTCAAAAATTAATTTTCAGTTTAGGATTTTCATTTTCCCAGTACTTATGAATTCCCTGCGCTAATATATTACCTTAAGAACGAATCTTTATGTTCCACAAAAGAAACTATAGAAATTTTTTACCTATAACTAAATATGTCAGTCTTTTTTAGATTAGACGTCATTATTTCATATTATTTGAACATACAACAAATATTAATTATCTAAGCATGTAAATTAGCGACTTCGGGAGCAATCACTAATTTTTAGTTTAACTTTTCATTTTTGTGGCGTTGTAAGCTTGTACGTTCCACCAATAATGATCAGAAAGGTTCCGAATTGATAGTTATTTATCACTATTACATAAACTGTTAACTTTATTCTCATAATTAGGGTTTACCACCACAACATAATGAGCAGTACTCACCACTGTACAATAACCTTCAGAAATCGTGAAGTCATCAATAGCTATGAAAGAATTGGGCGAATTGCCATCAGAAACGACAAAGTCTACTTCTATCTTGACGGTGAAGTTGGTGGGCTCAGAGAGAAGGATTGCACCAGTTTTCAAAGACCAATCAGGGCTGTTATTTATATAAGTGCTCATGATGATCCCGTAATCGCTGCTGGAATACTCATACTGGATTGAAATAATTAAATTTAGAACAGGAGAGGAGTGGAACTTGAAATTGAAGTTTGCAATACGAATAAAAATATATTTAAATATTGTATATAAATTTATGTGAATCATTTTGTGGTGAATTTATTTAACCCTAGAAAGACCAAAGACCAGAAAAAATATGTAACATTTAAGACCAGACGGGACTCTTAGGCCCACTAATAATTTTATAGTTAAAAGGCCTGCATGATTTTGAAGGTTTGTATTCCAAATATTCCAATCTTATTTCCTTCTATAGTGACCTATACACTGATTACACAGATTCACACAGTGAGCGCTACTATTGCATAGATTCTCCAAATAATCGCTATTACTTCATAGATTCTCCAAATAATCGCTATTACTTCATAGATTCTCCAAATAATCGCTATTACTTCATAGATTCTCCAAATGATCGCTATTACCTCATAGATTCTCCAAATGATCGCTATTACCTCATAGATTCTCCAAATGATCGCTACGTCGCATATATTCACACTATAGGATCGCTATCATTGCATAGATTCACACTATGATCGATTCAAATGCATAGATTCACACTATGATCGATTCTAATACATAGATTCACACTATGTTCTATTCTGAGGATAGATTCACACTATGTTCGATTCTGAGGATAGATTCACACTATGGTGTCATTAGTTAATACTCCTGAAGTAAATTTGCTAGTTTGACGCAAAGCGTAACAGAACAGCTCTTTTATTTTACCCGGGCTGCGAAGGTAAGCCAGGTAACTAATGATATAAAACGAAATAGAAAATTACATTTTGCATTATTTACATTGATATTTATACGATATACAAATAGGACATAGAACAATTAAAGTCACGGAGTAAAGTAAAGCAAGTAAAGACGATTCAGTAAGTAAAGCCGATTAGTTTTGAAGGTATGCATCTATATACCCACCAGAATGGGCCTCTCAGGCCGGTTGGTCGTTCTAGGGTTAAATACGTTACAGAATGAAGAGGTGAATATATATTTAAAACTATCGAAATAATGGTTGTTAACTTATTAGGTACAACTTACTGTGACTCTTAAAAAAGGATCGCTTGTAAAACCATCAAGAGCATAGAAGAGCGTGACGCAATATCTTCCCGAAAGCTGAATAGAAGGAGTATTTGCAACAGCTTCGTAATCATCAATTGATAAATTTCTCATATTGGCAACTTGGAGGTAGTGACCATAAGCCACATTCAAAGAATGGTCATGAGATATATCTGAGGGATAAACATTTGATTAATATAAGCTATGTACGTATATGCACTGAACATTTATATTTTATTTTATTTATATTTGTCGTCTGTCACAATCATCTTCCAATGGTAAAGGTTAGCGACGTACTACCTGCTAAGACTGTGGTGCTTAAAAAATTCTTCTGTAGTATTCTCACTAACCTTGGTCTTTTTTCATGTGAAACAATTTGATTTATGAAATATGAACGTTTTTCTATAGATATTATTCTTAAGTCTAGGAAAAACAACACTTTTGATTCATTTCGGAAAATAGGTCTTCTCTAACTGCGTCTAAGATCTTAGGGTGGGCCTTGAGAATTTTCTTTTCTCTTCTTCATTTGTTTAGTGAGATCATTTTCTGTCACTAGTAGGACTCTTCTTTCACCAACTTTTATATCAAAAGTCCTACGATTTCAAAAACCTTCGACGATAGCATATCCTGTCTATGATGAACTGCAAACTGAATTCCTTTTACGATTTACATATCTTAACTACCGTAACTAGCATCACTTTAATCACCTATTATAACTACGAGTACATATTTACCTCCAGTGTCACCATCTGTTCTTTCCCAATATGCAAAACCTGTCTCCAGATCCCAATTGCAAATATCATCGCTTTCAAAGTCACACTGTATTCGATTATCACCTTCAGGAATCTGAACACAAAGTCAATGAGTAGCATAAAATCAAATGTAAATTGCGTATGTATATTTTAATGCACAGTTTGCATTCCACAGCTCTAATCGTGAAAAAAAATTGCCACCAAATCATTTTAAAAACAGTCAGTAGTGTACTATTTACACAGCAGTTTTCTCACCTTGACGTTCTCGCAAGCAGAATCGAAGTACAAAATATCGTCAATTGATACGTATGCATCGTAAGAGTGTTCTCCATCTATCAAACTATTAATCAGAAGAGTTTTCTCTGTGAACGAAGGCAACTCAACCCTGACTTCCTTCCACATATTGCCATGTCTCCCATCGCTCATCCATAGTACTTCTCCAACATTTGAAAAAACCTTAGTGAAACACAATGAACGATACAGTCAACTTAATTTGAAATTAATTTCCTCCATCACTATGGATACTAATAATCCAATTTTAAACAAAATGAAATTTTGGTGTTTAGTTTTTCTAAATTCATAAGAAATGGAATTGATACTACAGTGGACTAACCTGCAATGTACAGTTATCGCCATAGAAGAAGTACCAGAAAACGAAGCAAGATTCTCCCATCATGGTGACATTTTTATGGTACATTAAGGTCGAGTTGTAGAGCACATCAGATGGTACTGTGGTCTGTCTCTTAACGTAAACATAGTGACCGTCAAATCCATAGGTATGGTCGCCTACAGGTCCTGTTCCAGAATCGCTGACTCTGCCCTAGAAAAACGAATTATAATTTAGAAAATAGAATATGGTACCATTAATGTCTCAAATTCTGAGGAATCGCAATTTTTTCTTACCGTCTTATAAATATATATTTCAAATTTGCTTTTCATACAGAGTCAATCAACATCATTGAAGAGAAGCGATTTACAAACTGGCAGTATAATTCAATCTCAATAAAGCTATTTAGTATTAAAACACACAAATAATCTATCTGTTATGATCCATGAATTACATTGAAACATTTCTTAGACTTTTATAAAATTAAGAGTATTTGATTATATAAAATTTTCGTTGCCGTTAGGTTAAGATGTCCACAACTATTTTTACGATGTTTTTCAAACATTATCTAAGATCCAGAACAGGAAAACCTGCATTAGCTTTTTGGAAAAAATTATAAGGTGATAATTTTCGTTTATAGTACACGAGTCTGATTCTGATCATATGGAATCCGTGTGCGCCGGCGAGTAAAGCCACTTGTGTCAGTGTCATTACATAGTTAGGTCGAGTATGTCTTATTGCACCGATCGTGTTACTGTAAATAACCAGTGTTACCTTGTTGAAACGTGTGGCTTGGAAAGTCGTTTTGGAGAGTGGATTCACTTCATCTAAATACAGCTAAGTGGTATTGTTGCCGAGTGTTTACCAGATTAGCAATCTGACAAACTGAGACCAGATTGGATTCTGGTGGCACAGAGTCTGCAGAGTTTGCGTTGTTTGTTTGGAACAGAATCGCTGTTTCAGTTTGCAGAATTTGGTTTTGTGTTATTGTAGAATAACGCTGTGGTATTTTGTAAACGCCTGGTGGTCGGTAGGAAATTTTAGACCCAATGGAGTCCGTTTATTTTTACATGCACAAAAAATAATTCGGCAGCAAAAGGGATACGAGACAACTCTGAATATTACAGAGAACTAGCATCAATAAATTTTCTTCCTTTAAGATCGGCAGAAAGTAGCTAAATTAAACTTCTCACCTTGCCTCTTTTCCACCTCATTTCAGTTTCAGCTGTAATGTCCTCCCATTGGCAGAAGACGTTAGTGTTATCTTCAAAGTCACACCACCCAAGTGCAGTGGGAGAGGCGGTAGGTACAGGTCTTTCAGTGGAGGTGGTTGTGACCGTGCTCGCTTCAGGAGGGCTAGTTGAACATAGGTGTAAGTTGAGGGATGCGTCATCAATGGCAATGGAACCGTAAGTACCAGCGCCCGCAACTGTTCCCTCAATCAAAATCTGAAATAAATTACATTTATATATACTTTGTAAAAATAATTTGATTGGTTTACCAAATTCCATCCAATCCATTCATTCGCAAAATATATAGAGCTACCAGTTAGTATTACGTTTCAGAATTCAAAAACTTACAGTACTCTGAATGGCACAACATGCCCTATAAGACTATCTTATAATCCCCTCCATTTCTGACTGTTATACTGCAGATGCCAAATTATTTTTTACTATTAATTTCATGACCTATTACAATTCACAACTCTTGTTACATTATGGGCTGGTTCGAGCGGACCAGCTCTTATCCAAAAAATTGATAACTTCAATTGTAAACCTATTTGGATGTTCTCTTTCCGTTACTTTTACTTCTTCATGCATATAATTATTCATTATTAGACAGAAATCAAGCTTCTGTTAACACAACCCTCGCGTCAACCTTACCCCGTCCACATAACAGTAATAGTTCTTTTTGTGTGTTATTTAATTAAGCACATCCCTTTTAAATTACTTTATATCTTACATGTCATTCCTTTAATTTATGGACCTTTCTTGACTTTGTTCTTACCTATGTACCAAATACATTTTTGTTTTTAAAAGTTAAAAAAAAAGATTTACATATCGGCGTAAATCAGCGTAAATGACGTAAATTAGGAAATAATTGTAATGTGGTGACTTGTGGCAACGTAAGTATAGAAAGAAATACAGCTTGGTACCTGCTAAACACACATCAGTCCATACGTTTTCATGGAGAACACATACACGCACGAGAAACACACCCCCTCCTCTCTTATGTCAATAAAACTTTTGTCAAAAAAATTTGTGTAAAAAAATTTTTTGTCAAAAAAAATGTGGGTCAGAAAAATTATATCACAAAGTTTGTGCCACAAATATTGTGCCAAAAAAATATGTTCAAAAATTAATGTCAAAAAATTTATGTACAAAAAATTTATGTCCCCCAATTTTTTTTTATGTACTTTATATAATAAATGTTAAAGCGTGACATTTTTCTTGCAACCAACCAACAAACCAAAAGAGAAAGACACACTGTGTATCAGTATATAGGGTGATACCTATGTATTCATTTCTCCTTATATGTTCAAAATTTTTACTTGGAATTTGGTGCACACTAGTTTAGTATATGTACCAACAATTTTTAAAAGATACTGTACCGTAGGTTTATAAATGAAACATATGTTTTTAAAAACATAGTCGAGCCTTCCGATACCTTCTGAACGTGAAATTAATTAGGGTTAATCAATAGATGTGAAAATATCTACTGAAGGTTTTATGAAAAAAGAATCGAAAAATTGAAAAGTAACAACTTATGATAGTTTTAGTATAAGAGTGGTTTTCGCACGTACCAGTCCCTGGGTTACCGAGTGAACTTTCGACGGCTAGGTTAGTATAGATAACACCGTGTCCCATACTATATACATATGTATGCATATAGTAACACAATCATTTCAAATTATTTTTTATGTATTCAATTAATTCGGTTACATTTAATTGTTCTAAATAAGTACTCACGATAATATCAGAATTGAAACTAGTAAGCACAGGTAGTGAGCCATAGCTCCAGATACCAGGAATCGAAGACTGAGCTCCAGACAGTGACCAAAGAGTTTGGTTGACTCCTGTTTTCAGGTTGTTAATGGTCACAGAAAGGGCTCCTACCTCACTTCCATACATGTTGTACCTGGAATAGTTTGTAAATCGCATTGCAACTATAGTACCATATTTTAGTAATGTGTGCATTATGATTGTGGACAGTGTAGATTTATTCGGCTAATTTTAGTTAGTACATTTTTTACGAAACACAGTGAATTCGTTGTTTAAGTCATGGTCAAAAGGTTGAACCACACACGAAAGGTATGGTTCTACTTTCTACATTCACTAAGATTTCATTAGGTAGGTATATATCATTTTCAAACAAATATACAATTATACATGTTTCGTAAAGAGAAAGGTAGATGATTCTTAGCTCTAAATTGTGTACAATAATTTTTCACGTATCTACTAATTTAGATAAATGCAATTTTGGAAGAAGCTTTCAAGCGAAGTTGAAGCTTTCCGCTATCAATCTGTTAAAACCTTCATACAAATTGGTACATGACTGACCAGAATTTAAAGCAACCTCTTTCTTGGTAGATGTGCACGACCTCAGACCTCAAAATGGCAGAGTCCATTTGATCACTCGAAAAGGAAGAGTCAAGCGTCAGCAGCTGTCCTAAAGATTGACCTGAAAGAAATTGTGAAAATCCTTCAAGACAAATTTAAGGTGCAGGAAGTTAAGCCGATCTCGTATTATATAATTTGATAAAAATTGTTGGGTAGTTTGATGTAGAGAGTCTCAAATTAAATATATCACTCCATTTATAATGTGATCAACATGATTCATCCCTAGGATGCACATTTTATATCAAGTGGAAAGTCTAATGGATGATACTTATCAGACTCATGAGATCTACAATTAGGTGACCCAAAAAGAATTACCCATAGAAAAAATGAATTTGACTAAAACTAGAAGGATGTGATCTATTAAATAGATGTTTCGACAGAATCATTTAGAAGTATATTCGTAACCAAATTAACTTATCAAAATTCAAATTTGACCACCTTTACTTCGATCATTCTCGTAACAGTCAACACGGGTTATTACCCAAGCACGAGAAAGCCGCACTACTACTTTGTCCAACTTGGCCCAGCAGAGCCAAAGACTGTCTTCAAAGAGCCCAGGAATTGGGATATGAACGAGTTGAAGCATCCTATTTTATGCTGGACCATATTGAGAGTGGTCAAGTTGTTTAGTCCCAAAAGCTCTCGAAGTTGTCTTTGCATCACATTTGAGTCACAATCGCCTTATGGGCTGGCTCTCCGTTTTGAGTTTATGATGAAATTGTTTTCAATTGATTTGAACAGCCATGAAAGCCTTTTTTTTACCTGCAACATATTGAGATAAACATAACTGTTGCCTTTATTTCTTTCATCAAATTCGATGATGATCAAAGTAGATTTGGTCTAATTCGATGCAACAACAGCTCATGCAATGTTGGAGGCAGGCATCTGGCGTCTCAAATAGCCACTAACATTTTCAGACATATTCCAAGAAGTACGGACATAAGCATTATCATTGGAAAATATCAAAACATTTCCTGCGAATCGCCTTCAGCATCAGATAGCCTCTGCACAACAGTCTCTTCAAGGAGGCCTCTGAAATTAGCTGTCTAGACTTTTTTTATATGGAGTTGACTCAAAAAATTTCTTGAATAGCCTGCTCTACATTAATGATTTGGAGATTCCTATCTCATGCATAATTTTTCTGGCCCATTTTTGCGAATTTTAGTCAATTCTCTTCTTCAATGCAGAAGCACACTCTTCTTGCAAATTGAACAGTTTCTTTCTGGATGTTATAGTTGACTACTCATGTTATTTCCAGTCGTTGTAAACTGTTTTTTGCATTTTTTGGGTAACAATCTGGTCACGCTCAACCCGATTAGACATAACTTACGAAAATATCTAATTCTGAAATTATTGGCAATTCGTTTTGTGTCAGCTTGTATGATATGATCTTCATCGAATAAATTATGAATGAAAATGAACTTTTTTCACAAATGTTTCTTGTTAGTTAGAAGATTTATTTGGCATATGTATAACATTCATCAAATTTTGAGTCCTTATACCAACTGAAATAAATAATTATTCTATCGTTTTTTCTTATATTCTCGTGGAAAAAGTAGGAGGAGCTTAACAAAAAGTCTGGTGGAAAGACTTGAAAAACCCTACGTGTGTACGGCTCTTCAGAGCCTTGGAACTTTAGAATTGTGCCTCATATCTCTCTGGACCAAAACACTCGTTTAAAATCCGAAGCATTTAAAAAGTCCATTACCTTACCATGATTCAGCGTCTCTTGAGTATCCCTTATCTCATTGCTATCACTATGAAATTCTCTCAAACTTTTGAAACAAAATTAATGAGATTATATTTCTAAATATATATTCTATATACATAAATTACATATCATAAAAATATAGCTAATTTTGTTAAATTGTGAGAGGAGAGGTATAGTCTATTTTATGACTAATTTTTGTATCTACATTTTGTCGTTCAACCTTAAAATCCCATCTTGATGTCAATGTAATCTAATGTTCTATGTAAGAGTCCAATAATTTGAGAAAACTTTAAACCATAATAGGGATCAATTTAGGTATCTTATATCAAAATTTGGCTAAAAAGCTCGTTTTTCCAAGTGAGTAGTCACATTTCAATATTTTTTAATCATAGAATCTGTCCATTTCACAAGATGGTCTGGTAGCATATTTGTCATCAATAGTTGAGTTCCAGGAAAGGAATAGATTACAATTTTATCATATTGTGTTCGAATTGTAATCTTAGTTAACGAAAATTATTGTCACAACGAATATTAGATCAATTTTCCCACCATTGGTGTGGTCCTGAAGACCATATGTTCCGGTGTAAGTTCTCAGCCAGTCTAACTGATCGTCCTGACTCTGACTCCAGAGACACAGTGAATCATCAAAGTTGCAGTCGGTGGGTGGTTCGCAAGCTCCACTCTTGAGCGTAACGTCGTCCACAGATACTTCCAAACTGTCTCCGTTTGAACTCTCAGCTATGAATATTATCTATGAACCACATTTAACAATTAGGTAAGAAACATACATTTCGCTGGATGTTTCAATAAAAATTGTACTGATATAAATATAGAAATTAGAAAATATTATCAAAGTTTACCGGGAATGATAATTCAAAAGTAAAGTGTTTTTTTTTTCTTTTTGCAATACTTTGACCCCTCACTAGAAATATTTAAGAAAGAATTTAGAGGAATCAAATATAGTTTCTTATAGATATGGTTTGGTACTAATAATTAATACTGAAATAACTTTATTGAAACTCAATGGAAACCCTTTCAAATGCTATCTACAGAAGGTGCTACTAGTACTTCCATGAGAAGGTGTTGCAAATTGCCGCCCGAATCCTGTAGCCAAGTCTTGCGCGCTTCAAGACGTTCTTCGTCACCATCTCCATTGTGCTGCCTCACAATTGTTGCTGCCTCATAATTTGCACCAAACAGCTTCACACATTCAATTCTATCAGAACACGAATGGATTGAGGTTTTTCCGAATAGAATGTTTTTATACTGTAGCCCAGAAATGGAAAATCAAGATGATTTAGCTCTGGACTGAGTGCTGGCCAGAATATCTCAGTGCCTCTTCTGGTAACTCGTCCTTGAAATTTTTCTGCCAAAACCTGCTTAGCCACCCTTCTGCAATGAGATGGAGCACCATTTTGCATCCACCAGAGTCTGCGTCATGTTGCAGTGGTTCAAAAAGGTTTGCCACACTCTGTATTTAAACAAAGACAGGTAACAGGAACCTTCAACCGAGACACAACGGCCGTCGACATCGATGAATGCATAGACAATAAAATAATAAAATTTGCCGTACACCATCGTCCTTTCTATCATTTCTTCCAACAATATCATATGGATTCTCATCTGCAAATTATGACACAACAACAATTAAGAGAGTGACGAAGAACGTCTGGAAGCGCACAAGACTTTGCCAAGAGGATTCCAGTGGCCATTTTCAACACCTTTTGTAGATAGCCCTTAAAAGTATTTTCAATGAGATTCAAATAAGTTTATATCACATGAAATGCAAGAACCAAACCATATCTTCTAGAAATTATATTTGTTTCCTTTAAATTCTTATTTCAAATATTCCTAATGGGGGGCCAAAGTATTGCAAAAAAAAAAACACTGTAAAACAGACTCCAAAATTTGATAGTAGCTGAAATATACATTAAGAATATGACTTTCATAAGACATAAAACAGAATATGACTTTCATAAGACATAAAACAGAATATGACTTTCATAAGACATAAAACAGAATATGACTTTCATAAGACATAAAACAGAATATGACTTTCATAAGACATAAAACAGAATATGACTTTCATAAGACATAAAACAGAATATGACTTTCATAAGACATAAAACAGAATATGACTTTCATAAGACATAAAACAGAATATGACTTTCATAAGACATAAAACAGAATATGACTTTCATAAGACATAAAACAGAATATGACTTTCATAAGACATAAAACAGAATATGACTTTCATAAGACATAAAACAGAATATGACTTTCATAAGACATAAAACAGAATATGACTTTCATAAAATATAAATATTATCCTTTTGTAGCTAGTTGTTACCTCAAAGAAGTCTTCAGCCAATACATCGTGCGAAGCTCTGCCACCCGTCCAATCGAAAACATTTTCGCTAATCTCAAGTAACTCATAGTTCAGTAGCTCTTCTTGCCTCAAAAGTACCTTCAACTGCAAACAATATATATCATATACTTCTAGTTCAAGAAAAGGAATGAATTTGCTTTTTTTATCAGAATTTAGAATTGAGAAGAATTAGCTAGGATTACCTTTGCATTTCCAACACCGTCAGATTTGAATTTATACCAGAAAGTAGTGCAAAATCCTGTCTCGTTAGTTGTGAAAGTAGGTGAGATCAAGTATGAACTTAGAAAAACAGTGTAGTCAGGATCGAGATTGGACTGCATGAAATGACCTGTAATACGAAATTGAAACACAAGATTCGTACCATCCATTCAGTAACTATAGTTATTAGAAAAATTGAAACCGTACCAATTAATCATGTACCTACGGTTGATCCCAGCGATTGGTCACTAAAAGAGCCACTGACCCAAGTCCAAGGTACAGAATCATCGCTGAAAGATACGGTGTGATAACCACAAAGCGTCTGGGATTCAAAATCACAAAAGAGCGGATCTTCTGTATTATTAACTGCGAAGGAAAGATACTATAGAGTTAACTCGAAAAAAATATAAAATTTTGTCACTACAATCGCAATGCAGACAAACCATTGTAGCAATATCCTTCTTCTAGTATAACGTCATCAAAACCAAAGACTCCATCTTCCCATTGCTCTTTGAGTGTTATACTGATAGCAATTTGTAAATTATACGGGTTCCCAAGTTCAAAGTCTATTTTCGTCCAATCCTCTCCTGTTTTGTCGGTTATGGCAGCGAGGTTTCTAACGACAACTCCATCAGTCCTAATTAAAAACAGATGTTATAATTAATTAAATACATTAAATAAATAATATAAAATTCAAATATGTCTTCATTTTCATAGATTTTAAACTTACTCGAGAAGAAATATTTCGAGAAGAGATGAACCAGTTTCTTGTTTCCAAAACCATATAGTGAGGCATGACACATTAGATTCAAGGCCTATTGGTGGGCTGATTACCATTCCTTGACCAGCGTTCGTTGTAGGTTCCAGCCCCATGTAGTATCCACCTGAAAGAATACTCATTGATCACCTATTCAAATTCACTAAGAAGGATCTTATTAAAATTTCTCCATGCACCTCACCCATAGTATGATCATCAGGAGGACCATAAGGAATGCCTGAAGGAGCAGTTCTCGTCCACTCCAGTGCGTATCCATCATCGTTGTACCAACCACAGTCGTCGGTGGTGAATGAACAGTTCACAAAGAACTGAGATTATTAAAAGTCAACATGGATAAATCTTATCACTATTATTTATCCGAAACGTTCATACGGTGGCTGTTGACAACATATCATTTTTAGCACAGTCATACATAACCCATGTACAGTATATATATATTCTATTACACTTTATAAGAAATATTATCTAGTACTTGTATTATTAATATGGAAGTAATTTCGTAACAAAAGATCAACATCAGTACCTCTGAATCCTCAACATCTGCTGTTAGCGCATCTTGACAGCTACCCTCCGATACAGAGATGTCATCGATGCTAGCGGAAGAATCCTCTGATAACATGTTAGTTACTACCAGAGCCAACTGTAGGACAAGGAAGAGAAGGGATTGGTTTGGAATAAAAATCAGAACCATATATATATAGACGTATGAATTACGCAAGTTGAAAAATTAAATTTATGACGATGGGAAAACATAACTATTTTGCACTTCAGTTATTTTCATAGCAGTCTTCTCAATTTCCTTGTGATTATTTATTAGTATCGTTACAGATTGAATTATATTTTAATATGTATAATTGTCGCCTATATGTAATCAATACTATTATCCAATCTAACACTTTATTCGAAATTGGATGAACCTAATGAGTAAAATATGTTAAGAAAATGAAAAACAATCGAATTAGAAAACACTTTTGATAGTCTTACCCTAGATTTCCGGGAAAGGTCATGAATATTCAGGTAATTTCTTTCCCATTTCTTGCTTCCAGTTTGAGAAGATGACCAAATATCCTCATCACTGAATTAAGATGTTACTTATAATAACAATGATATTCAAAGGATAAAATTATACATTGCTATTTACAAAACAGAAACATTTCTTTCCTAATAAGTTAATAACTAATAAAAAGATTATATGTAGAATAGAGATTTAAGGAAGAACCTATATATGAAAAACAAAAATGCGTATCCTATAATCAGAAAGAGAGATATAAAAGCATCTAACGTGTCTAAACATTATTTAAATGATAAGGATGTACTAAATAATTAATTCAGAGTAAATAATATTATTCTACTACCTTGTACTTACTTCAAGGTTACACTCAGTCGACTTCCCCTTCTAACAAGGTAGGAGAAAACCAGACACAGATGTTCTTTACTGGTTAGGCTGGTAGAAGGTAGGTCAGCTCTGGCAGACCCTTCGTTAGCTCCTCCAGAAACAGTCAGATGTTTGTTTTCTGGAAGTTAAAAGTGAGATAGAATCACAATGATGTATTGACAGATATTGTATAGGTAAATAGTTTCATGAATATTAGAAAAACTAAAATCATTTAAGGATAAAAATAACTAAGAATAGAGTGAAGAAAAGCACAGTGGCTAATTGTTTCCATTTACCAACTTTAATCAGGAAAAATGAATGGGAATTTTAGATAAATAAATTTAATGGATAATTATAATTATTGAAAATTGGAGGTTTTGTAAAGCAGAGTGTAAATTCATCATCAGGAGCAGTTGTGAAATTTATGATAATAAAGAAACTTATGGATAATAATTAATAAGACAGCTAAGATAAACCGGACACTTAACAGTAACAGGTCACTTAAGATCAATACAGCAAAAATATACAAATAACAACAGGGCACTTTGAAAAATGAAAAACTGGACTCCTTGTATCAACAGGGACACATAGGACTGATATTGGACATGTTAATTAAGATCGATGATTAGTTTTAGAACCGGAGGATAATTGATATACTGCTATAGATGTTGACTGATTGCCTCATACCTCCTGTAGCTTTTAAAAATTTGCAGAAGGTTTTAATCGTATATAACTCTAATTTTTAATGTGGATTTGATGAATAGGTTTACCTGTTAAGTCAAAAAGATAAAATTTTCAGCAATAGTTAGGTCCATAACAAAATTCCATATTTCAACAAGTTGAAGTCCTAAATTATATGTTTTTTTCTTCTAGGGTCGAAAGTGGAGCCACCCGATATCTCTGAACTTATTCTAGTCTCTGCTATGTTAATTAATAAATATATTCATGTAAAATTACCAAAAGAAATATATTAACTCACGTTTCGAAACGTCGTGTAATTTTGTATCTGCCACGTCCCATTTTCCAGTGAATTCCAGTCCGCAACTTGAATCATCGGAGAAATCGCAACTCCAGTTGATTGCAGGTTGTCCTGAAAAGAAAAATAATTTAATATTCATCTCATTTTAATCATGTATAGATTCTATATGTGACCCCTATATATATTTGTAAATTTATATATTCAGGATTGAAGAATACTATATTCAGGAATATGTCGAACAATTTCTTAGGACTTTGGTAAATTTTTATTTATTTCTGTTTGTAAATATCTTTAAAAGGGAATGAAACAAGGAGACTCTATGCCTCATGTACATTGTTTGGGGTAGAAATAGCTTTGTAGGTTTTACTGAAGATTCATAGTTGATAAGAAGACGTGTAACATGCTCTATAAAACAGTTAATGTTTAGGTTGATAGATTATGAAATAGTTTAGCAAAGAACTTCGTAACGGTTTCTGAGCGGGGATAGGAAATATTTTTTATAGTTAGGCTTAATCAGGATTGGATATATTGAGAAAAGAGAACACCCCTGGGTGTAATGAAATAGAATAATTGATGGTTAGTTGGAGATTTAGAAGAACTGAGGGAATAGAAGATGCAGAAGAATTAGTTCCCGACCAGACCCCAACGAGAGACCTCCCTCGTGTTGACAGCTATGTCTTGATATCTAGTGGTGTTGTGAATACTAAGTTGGAAGAGATGTCCCGTGACTTGACCAGAAGCCTCTGACCAGTTTCCACAATATGTTTAAGTATTTTTGGTTCTAGCCTCTCATTAATAATTGTGTTGATTAGTAATACGTCTATTTCGAATGTTAAATTGTATAATGTACTTCGAAAATATTTTTAGTAACCGTTCTGTGTAATGTCATGCATGAATCATAATATGTGTTTCATTAACATCGTAGAATCAGGAATCCCTTGCAATCATGAGAATTAATACTTATTTTCGAATAAGACGAAACCATGCTAGAATGTTGTTCGACTACTTCGATGAGGTACATTAGCTACCGTAAATGGAAATGATCAAATGGAAAAAAAAAGTAATTAAATGAAGATACAAGATTATCAGACCTCCAATCATTCAATCACAATGATAAAGAATTTTGCAATTGAACAAATGCGACATTAATGAAAACAATAAAATAGTATAAATGACACAACAGCAGAGTTGAGATAGATAGAGTTATTGATAGATTATTTATTATTATATAGTATCGGAAATGTAGCGTGACGTCATCTATTTTGAACCAATCGGCAGCTCGAGTAGTCACGTGATTCTAAAGAGTGCAAAGAAAAATATTTTTATTTTTATTTACTTGATCACTAAAATGAGCTTGGAAAATATTCATCCAGCTCATACAGATACATATGAACATATCTATGAACCTTATGATTCATGGGCATACCAACTTTAACTTTACACAAACAATTTACTGTGAAATTAATAAACACATTAGAATTAATAATAAAAAATCATTTGCATGTTAGATGTCCACGTTCAGAAAAAAATTAAATAATTTAGAGATATTTGTAGTAACAATTGTAGGAAGTTTTTCTTTTTCAAATAATATCAAATTATCCTTGAAATGATAGCCTCAGTTAGCTAGATAATATCCTGATCTTTTTCCTGTTTGTCCTATCACCTTCTTAAGGATTTCAGTCGAAATCAGGTCGTTGTTCATTGATATTTCTCAGTTCAGGTACGTTGTTTATAGCTTTCAAAAATACTCTCATGTGCCAATTGTACCTATTTAGGATATTCTCGTATAAAAAAATTGATGTCAATACGTCCAAAGCAAGAGAATAAATCAATTTCAGAATGTTTTAAAAAAAAATGAGAGTCTATTGTTATCAATCGCAGTGCATTTTGTCTTACTGAATACTGATCATTTCTGATGAGAATTAAGGACCAATTAAATGGGTGCCAATAGTTACGAGCATTATGCAACACTATACTGTATGATGTTACTCCCTAGTCTATATAGGGGAGAACCGGGGGCATTCGGACATAAAGATGGTTCGGCCAACTCGTTCAAACATGTTTATAATTGTAGGAACTACCGCTTATTGCAACTGAATGTGTGCGAGGTGTTAACCGTCAGCTATTTGAAAGATCCAGTGCGGAGATGTAGTATTTCGCCCCCGAGGGGTAATTTACTGTTTTCTTCAATATTGATGTAATTTTTCGTGATTCAATTGGATCGTGTGTGGACTATATGAATACGAAACTGATTCTCAATCTCAAAGGTATGAATTATATCAATATTTTATGTTATGTTTGGTGTGTTCGAAAAATAATACAAATGAAATTAGAAAAATGGTGATGTTTTTAATTTTGAAGTGTCATTTGGGATGAATTTTATTTAGGTTGGTTTGGACGGTGTCCGAACCTTCCCTCTGTACCCGATACGTACAGTCCACCATTGCAATTTATTGAAGTAATTCTTATGAAAAAGGACATTCTGAACATAAATTTAATTATTTTAATTGACATAGCATTCGTTTATATAATTAGTTTCAACTTTTGATATTAGTGTCTTTAATTTACAAATTGACGATAATAATCATGCCTTTTCATTATAAAAGTAAAACTGATAGAGGCCGTAATAAAGAAAGTTTTCGAAAAGCTTTTGATGAATTCGATCTGTCAGAAAAGCTGCTGAAATTGTAGGTGTAGCAAGATCTACACTTATGGACTATAACATATTTGATGAGATGTAATTTACTAACTTTTGGCGTAATTGCAAGAAAAAGGTAATAGTTATACTCAAAGTAAAAGGCAATAGTTATACCATTTGTTTTTAATACATAGCTATTAAATATGAAGATAATTTCACTATGATTATTCATAAGCTATCTATATTTTGTTTGAGAAAATGTTCAATCATTACAATTATGATATAATTTCAAATACGATGAATTATTACTGTGAATAGCAAGTCATTATGGTTTATTTAAATTAAATTAGTAGATCCGAATTCAATCCTATCGTTTAATTACCCAAATTTCCAATGTTTTAACCATTTTTATGGTGTCCGAATCATCCTCGCAGCTTGTCAGAAGTCTCCCTCTAGGAAGGAGCATTCGGACACTTGAACCCCTCTTACATTTTGTCTTATAACTTTCGAATGAAGGTTTAAACTGTAAAACAGTCTTAATACAAATTGAAGTAAGATGTTTTATCTACACAAAAATCTTTTGATAGTAAAATTCGAATAAGTTTACGAATTATTCCATTTTTAACAAAAACTGTCCGAATGCTCCAAAGTTATAGAGTGAAGAGTTTAAACTCGAGTCATAGACGGTATCAAAGAAAAACGTACCTAAACAAATATAACAGTTATTGTTAATTTATTTTAAATTTATTATGAACGATGCTGGATAAATTGAAGAACTGTAAAATAATCATTCCTTGACTCCTAGTCTCATTTTCTTGATAACAAGATTATTTCTGTACTCTGCTTTAGTTAGCCATCAAAATCTTCTTTGTCTTAATGAAGAAAAGTTTTCTTTGGTAATATTGGGGTGACTGAAATAAAGTTAGTTCCTAACTCCCAATAGCTGGATTGTCAAACACTGATAAAAAAAATCACCGTGTTACTGTTACAATTAAATATATGCATAATTCATTTAATTTGATATATTTAATATTACGATTATATACTCTATATTTTATTAATATAAATAATATGGTCACATAAAATATGAGTTTCTGTTTAATTAGTTAAAAATCGAAAATAGATACCTATATACAGGGCTGGCAAAAGTTTGATGTTACTTTTAGTTTTAAAAATCAATTAAACTAAAACTAAGAAAATTAAAGATATTTGATTAATGCATACAAAGGGTGAATGTTTTGAAGTTATTATTTTAAGAATGTTCTGATTATTTACAATTATCGTTTATTCGCATTCTATTTACCACACATTCCATTACTTTTCTTAACAAATATCTTGCAATGATATCTTGCTATGATATCTTGCTATGATATCTTGCTATGATATCTTGCAATGATATCTTGCTATGATATCTTGCTATGATATCTTGCTATGATATCTTGCTATGATATCTTGCTATGATATCTTGCTATTATATCTTGCTATTGTATCTTGCTATGATATCTTGCAACGATATCTTGCTATTATATCTTGCTATTGTATCTTGCTATGATATCTTGCAACGATATCTTGCTATGATATCTTGCTATGATATCATGCTATGATATCTTGCTATGATATCTTTATGATATAATTTAAGGAGACCTTAAATTATCGCCTATAATATGAAGATTTTGTAATTTAAATTACGAAAACTAAGTTTCTGAACAAGCTTTGTCTGAAAAATCTTTTGAAATTCAAACGCTTACAACTTTAGCTACAGACATGGGATTTTCTTTCATAAAAAGATACTTAACTTTTTTGCCAATAAGTTGTCTTAGAAAATTAAGAAAAAACATTAAAATTTCCACAGAATTAGAAAAAATAACTAAAATACTTATATATTTCTGTATACTTTTTCATACAACAAGAAATTTATCAAGAAGGCTTTGTAACTTTGTAGACAAATAAATTCACTAAAAATGAAAGAAACCCTATGTGTCTAACTCAAAAATTGTACGAGTTGATGCATTTTTAACTCAAAATTAAACTTTTTGAGAGAGGAAAATCCCAGAAACTTTTTGAAAAGAGAAAAGAAAAAAATGGTTCTACACTTTTTGTGCTTCAATATTTTCACAGGTTATCTGGGGAACTATAAGGCGTCATTTTATGCAAAAAAGAATCACTTTGTGGAACGTTCAGTAATACAGTCCCCTAAACAAAATGGAATGAATGAATTCTATAATGATTCAATGAACACAAAAATAATCACAGACATAAATAAAGATAAATTATATCAAAATTGCCAAACTGAATTATACACAATTATGATTAAATGCACTTCTTCTACTACCAAATATCAATTTAATAAGGAAAGTTTAGTCTCTAAATACTCAATAATAACTTCTTTTTTCAATCAAAAATATTCACTAAAATCCTCACCAAATTTTGCAAACAGAATCAGAAACAGTAAAGTCTTTAATAACTTGTTTTCCAAAGTCCACATTTTCTTAGCTATATTATCACTTGCTTATGTATTTTTTAGAATAAACTAGCAGAGTAAAACATTAACATATCACAATGTAGAGCAATACAACAATGATTAGAACTTACAGACTGTAGGTAGGTATGATGCCTACCAGAGATAGGTAGGTAGCCTATCACTCCGAGTAATAGGCTATTGTTTGATTAGATAGAATTCGATAGAAATAATCACTAATTTGCTTGAAAATCATTTGCGACTGGTATGGTGTAATGAATCGAATGTTTGATTTGACAAAGTAAAAGTTATTATTAGGCCGTGACAATATGCTTTAAAATCTTATTTGATTCCAAGAATTTCCAATTCTCTTCGTTAAGTTCTTATGATTTGAACGGATATATTGTCATAATTAACTCTACTTATAAATAATTATACGCAGTTAGATTTAAAATGATTGTGCGGCAGTCGTAGAAAATATTATGAACTATATAGTAATTATTAAGTTATATTATAAATTTTATCACCCTATGCAGTATACAGGGTGTCTCAGAAAGAGGCAAACGAAGAAAAAATTCAACAATCCATTAGTTGTTGGATTTTATCCACGGCTTCTACTGACAAAATTTATGTTGCAATGTATGCCTGTATTCAGTCTTCGTACGTTATGCAGCTATAAAACAACAGAAATATTGTTCACAAGTTATTTCTGATATACATATATCTTAAGTTTAATCAGTAATGAACTACAAAAGTGTCAATAAGGATTAAATAATATAGGTAAATAGGGATTAAGAAACAAGGGGGCTCATGACCGGGGGGAGGGGGGTTTATAACCGAGGGGACTCATGACCGGGGGGGGAGGAGGGCTCATGACCGGGGGGACTCTTGACCGGAGGGGCTCATGACCGGGAGGGCTCTTGACCGGAGGGGCTCATGACCGGTGGGGCTCTTGACCGGAGGGGCTCTTGACCGGAGGGGCTCATGACCAGGGGGGGGGCTCATGACCGGGGGTTGGGGGTTCTCATGACTGGGGGGGCTTATGACCTGTACACACAACAAAAATACATCTGTATTTGCCTGTTGGTTGGTTGGTTGGTTGCAAGAAAAATGTCACTCTTTAACATTAAACATACCATATAATTCAATGACTAATTATTGTCATCACGTCAAAAATGCGGATAAAAGAAATCCGGATAACAGTAAATTACAGATACAAAGAAATAATATAATCCGATAAAAAAAATTGAATTGAATCCAGAGATTTAAAGTAAATCGAAATTAAAAAAATATTCAATATTTTAAAAACGGAATTTCCAACCAATCAGAGATATCAAAAAATCCCAGATTCAAAAACAAATCAGAATTTAAAAAATACTGATTTCTACAGAAATCCATAATTTCAAAGAAATCCATTATGAGAAAACAATTTAAAACAAAATCTGCAATTTGAACAAATCGACAATTTCAACAAAAATCCGAATTCAATAAGAAAAAATTCTAAATTCTTAAAGGTCTTAATTGAATATAAAGAGATATCAAAAAATCTGATTTATAAAATATCCGATAGCACAAAAATCACGAATTTAAAAGAAAATGGGATTTATTAAAAAAAAAGTCTCTAAAATATCTGAGATGACAAAAAAAAATTCGGTAATACGAAAAATCCGAGGTTAAAAAATATCGAGATTTAGAAATACGGGATTATTTAAAAATATCGGATTATATAAAAAATACTTAAAATTTTTATTTAAAAATCAAGAAGATGATGATATACATATAATAATTTTGGAAATTAAAAAACCAATTAGTCCATAATTATTTTCAAAGAATAATAGAGAAATCATGATGACCGAAATGTGATTAACAGAGAAAATAAAAAACCTTGTTAAAAAAAATCCTAATACTTTTTGATAATTCTGGATAACAACAAAAAAAAGTAACCAAAAATTTAAAATCGTCATTTTTGAGGGGTAACTCGATCACTGAAGTGTTGTATAAATTATAACCCGTGGTCCTATTTGGTTGAATGTGAAGATCACTCAAATTACGCTTCTTACAATTATTTTTCTTATTCTAAAATAAAATTTATAATTGAACTCTTATAATTTCCTAAACAGGCATGCATTAAAAGGTGACCGGTATATTCCACACTATGTAAATATTTGAAGCTTTAACTAATATCATTTCAGTCTACCCTAATAACTAATATCATCTCAGTCTACTCTATTAACTAATATAATCTCAGTCTACCCTATTAACTAATATCATTTCAGTCTACCCTATTAACTAATATCATTTCAGTCTACCCTATTAACTAATATCATCTCAGTCTACCCTATTAACTAATATCATCTCAGTCTACCCTATTAACTAATATCATTTCAGTCTACCCTATTAACTAATATCATTTCAGTCTACCCTATTAACTAATATCATCTCAGTCTACCCTATTAACTAATATCATCTCAGTCTACCCTATTAACTAATATCATCTCAGTCTACCCTATTAACTAATATCATTTCAGTCTACCCTATTAACTAATATCATCTCAGTCTACCCTATTAACTAATATCATCTCAGTCTACCCTATTAACTAATATAATCTCAGTCTACCCTATTAACTAATATAATCTCAGTCTACCCTATTTACTAATATCAACTCTGTCTACCCTATTAACTAATATCATCTCAGTCTACCCTATTAACTAATATCACCTCAGTCTACCCTATTAACTAATATCATCTCAGTCTACCCTATTAACTAATATCATCTCAGTCTAACCTATTAACTAATATCATTTCAGTCTACCCTATTAACTAATATCATCTCAGTCTACCCTATTAACTAATATCATCTCAGTCTACCCTATTAACTAATATAATTTCAGTCTACCCTATTAACTAATATCATTTCAGTCTACCCTATTAACTAATATCATCTCAGTCTACCCTATTTACTAATATCATCTCAGTCTACCCTATTAACTAATATAATCTCAGTCTACCCTATTAACTAATATAATCTCAGTCTACCCTATTTACTAATATCAACTCTGTCTACCCTATTAACTAATATCATCTCAGTCTACCCTATTAACTAATATCACCTCAGTCTACCCTATTAACTAATATCATCTCAGTCTACCCTATTAACTAATATCATCTCAGTCTAACCTATTAACTAATATCATTTCAGTCTACCCTATTAACTAATATCATTTCAGTCTACCCTATTAACTAATATAATTTCAGTCTACCCTATTTACTAATATCATTTCAGTCTACCCTATTAACTAATATCATTTCAGTCTACCCTATTAACTAATATCATCTCAGTCTACCCTATTAACTAATATCATCTCAGTCTACCCTATTAACTAATATAATCTCAGTCTACCCTATTAACTAATATAATCTCAGTCTACCCTATTTACTAATATCAACTCTGTCTACCCTATTAACTAATATCATCTCAGTCTACCCTATTAACTAATATCACCTCAGTCTACCCTATTAACTAATATCATCTCAGTCTACCCTATTAACTAATATCATCTCAGTCTACCCTATTAACTAATATCATCTCAGTCTACCCTATTAACTAATATCATCTCAGTCTACCCTATTAACTAATATCATCTCAGTCTACCCTATTAACTAATATCATCTCAGTCTACCCTATTAACTAATATCATCTCAGTCTACCCTATTAACTAATATCACCTCAGTCTACCCTATTAACTAATATCATCTCAGTCTACCCTATTAACTAATATCATCTCAGTCTACCCTATTAACTAATATCATCTCAGTCTACCCTATTAACTAATATCACCTCAGTCTACCCTATTAACTAATATCACCTCAGTCTACCCTATTAACTAATATCATCTCAGTTGGTTCTGTTATCCGAGAAGGTCTATTTTATTTACTCAATGTATTTACTTGCTGTCTGCAAACCTTCACAGATATTTCACCACATCTGTTAACAACATTTCCTTTAGGAATCTTTTGTCTTCTATTTTAATGATCTATTAATTGAAATGTTTTGTCAATTGTGATTTATTCGAATTATAATGAATTCCATTTATACATTTTGCCTTCATGTTCAATGAAAAAATATTTAAAAACTAGATCACAAAATCGTTAAATTTTGGAATCATATTTTAACGTATTTTTTGTGAAAATTGTATATATTATTTTTTTATTATATTTGTGAATTTAGTTGTATTTTTTTGAGATTTAAAGATGAAACCATGTTCAACGTCAATCCAACATCACAGGTTCAATCCACCTGACGTATAGTTGATGTGATCTGGTCATAGAGACACAGGGGGCTCCAGTCCCAAGACTCTTGAGGTGTCACTTGGTCCACATATCTGCCCCATCCGTCTCCATTGATTAGCTGGAGTGGTCAGGATAGGGAGATACAACCTACCTCTGGCTACTGGATGTACAACACTGGGAACACTTGGTCACTAAAAAGTAAAAGTAGAGAAAATAGTAAATCAAGAAATAGAAGGAATTTAAATTCGTTTTACGAATATCCGCTCTAAAATCATAGAATTTAAAATGTTTAGAAAAAAAAATTATGAATTATGATTTTATTTGATAGTTCTAATAAAATAACAGTAGTTTTAATAATTTCAAAACAAAAAATTAGTATATTGTATTGGTTTGCTATAGAATATTAGAAATAACTACAACAGTGTAATCAGTTTTGACTTATTCAAATTTAGATAAAGGATTTTAACCACAGAAGCAAAGTAATTATGTAGTAAATAATCAAACCCTTGTATTTTTACAGCAAAATACTTTTTCAGGGGAAGGAAAATTAAAATATAGGCTAATTTTCTTCTCAAATTAAATAGAGAACCTGAATTAATTATATTACAATTATTTCACTTTTCTAAATTTCAATTTGAATCCTTTATTCCTCATTCTTTTCCTCTTTCTTCATGTCACTCCTCACTACAATAGAAATCTACTTAGAAGTTGGCTAAAAAGATCACCATAACCTCTTCTTTACTCCAGAAATCAGTCACTTGAGTTCCTAGCCAAACATGTTCTTCATGTCCTTCAGTTAAGGACTCTATATCACTCCTGGCTAATTTAGGACATTACCGCCAAAGACCTCCTCTAGGGTACTCCGGTAATATCCCCTCAAGAGCACCCTGTCAATGCACCACTCCAAGATATCACTGTCATGATCTTCTCAGCAGAAACAAAAATGCCCTCCACACTCCACTGGCTATCCACACACTAGTGGGAACTCCCGTTAAAACCCACCATCTGGCAAACCTTTCAACAGCCAAAAATAATCGGAAATACATTTAAATCATTTGGAAATGTACTATAATAATATCAGCGTGTTTTCTAAGTAATGAAGCTTAGAAATCATGTTTGGATTGTGTCCATTAGCAATGTGAAGAGACCAAAGAAAGTCACCCAAAATACCAACATTCGTTAAAATCGACTAAGATAAGAAAAATAGCGTGGTGAAATATTTGTAAAATTCTTGTTAATATGAGAAATATTTTTATTGCTAATAATTTTTTCCTTTTGATTTCAATAAAGTTTTCATTCGATTTATAAATTGGATATCGGCTATTTTATACGTATTGAAATTTTAAAATAGAGCACAGTCAATTTAAATAGCGAAATGAAAAACAATATAAATAATTCATATTATATAATTTTGTACTTAATTACAAATTAGTGTTCCCAATTACAAATGCTGTTTTTCTATACGTTTAAATTAGAATCATTAGCAGTTTAACACTAAAACTATATCATTGAATATCAAAATATTCAAGAAAAATTGCTATTTAAAGATAAATTCCATCCAAAGTTTTTTATTTTTATTTAATAGGTTATAAAAATTCAATAAAATTAACCAAACTACACTAGGGTAAGTTCCTAATTATCGGTCAGTTTCACATTTTTGGTTACATAAGAAAAAAACTATATGATTATAATTATTTCACTAGGATTGGTTGAGTAAAAACAACCAACCCGGGTTGGTTGTTTTTACTCAACCAATCCTAGTGAAATAATTATCATTATATAGTTTTTTTTTATATGCCCGAAAATGTGGAACTGACCGATAATTTAGAACTCACCCTACATATAACATACGATGCGGCACTAAAATTTACCAGTTTTGGACATGCTGATGCTATAGCAATTTTCTATTTTCTTGATAGAAAAATATCAGAAAAAGTAAGTTCGTAATTGTCATTTAAATATTCAAGATATTTACATTTATTGTCTTGCTAACGTTTTTTTAAATTTTAAGGGTATATTCGATCATGTAATACATATTTTATTATTAACAAGACAATAGTTTTCCATTAATATTTTCCATTACGTTGTAAATTGGTATCAAATCCTATTTATGAAGCGTGCCGTGTAAAAGAATGAGAATTTTTTTTAATTTCATAACCATGTGTTTTTCGTTCCTTCATTTCATACGATCAATTTATTAATATTAATTAATACACATTTAACTTTTAAATATTCTCCAAGTGGTAATCTTTTTAATATCTTCATAATAGTAAAATTAGCGATGAAATGAGTAGGTATTTTGGTGGGTTACTCCATGACAAAAATATCATCAGAAAATTTGGATCAACATAGAATTTAATGTTAATTTTGTTGCAATTATATATTTGAGTAAATAAGTTCAAGCCAATTAAATAGCTTAAACTTACAGAGCAATCAGAAGCGTCTTCCATCTGTATGACTGTCTGTCCGTCACACTATAATACGCTTGGTAGCAGCTTGTATATACAGGGTGGCGCAAAAAAAAGGAAACCCAATTTTAAACTAGTTTATTTTTAAAAATAATCAAAGCTAGAAATTTTCTAAAAACACAGTTTTATTTGTTTACTATTTGTGCATCTATCTTGATAATCTGTTAAGAGTTACGACAAATTTTAAATATCCTGCAGTGAATCAAAAAAATAAAAATAAAAAGGGCTTGCGCGAGCACGAAATATATGAAAAAATCATAAGAGGTATAATTCATTTTATATGGATGTAAAAACATTAAATTCTACTATTTTTTTTGTAACAAATAAGAGAAAATAAAACAAATAATTACCATTTGAAAGTTGTTTTTTGAAGGTAAAATTGATATCTTTATAAAATCAGTTCGCCGTTAATTTGTATCTCCTATTCGATACCCTCAAAAAGCAGTTTTTAAAAGAACAAAGTGTTTTTGTTGTGACAATTTTTTTAAACACTGTGAGTTTCACGCATGTTCAATCTCATTTTGAACAACGCTTTCTGGAAAGATTTCCACCAATTGTAAAACCGTATTGACAAATGTTAATAAGTTCAAAACTGAAGAAATCACTTTAAATTTGAACAAAAATTGATCATGTTGCAGGAGAAAAGAATGAACACATGAAAACATTAATCTTATTCATGAACAGTTTATTGAGAATACAAAAATATCAAAAGGAAAGGATTAGATATCATTTAAGACACATTTCACTAAATTGTTAAACACGATTTAAGATATTATCCTTTCCAGATGCATGCAAGGCTCGAACTCTTAGAACTTATTTACTGCACCGTCTAAATTTTACAAAATGGTTTCTGCAAAAAAATTCACAATTTGTAGAAGATATCGTGATTAGTTGTGGATATGAAAATCCATGAATGAAAGAGTCAATAACAAAAGCGTTAATGAATGAAAAATTGTATGATTTAATATTTACTACTAGTATATGGAAATAAATTATTCCTATTATGAACTTTTTTGCGTATTTCGAACTCGCGCAAGCCATTTTTATTTACTTTTTTTTAATTCACTGCAGGAGGTTTAATTTTCTTCGTAACTCTTAATAGATTATCAAGATAGATGCAAAAAAAGTGAACGAATAAAACTGTGTTTTTAGAAAATTTCTAGCTTTGATAGTTTGTAAAATAAACTAATTTGAAAATGGGTTTCCTTTTTTTTTTGTGCCACCCTGTATAGCATGGGTATAAATTATTCTGATGTCAGTTCAGTAAATGGTTTCAATAACTAAATTAAATTTCATTCTATTGAATGGTGGGACAAAATCGGAGCCTTAGTCAGTTAGTAGTATACATAAAATATTATTTTCATTGAAATTTTATCAGTGTCCATAAAATAGTTATTTTCAAATGAAATAAAAGTAAAAATGTTTAACAATTTTTTTGCCAGAAACCACGAGATGAATATGCGATAATATGCTAAATTATAACTAAGTAATAGATAACTGAGATACCTAACACATTTATTTCATTTATTTGAAATATTTAATAAAAACAACAGAAGGGAAGAATAGCTTCGACAATTATTGAATTAATATGTGATAATAATTGTTTTCTAATTTATACTATTATCTATTATATAGGTTCACCATATTAGTAATATATAATAGAAACGCATATCTTTAAAATACTGAGTATAGGTGAACCTATGTATCTCAGAGTATGAAAAAAAGGTTTTATTAAACATTGATCCTAGTGATTCGTATTTTGATCAAAGTGCAGCTTTACTCATAGTGTCCATAAATAAAGGAAATTGAAATTTGATCATTAATGTATAGAAAAGATTAGAGTTGGAACATACTTCATATTGTATACTTGGCATAAAATAATTATTGCTTAAATACTAAAATCCTCATAAACCATACTAATTAAAATAAGTATAATTTTTCTAAAATAGAATTTGTAGTTTAAAATTGAATATTTATATATAATTTAAAATTAATGTTAACCTGTGATATACTTCGTATCTTTTAAATAATAATTATTCAATAATATCTCAAGATTTCGAATCTTCAACTTAGTTCTTTTAAACAAATCTCCACCATCTAATTATATATCAGGTATATATCCCAATCCGACCTTAGAAATTTCTGATCGACTTATCAAGACCAACTTTTCGAATAAGGAGAGTGTAACTAAGTTTCCTGTGACGCGTTTGCCTGCAGAGTCTAGTGGTAGAAAGGCAAGTCGCTACCCCAGTGTTGGTTTAAGGTGATAACAAGCTAGTGTTTGATTTTCACAGAGAGACAATGTAGTTGATTTTATAAGCCGCCATTTGCCGACGCTGAGGAAGATTAATTGACACTTGATGTTTTTCTCTGCAAACACCTACCTTTGGTTTCTAAGTCAAATAGTGGGGCAAGTTCCGAGTAAGCGAACGGTTCCACATTTTCTATCATGTAAGATAAACCGATAATTTATTTAATTCATATCCATGATATCTGCAGATTTTGGACATTATTACTAATAATTCTTTGGTGTTCCTTAAGAATACTAATTACGCATTCTTCAGTTTATCCCTTTTATCATTCATTTTACATAGTTGTTTCCTTAGTGTATTTGATGACTTGTTTGATAGCTTTATTTTATAGTCTCTTAGTACTTTGCCTACTTTCTCTGATACTCCTTTAATATAATGAGTTGATACTTATTTGAAATTAACTTGATATAGTTAACGTAAGTACTATTTATGAATTTCCTTGGATGATCAAATTTGAGGAACCATTCGATGAATCGAAACCTACCTTATAACTGCCAGAATGTGTTGAACATTTAGTCATTTAATGAAATAAGGGCCTAAACCACAAAACTTGAAAATGAAGTTTTTAATTGAAAAGTTACCCTTGTAACAAGAATAAAATTCTGAGTATTTCCATTGTTCCATGCAAAGATAAGTAAAAAGTATTTTATAAGATAAGTAAAAAGTATTTTATAAGATAAGTAAAAAGTATTTTATTAGATAAGTAAAAAGTATTTTATAAGATAAGTAAAAAGTGTTTTATAAGATAAGTAAAAAGTATTTTATAAGATAAGTAAAAAGTATTTTATAAGATAAGTAAAAAGTATTTTATAAGATAAGTAAAAAGTATTTTATAAGATAAGTAAAAAGTATTTTATAAGATAAGTAAAAAGTATTTTATAAGATAAGTAAAAAGTATTTTATGCAAAGATAAGTAAAAAGTATTTTATAAGATAAGTAAAAAGTATTTTATAAGATAAGTAAAAAGTATTTTATGCAAAGATAAGTAAAAAGTATTTTATAAGATAAGTAAAAAGTATTTTATAAGATAAGTAAAAAGTATTTTATAAGACAAGTAAAAAGTATTTTATGCAAAGATAAGTAAAAAGTATTTTATAAGATAAGTAAAAAGTATTTTATAAGATAAGTAAAAAGTATTTTATAAGATAAGTAAAAAGTATTTTATTAGATAAGTAAAAAGTATTTTATAAGATAAGTAAAAAGTGTTTTATACGATAAGTAAAAAGTATTTTATAAGATAAGTAAAAAGTATTTTATAAGATAAGTAAAAAGTATTTTATGCAAAGATAAGTAAAAAGTATTTTATGCAAAGATAAGTAAAAAGTATTTTATAAGATAAGTAAAAAGTATTTTATAAGATAAGTAAAAAGTATTTTATAAGAAAAGTAAAAAGTATTTTATAAGATAAGTGAAAAGTATTTTATTAGATAAGTAAAAAGTATTTTATAAAATAAGTAAAAAGTGTTTTATAAGATAAGTAAAAAGTATTTTATAAGATAAGAAAAAGTATTTTATTAGATAAGTAAAAAGTATTTTATAAGATAAGTAAAAAGTATTTTATTAGATAAGTAAAAAGTATTTTATAAGATAAGTAAAAAGTATTTTATAAGATAAGTAAAAAGTATTTTATAAGATAAGTAAAAAGTGTTTTATAAGATATGTAAGAAGTATTTTATTAGATAAGTAAGAAGTATTCTATAAGATAAGTAAAAAGTATTTTATAAGATAAGTAAAAAGTATTTTATGCAAAGATAAGTAAAAAGTATTTTATAAGATAAGTAAAAAGTATTTTATAAGATAAGTAAAAAGTATTTTATAAGATAAGTAAAAAGTATTTTATAAGATAAGTAAAAAGTATTTTATAAGATAAGTAAAAAGTATTTTATTAGATAAGTAAAAAGTATTTTATAAGATAAGTAAAAAGTGTTTTATAAGATAAGTAAAAAGTATTTTATAAGATAAGTAAAAAGTATTTTATAAGATAAGTAAAAAGTATTTTATTAGATAAGTAAAAAGTATTTTATAAGATAAGTAAAAAGTATTTTATGCAAAGATAAGTAAAAAGTATTTTATGCAAAGATAAGTAAAAAGTATTTTATGCAAAGATAAGTAAAAAGTATTTTATGCAAAGATAAGTAAAAAGTATTTACTAAGATAAGTAAAAAGTATTTTATAAGATAAGTAAAAAGTATTTTATAAGATAAGTAAAAAGTATTTTATAAGATAAGTAAAAAGTATTTTATAAGATAAGTAAAAAGTATTTTATAAGATAAGTAAAAAGTATTTTATAAGATAAGTAAAAAGTATTTTATAAGATAAGTAAAGAGGATTTTATAAGATAAGTAAAAGTATTTTATAAGATAAGTAAAAAGTATTTTATAAGATAAGTAAAAAGTATTTTATTAGATAAGTAAAAAGTATTTTATAAGATAAGTAAAAAGTATTTTATAAGATAAGTAAAGAGGATTTTATAAGATAAGTAAAAGTATTTTATAAGATAAGTAAAAAGTATTTTATAAGATAAGTAAAAAGTATTTTATTAGATAAGTAAAAAGTATTTTATGCAAAGATAAGTAAAAAGTATTTTATGCAAAGATAAGTAAAAAGTATTTTATGCAAAGAAAAGTAAAAAGTATTTTATGCAAAGATAAGTAAAAAGTGTTTTATAAGATAAGTAAAAAGAATTTTATGCAAAGATAAGTAAAAAGTGTTTTATAAGATAAGTAAAAAGTATTTTATGCAAAGATAAGTAAAAAGTATTTTATAAGATAAGTAAAAAGAATTTTATGCAAAGATAAGTAAAAAGTATTTTATAAGATAAGTAAAAAGTATTTTATAAGATAAGTAAAAAGTATTTTATAAGATAAGTAAAAAGTATTTTATGCAAAGATAAGTAAAAAGTATTTTATGCAAAGATAAGTAAAAGTATTTTATGCAAAGATAAGTAAAAAGTATTTTATGCAAAGATAAGTAAAAAGTATTTTATGCAAAGATAAGTAAAAAGTATTTTATGCAAAGATAAGTAAAAAGTATTTTATGCAAAGATAAGTAAAAAGTGTTTTATAAGATAAGTAAAAAGTATTTTATGCAAAGATAAGTAAAAAGTATTTTATGCAAAGATAAGTAAAAAGTATTTTATGCAAAGATAAGTAAAAGGTATTTTATAAGATAAGTAAAAAGAATTTTATGCAAAGATAAGTAAAAGTATTTTATGCAAAGATAAGTAAAAAGTATTTTATAAGATAAGTAAAAAGTATTTTATTAGATAAGTAAAAAGTATTTTATAAGATAAGTAAAAAGTATTTTATAAGATAAGTAAAAAGTATTTTATGCAAAGATAAGTAAAAAGTATTTTATGCAAAGATAAGTAAAAAGTATTTTATGCAAAGATAAGTAAAAAGTATTTTATGCAAAGATAAGTAAAAAGTATTTTATGCAAAGATAAGTAAAAAGTGTTTTATAAGATAAGTAAAAAGTATTTTATGCAAAGATAAGTAAAAAGTATTTTATGCAAAGATAAGTAAAAAGTATTTTATAAGATAAGTAAAAAGAATTTTATGCAAAGATAAGTAAAAAGTATTTTATGCAAAGATAAGTAAAAAGTATTTTATGCAAAGATAAGTAAAAAGTATTTTATGCAAAGATAAGTAAAAAGTGTTTTATAAGATAAGTAAAAAGAATTTTATGCAAAGATGAGTAAAAAGTATTTTATGTGATAAGTAAAAAGTATTTTATAAGATAAGTAAAAAGAATTTTATGCAAAGATAAGTAAAAAGAATTTTATGCAAAGATAAGTAAAAAGTGTTTTATAAGATAAGTAAAAAGAATTTTATGCAAAGATAAGTAAAAAGTATTTTATAAGATAAGTAAAAAGAATTTTATGCAAAGATAAGTAAAAAGTATTTTATAAGATAAGTAAAAAGTATTTTATAAGATAAGTAAAAAGTATTTTATGCAAAGATAAGTAAAAAGTATTTTATGCAAAGATAAGTAAAAAGTATTTTATGCAAAGATAAGTAAAAAGTGTTTTATAAGATAAGTAAAAAGTATTTTATGCAAAGATAAGTAAAAAGTATTTTATGCAAAGATAAGTAAAAAGTATTTTATGCAAAGATAAGTAAAAAGTATTTTATAAGATAAGTAAAAAGAATTTTATGCAAAGATAAGTAAAAAGTATTTTATGCAAAGATAAGTAAAAAGTATTTTATAAGATAAGTAAAAAGTATTTTATTAGATAAGTAAAAAGTATTTTATAAGATAAGTAAAAAGTATTTTATAAGATAAGTAAAAAGTATTTTATGCAAAGATAAGTAAAAAGTATTTTATGCAAAGATAAGAAAAAAGTATTTTATGCAAAGATAAGTAAAAAGTATTTTATGCAAAGATATGTAAAAAGTATTTTATGCAAAGATAAGTAAAAAGTGTTTTATAAGATAAGTAAAAAGTATTTTATGCAAAGATAAGTTAAAAGTATTTTATGCAAAGATAAGTAAAAAGTATTTTATAAGATAAGTAAAAAGAATTTTATGCAAAGATAAGTAAAAAGTATTTTATGCAAAGATAAGTAAAAAGTATTTTATGCAAAGATAAGTAAAAAGTATTTTATGCAAAGATAAGTAAAAAGTGTTTTATAAGATAAGTAAAAAGAATTTTATGCAAAGATGAGTAAAAAGTATTTTATGAGATAAGTAAAAAGTATTTTATAAGATAAGTAAAAAGAATTTTATGCAAAGATAAGTAAAAAGAATTTTATGCAAAGATAAGTAAAAAGTGTTTTATAAGATAAGTAAAAAGAATTTTATGCAAAGATAAGTAAAAAGTATTTTATAAGATAAGTAAAAAGAATTTTATGCAAAGATAAGTAAAAAGTATTTTATAAGATAAGTAAAAAGTATTTTATAAGATAAGTAAAAAGTATTTTATGCAAAGATAAGTAAAAAGTATTTTATGCAAAGATAAGTAAAAAGTATTTTATGCAAAGATAAGTAAAAAGTGTTTTATAAGATAAGTAAAAAGTATTTTATGCAAAGATAAGTAAAAAGTATTTTATGCAAAGATAAGTAAAAAGTATTTTATGCAAAGATAAGTAAAAAGTGTTTTATAAGATAAGTAAAAAGAATTTTATGCAAAGATAAGTAAAAAGTATTTTATAAGATAAGTAAAAAGAATTTTATGCAAAGATAAGTAAAAAGTATTTTATAAGATAAGTAAAAAGTATTTTATAAGATAAGTAAAAAGTATTTTATAAGATAAGTAAAAAGTATTTTATAAGATAAGTAAAAAGTATTTTATAAGATAAGTAAAAAGTATTTTTTGCAAAGATAAGTAAAAAGTTCTTAAATAATTGTCCATTAAAACCTCTAAAATTCTATCACAAACTTAAAATGCTACAAAGGTTTAGTTTGTGGTTGGGATGAAGGTGAAAATATCATTTCAAACTTAGTGACTATATACATCAAAAATGTGTCGTAAAATGAAGAATTTAAATAATCTATTTCTACTCTGTAGCTTTTCAATTCTGTGAATTTAAATGTTTGAATGTGAGTATTTCTGAGTATATTATTATTTAATGTATAACACTAATTTCTCAAATCACAGTTTTCTAATTTCTGATCATTTTCAAATGTTACAAATTGGTCGCTGTGTACCGAGACCAATTATAAAATATCTACAAGCATTACAATTAGTAAAGTTACTTTTTGGAAATGTGAAATTAGGAAGTCTCAAAAATTATTTTACGGATACAAGTTTCTTTGACTTCATTTTATATACTTTTGCCGCTTAGAGAGTAAAAAAAATAGTTAGATCATCTAGCTAAAAGGCTTATTAATTAAATACGTTTAACATAAATACATTACGTTATAGAAACCTTATATATTGAGAAACATGGTCTCCATGCTTTTTTGAATTCGTTCTGATTAGTGTTATTATTTATTAAATTTTAATAAGCACACAATATATTGAGGTGATCAGACCTATGTTGTTTCAAGCGTTAGGTGAATTTGGTAAGAACAAATTTGGTACAAAAGTATCACAATTATTTTTTTCACAAAATCGAATAAATTAAAAACAGGTCATGTCTTTAAAAATTGACGATACATTAAATCTCTACTTTTTCATATTGTAAATTTCATTATTTTCTATATATCATTCATATTAAAATATCTATTAACTATTTTTTAAACAATATCTTAAAAAATTTATTTTTTTATTTTTAACAGCGTTATTCAACTTCTTACACATAACCACCAAGTAATTTAATTCGCTCTCAGAGTATACAGTTAACAGCCTATCGCTGTGTAGTCCTGCCTGCCTGTAGCTATACTTTTTGCGGTGACTTGAACCAACACAGGTAGGTGTGAGTTAGGGTTAAACCACTGCAAACTGACATTTATTTGGCAGAGAGAGAAAAGCTGAAGGCTTCAGAGCAGAGCACTGTCTCTATTCTGCGGTAGGGTCTGTCAATAACCTATCACAGGGATCATTTACAAATCAAACAGCTATTCTATACACCTACACACCCTACACACAGTGTGTTTACTCTGTTTGGCCAGCACATGTTAGTGTGTTTGTGCATACCATGTGTGTAGTCCAGCTAATGAATAGAAAAGAAATATAGCATTTAACACACTAAATACTATGTCAGAGAATAATATAAATAATATCAGTTAACTTTGATATGTGCAACTTACAAAATATTCAAAATGTGTAATAAAGTAATTTAGAATAACATGGGTTAAAAATAACGTTTTTCACATTTAAAGAAAATCAAAATAGGCCTAAATTCAAGAACAATTGAAAAACTGATAAAATGTGAAATTTATATATGAGCTACTTTTACCCATTTAATTTAATGTTTACGATATGAAGATACTTTGTCAATCATACTCATTATATACGGAGTTATACGGCATAAAGATGGGTAAATTCATATCCATTATTTCAATTTATAAGGTTTATTATAATTGGAATAAATTTGTTTGATTAAAAAAATGGCTTACTAACTTTAAATAAGTTGTTATAGTTTATTATTTACATTGGATAATTATCGTACAATACTAATTTATTGCAGCAGTCATAGATAATGCACCAGTACAAAATTCCTCATCTTTTTAAGTAATATGTATTATTTGTCATCTCTTTAATTTGTGTAAAAAATATGGGATTGGACAACGTCGCTTTTCTTGGTCACCCTAAGTACTCGGAAAGTGGTCGTATGTTGTACATAGGTCTTGGTAGGTCAATCTAAATATATTAAAGGTCATATATTTGTTTGTGACCTTGACCATTAATGGCCACTTTACGAGCTCACCTTAAAACATTTCCATGTCTATACCATATTGCACTTGCACTTTTAAATCATGTGTATACCATATATACTTTTTTGAAATGGATATCATATGTATTACATGGTAATTTGGTAAAATAACATATGTTGTAAGTATGGTATTTGATATGTAGCTATGAATGTGGTAAATTATATATGGTAAACACCGGTCATAAGTAAGGTAATTGACATGTGGATATGATGTGGTCAGTTAAACATGTACACAATCTTTATTTTTGTAATCTGATTCAAAAGGGTATAACCACATGTTACTTTTATAGATTTATAGATTGATTCAATGTGAATAACACATATATATACTGCATTGCCACATTAATACCATTAAACCACTTGGTAACAATGTGTAAATGCAATGTGGAATTTTTTGCAAGGGACTATGAGTGTCCGAATATTGCAACGTATTATTTTCAAATTTTCTTCGTAAGAATTAGATAAGTTTAATCAAAATGTTAAACACAGTTTGAAACTATTTAAAATTTTAATAATTGATTTGATAAAATCGTTTGTAACATTTGATATTATATTTATTTTCGATTTGAACTTTTACATTCAAAATTCAGCATTTTATATTACAGAAATAAATTTAATTTATAAATTTTATATAATGAAAGCTAAAATTTGTTCGTTTTGCATATTATATTTTAGAAGTTTCAAAGTAATTGTTTTTTACCTATAAATAAGCCATTTATATCAACTGCAGTAGATTATATAGTAAAAATAATGTACAACAAAAATTTATACATATATTTATTTTGAGGATAAAAACTATTTTCTTTTTCATTTGAAATATTTATATATATATTTTCTCTAATGTATTTTCAGAATTTACCTAAATAAATGGTTAAAACAATTAACTTTTAAAAATACATATTAATTAAATAATGAGTTGTCATTTGATGAGAATGATTTGATTTTTCTAATTTTGGTATTTAATAATTTAGGAATTATTCAATAAATTTTGCCTTGTAGAAGATGGGATAAAATAATTGTACTGGCAAACACTGTAACAAAATAAGAAATACATTTGCTGTGTGAAAAAATTATATGCACATATAAATAGTTATATAATAATGTATTATTATAAATCATCTATATACTGATACTTAGCTATATAATAATAATTATTTACACAGTATCTATATAACGTTGCATAGCTATATATTAATAATTATATACATATCTATATACTGTTACAAAGTTATATAATGCACAGTAGTTATTTCAGGGGTGGACATGATAAGGCTTATCAGTAGATAAGTTGCCACACACCCCCAGAAACTAAAACTAACAATGCACTAGTTTATTGATCTGAATTGGTGAGTTACTGATCTTAATTGGTGAGTTACTGATCTTAATTGGTGAGTTACTAATCTTAATTGGTGAGTTACTGATCTTAATTGGTGAGTTACTGATCTTAATTGGTGAGTTACTAATCTTAATTGGTGAGTTACTGATCTTAATTGGTGAGTTACTGATCTTAATTGGTGAGTTACTGATCTTAATTGGTGAGTTACTGATCTTAATTGGTGAGTTACTGATCTTAATTGGTGAGTTACTGATCTTAATTGGTGAGTTACTGATCTTAATTGGTGAGTTACTGATCTTAATTGGTGAGTTACTGATCTTCATTGGTGAGTTACTGATCTTAATTGGTGAGTTACTGATCTTAATTGGTGAGTTACTGATCTTAATTGGTGAGTTACTGATCTTCATTGGTGAGTTACTGATCTTAATTAGTGAGTTACTGATTTTATTGGGAGAGAATCAACTAAAAAAATTAAATATCTTTACTAGTAGTCTCAACATTGATTCATTTTTCCATATTATAACGTACTCATACTGTCAAGTCATAACATAATCTTCAAGGATAGATGATATTTTTAATTCGTTTACACATGTTGTTAAAATATTTTGTAAAAGTTTTGGGTTGTTGTTTAGTGTTCTTCCCGACCACTAGCCTGTGTTTATACTGGTTAGAATACAGTATGTTTGTTATTGCTGTAAACGGAAATTCTAATTTATATCTAGTTAGGTATATATGCTGATAAGTGATTATACTCTTCACTTGTTTTATATCACTTTGGTCAATTGTGATTTCAGTGTTATCTTTGAGATACATGATGTTAATGAACCATTTACTAGTTTTGATGAGATTATTTTCCAAGAATTTGATAGGTGCTGTCCTATTACTACTAACACTTTATCTAATAAGGATAGAATATAACTATGAACATAAATCGAAATTAGGAAAAGAAATAGTTATTAGAAACTGATGTGAGCAGGAATAGTGACGGTAGGGCTATGTTAGATGAAGCAATTAGAGGTTATACAAAACGAACTTGATCATTGATAAATGAGTTAATACATACTTACTGTTGCTTAGTTGAAGAGGGGTAAAAATTAATAAACTGAAAGTAAATGATTTGATGGTTGTCTACACATATATGAATGCATACAATACAACATCATTTCATCTAGACAATCAATACCTTTCCTAGTATTTTGTTGCTTATGATCTAATAACCATAATTTATCAATTGGACTTTTTCAAATCAAATAGGGTGCTCAATTTCCGTAGACTTTTGATAAAAAAGACCATATTGTATACAGTAACGAGCATAAGTTAAGGGACAGTAAAACAAATTCAACATTATTGTTTATTGCAAAGTAACTAGTCAACGAAAATACGTGAAACTTAACAATGATTAAGGTTCACATACTGTGGTTGTTTGCTAGAAATATTAGCAAAATTAAACATATATTCACCAAATATTCACTAAAATATTTAACTATTGCCATCAGAGGACAAAAAGACACCGAGCAAAAATTAAGAAACAGTTATTAATTTAATACAAACGTATTAAAATGTTACTAAAAGTTATCAAATTATTAGAACAAAACTATTGCCGCCATTACACCTCCTCGCGGAAACAAGTATCTCTCTGTGATAAACACCTATTTTTACCATCACAAGGAAGGAAAGTCACTTTCTGAAATTGCAACCATCATATAAAGATCTAAGAGTGTTGTGCATCGCATTGTTAGTACTTTTAAAGAGTCTGCTTCAATTGATGCAAAACGAGGATCAGGAAGACCACCAAAAACTACCCCTAGAGAAGATCGTGCCATGGTAAGACTGTGCATAAAGGACCGTTTCAAACCTGCTGCAGGTATTTCTCGCCAAATGAGTGAAACGCTTGGTCTCAGTGTCTCCAGATTCACAGTTTCTAGAGGTTTGAACAGAGTAGGATTTTTCTCTGATATCGGAAAAGAACCAAACTGCAAGGCTGCAGTTTGCCAAGGAGCGTGTCGTTTAGTCGAAGGAGCAGTGGTTCATGGTTTATTTCAGCGACGAATCTAAGTTTAATGTGATCGGAAGTGACGGCAAAAGGTACATTAGAGGTAATGTGGGTGATCGACTGTCCCTGAAGTGCGTTAAGAAATCAGTGAAATATCGAGGTGCTTGCGTGATGGTCTGGGGCATCATTTTAGCAGAGAGAACAGGCCCAATCGTTCGTCTGCATAGAGTGGTCAACGCAGCAGTGTATACGCAACTTCTTCCATATTTGCAATTCCATATTTGCAATCGTTTGATACTCATCCACGGATTTTGATGCAAGACCATTCTCCTTTTCACATGGCTAAAAATGTGAAAGCACGCATAGAAAGTAAATGATTTTCTCTTATAAGTTGGCCTGCTCAGAGCACCGAATTGAGCCCCATTGAAAACATTTGGAAGGTAATTGGTGATGGTTCTCAAGAACGCAATCCTAACAATCAGGATTAACTGTGGGGATTCCTGAAAGAAGAGTGACAGAAGATAAGTCCATAATTATGCTAAAAATTGATTAATTGCTGTAATAATCTATGCAACGAGGTCATCAAAAATAAAGGACTCTTCTCAAAATATAAATTTTGTATATCTAATTAGCCAATGGTTATTGCAATAACAACTGTTCCTTTACTTTTGCTCGGTGTCTTTTTGGTCTCTGATGGCAATAGTTGAATATTTAGCTAAATATTTGTTTCATTTTGCTAATATTTCTAGCAAAGTTCAACCGTATGTGTAACTTTATTGTTGTTAAGTTTCACGTAATTTCATTAAATTGTTTCTGTTCCATAAACAAAAAAATATTGAATTTGTTTCACTGTTTCTAAACTTATGCTCGCTACTGTTTATTGGGAAGACTATTATAACTTTTATACGTATTTTAAATGTATACATTCAAAATCATCCACTGTTTTTTTCACGACAGTAAAAGGTTTTGAATATATTGATTTCTCAATGGATAATTTAATAAACATTTTCTAATTACTAAAATAATTGTAAGGCCTAAAATTTAAAAGAGAAGAAAAAGAGTTTTGCTGAATTTATAAATTAGATATAGGTCATTGTCATTGAATTTATCAGATGGTAATATTATTATTTTTAATTATTTATTAGATTAATAAATGTGCGTATGACTTCCATTCAATTATTATTTGAGAGAAAATTGAATTAATAGCTATCATGTACCTACCATTCCCTGTGATTATCTTATCACTCCCCATCACTCCCCATTACTCTACATCACTCCCCATCACTCCCCATCACTCTCCATCACTCTCCATCACTCCTCATCACTCTCCATCACTCTCCATCACTCCTCATCACTCTCCATCACTCCCCATAACTCCCCATCACTCCCCATTACTCTACATCACTCCCCATCACTCCCCATCACTCTCTATTACTCTCTATCACTCCCCATCACTCTCCATCACTCCTCATCACTCTCCATCACTCCCCATTACTCCTCATCACTCTCCATCACTCTCCATCACTCTCCATCACTCTCCATCACTCCCCATCACTCTCCATCACTCTCCATCACTCATCATCACTCTCCATCACTCTCCATCACTCCCCATCACTCCCCATCACTCCCATCACTCCTCATCACTCCCCATCACTCCCATCACTCCTCATCACTCCCCATCACTCTCCATCACTCCCCATCACTCCCCATCACTCCCCATCACTCCTCATCACTCCATATCACTCCACATCACTCTCCATCACTCTCCATCACTCCCCATCACTCCCCATCACTCCTCATCACTCCATATCACTCCACATGACTCTCCATCACTCTCCATCACTCCCCATTACTCTACATCACTCCCCATCACTCCCCATCACTCTCCATTACTTTCCATCACTCCCCATCACTCTCCATCACTCTCCATCACTCTCCATTACTCTCCATCACTCCCCATCACTCCTCATCACTCTCCATCACTCTCCATCACTCTCCATCACTCTCCATCACTCCCCATCACTCTCGATCACTCCTCATCACTCTCCATCACTCCTCATCACTCCCCATCACTCTCCATCACTCTCCATCACTCCCCATCACTCCCCATCACTCCCATCACTCCCATCACTCCCATCACTCCTCATCACTCCTCATCACTCCTCATCACTCCTCATCACTCCCCATCACTCTCCATCACTCTCCATCACTCCCCATCACTCCCCATCACTCCTCATCACTCCATATCACTCCACATCACTCTCCATCAGTCTCCATCACTCTCCATCGCTCTCCATCACTCTCCATCACTCCCCATCACTCATCATCACTCCATATCACTCTCCATCACTCCTCATCACTCTCCATCACTCCCCATCACTCTCCATCACTCTCCATCACTCTCCATCACTCTCCATCACTCTCCATCATTCTCCATCACTCTCCATCACTCTCCATCACTCTCCATCACTCCCCATCACTCTCCATCACTCTCCATCACTTCTCATCAATCCCCATCACTCTCCATCACTCTCCATCACTCTCCATCACTCCCCATCACTCCTCATCACTCCCCACCACTCCTCATCACTCCCCAGCACTCCCCATCACTCTCCATCACTCCTCATCACTCTCCATCACTCCCCATCACTCTCCATCACTCTCCATCACTCTCCATCACTCTCCATCACTCTCCATCACTCCTCATCACTCTCCATCGCTCTCCATCACTCTCCATCACTCATCATCACTCTCCATCACTCTCCATCACTCTCCATCACTCTCCATCACTCCTCATCACTCTCCATCGCTCTCCATCGCTCTCCATCACTCTCCACCACTCCCCATCACTCTCCATCACTCTCCATCACTCTCCATAACTCTACATCACTCTACATCACTCCCCACCACTCCCCATCACTCTCCATCACTCTCCATCACTCTCCATCACTCCTTATCACTCTCCATCACTCTCCATCACTCTCCATCACTCCTCATCACTCTCCATCGCTCTCAATCACTCTCCATCACTCATCATCACTCTCCATCACTCTCCATCACTCTCCATCACTCTCCATCACTCCTCATCACTCTCCATCGCTCTCCATCGCTCTCCATCACTCCCCATCACTCATCATCACTCCATATCACTCTCCATCACTCCTCATCACTCCCCATCACTCCTCATCACTCTCCACCACTCCCCATCACTCTCCATCACTCTCCATCACTCTCCATAACTCTACATCACTCTCCATCACTCCCCACCACTCCCCATCACTCTCCATCACTCTCCATAACTCTACATCACTCTCCATCACTCCCCACCACTCCCCATCACTCTCCATCACTCTCCATCACTCTCCATCAACTCTTATTTCATCTGTATATTAATTTCAGTCAATTTATTTTTGTATAAAAAAAACAATTACTATTAGTTTCTATTAATTACTATAGTATTTGTAATTATTTTTTACCTTATTGGTAGGGAATAATAATATATTACAATTGTAATAGTCTATGTTCTTCTTACATACCTAATAAATATATTAATAATTAATGGTAAGTCTTTGTAGAATTAAATTACATTATTAGAACAGAATATTTATTAAATAAAATTGACAAATTGAAATAAACTTTAACATCAGTCAAATTAAATGCAAGGAACTATAATTATTTGAAATAAATTAACTGAATTAATTAAGGAATGAAATTAAATTATTTTGTACATTGGTAAGGAAAAATAATAACCATACAAGTTTCGTGAATTTTATAGACCAAAATGATGCTCGTATTAGGTAGGTACTATGATGTATAATTGAATAAATTATTTGTTCATTGAATATTTTTAAATTGTATATTATAGTTTGTATTTGAAATCACAAAAAGAGATATGTATTCTAATTATTGCTTTGTAATACATGAAACAAAGTACTTATTAAAGTTTAACCTTTTTTAAAGTATTTTAAGTATTTTGCTAAATAAAAATTCATGAAGGTATATATTTTTTTAATTTAATAATTAAACATGGGTGATATTGCACCATTTAATAGAGGGAAATAAGTATATAATTTAAATATAATAATCAATATTCTATATACATCTATACATTTTCAATCACTTCCTTCAATGATTTTTAATACATTTGTTGTTATGAATGGTTATACAATCAAAATCATATAGAATAAGAAGTTCTATTTTACATTATAAACTATGGATAAAGTACAACCAATCATATTAATTCAAGATATTGCTTGCGAACGATACACAAACAAGAAATGGACGAGAAATTCAAAACACCTAACAATTTGGCTTCATAATATGGGAAAATATTAGAGACAAGCATAAATTGACATATTTAATGTTTTTTCTTGTTTTTTCGAAATTGCTCTTCTTGAAGACATTTTTGTTCGGCATTTCAAGAGGTACTGCATGTCTCTAAAGTGATGATTTCCTTTGCAAGAGAAGGAAAAACGTCCTCAGCAAAGTACAGGTCTGGCCGATAGTCGAAATTGCATAAGAGAGAAATTCAGACTCTATCTAAAACTGTTAGAGCAAATCGAAAGATCACGGCTCCTAAAATAACTGTAGGGCTCAATAAACACCTGCAGAACCCAGTTTCCAAGAAAAAGACTGTTCGTCGATAGTTTCACAAATATGAATCTCATGGAAAAGCTACAAGTTGTTTTCGTTTTATTAGTTCATTTCAATTTATCCACATTTTAACTTACACTGTACAATTTACACTATACATACACAGTTAAAATAATAAATGTACACACTTAAAATAAATAAGCAGGACTTAAATATATTTCATCGAATTATGAAATGAATTATCATTAAATAGTATAATAAAAACTTCCTTTAAAGTAAATATTTACACATGAAATCGGAAAAAAATATTGATTGGGAATATACAGACCTATATATATCAACATATACTTACATTCACATCGATACAAGAGGATTCTAATAAGAATTATATCATTAGTAGAAATGAAATATAGTAACTTATTATTTCCCTATTATTTATGGTAGAGGTGCACTTTAGCTTCTATTGAGAGTGTCGAAGCTATTCTTCCCCTCTGTTGTTTTATTAGATATTAAAAATGTTGTATCATAGATAATTGAAATAAATAAATATAAATATATAATAAATTGGAAACTTTGGAATTGGAAAGACTACTAAATTATAACTTAAGTAATAAGTAACAATGATAATTAACACTTATTTTATTTTATTGTCATATTGATAATATTAATAAAATAACAATAAAGGGAAGAATAGCTTCAGACACTCTCAGTCGAAGCTTAAGCGCACCTTTACCTCATTTATATATAACTCTTTAAATAATATAATTGATTAGCAACTGTCGTCTGCGCTGGGAGACCTCAGTCGAATATCAGGTCTGAAATCCAACCCACCAATTCTTGAGACATCAGTTTTAGGTAATAGGTCAAACCTGCCTGAAAAATCAGGTAGAAGATTCCTGTGCTCAACCGATGAGTCTAAATAGGATCTGCTCGTTAGCGACATGGAAGGGAAGAAGAATGGAGGGATGCCAGAGGGATATGGAGAGCCAAAAGGCATCATGTTTGAGGGACTGGTGAAATAATTTCGGTTCAAAGATCGATCAGGCATTAAGTGTCGTCTGTGCTGGAAAATAGAGGCATGTTCATCTGACAAAGCAACTGGTGGTGCCAAAGGAGTTATAGGGATTGGAGAAAACGCAGATTCTGATCCTCCGATTATTGGACGAATAGTGGTTGTGGTAGTGCAAGGAGTCATTTCTTGGGACTGTGTGAAACCAACTGAAGAAATCACAGATGAAGTGCTGACATCTTTCCTCAGACTCTCATTAATAGAAAGAAAATGTTCGACGGCTCTTAGTAAATCTCCTCCGCACCCTTCCAGAACAAGCTTCAGAACACCAGAACGCTCGCCTGGAAAGATGCGTGACAGAATTTCGACAGCGGGCAAATCTGATTTTCGGTTGATAATCTCTAACGAGTTTTCTGGGGGCATTAAGTCAATTTTACTGCAGTTGTTATTTTCAAAATCTAGAGTCGGATGCTGAACTGTGTTGTCATTTTCATTGCTTTCTTTTTCAGTCAAATTCTTATCTGGAGTAACAGGTTCACTCATAATGTTTTGTTTCTCCTTTTCTGAAGACTGCTCACCATCTGAATCTTTCCTAGAAATTGCCTTATTAATCGGTGATTTTTCAATATTCTGTTCATCAACGGAGGACATTTCAATATCATCATTTTTAGCTGAATTTTGAATGTTAACTTGCGAATCAGAAGAAGGAGATGAAGCAGGTGACTGCTCTAGATTCTCAACATCAACGGTAGAATCACGTCGATTAAAGTCTGAAAGAATAACAAATTATTAAAAGCTGCATACCAAGATCACCATCTGTATTGAACCTTGCAAGCTATTCAAACATTCATTTGGGGCTAATCAATCAGAAGGCCCTGACGTCAAAGTGACAGAGGTATGTTTGGAGTGTACACAGATGCACACTGACTACTCAGTAGCCATGTCTAAGACAGGTGTTTCTTTTCACCACCATTAGTATTCAGTCTCTTGAAACACCTCGCACTTATTATGATACATCACCAAAGACTCTCGCTATATTAGCCAAACAAAACAAATCTCAGCTTATTGCAAAGTGACAAGTTAAAACTCCTGAACTATTAAGTAATGAGCGATGGGATGACATCACTGCACTATACTAAAATTAGATTATCTTTCAAATTAACTTAGTTTTGAAATGCTTCTAAAAATTACTTATGTTAATAGTGGTATGCTTATTATGATTATTGTATTTTGTTTTTTTAATGAGCAATTGTTCGTAAATACTAATAGTGATTAAATTAACCAATAGAATTAATTACCTTCAGTTAGAGGCTCGGTGACGGGTAGTCCAAATATTGGTCCAGATGGGAGGTATCTGAAACTGTCTCCTGTTGCAGCAACTCTAAAGGAAAGGGCCAGTGCATCCTCAGCCGCCTGCTGTCTCTTTAGAGCTACCTGAAGATGAGACATTTTGCATTACTATTAGGGTATCTTACGAATTATCGGTCAGTTTCACATTTTCGGTCATAAGAAAAAAATGATATAATAATTAATATTTACTTGGTTTCCATATGATACCTGCATAAGAATCCATATGTTTACAGGTACCGCATATGATAACTGCAAACATATCTTTTTGAATTATCTAAAATTTGTTTCATGTAGATATTATGTATACTAATTCCAATTAAAACTAAATAATAATAATATCTATTTTTTTCATATGGCCGAAGATGTGATCATGAAACTGACCGATAATTCGTAACTTATCCTATAGTCTCGTATAAAATCAATGAACTTTTTTGTTTTTCTGAGATGACTATAATATACACAGCAAAAATTAACTAAGATTCTCAAAAAGTATTTAATACAGCTAAGTTTCGATTTAACTTCTTTAGGTATAAAAAACAATATACTTCTAAATTTCTATATAAAACGCAATGAATTTATTGAAATTAATGTGATTTTTTCTGTTTAGTATATAAAACTATTAAAAATATATAAAAAAAACTCACCTGAGCGGCCATTACCCGTTGTCTCTCAGCAATGAGGTTACACCGAGCACAAGAACAATCTTTGAACTTGCAGTGTCGCTTGTGTCCTTTCAACCAGCTTATCATTCCGTGGTTACGACACCGAGCGCATTTGGGCTTTCGGCCCCCCTTTTCTACTGTCGTATATCCATGAGTATTTGCCAGAGTAGCGGTATTGACAGTGGTTATTGTAGGAACTGTCAAACCACGACTAGAACATATCGCCGACACTGATAAAGTAGGGAGAGAATTGGAACAATCCATATTGAATGTAGGTACAACAATCACTTTGCTCACAGTCTAACCCACATCAACGGTCACAAAGAGGCAGCTCGACACCACGTTTAACTAGCTTCACGAGAAAGTACCTATTGTATCTCAGTGGGATTAACAGCTCGCTATTAAGACAGTTTAACCTCAGTGATGTGGGAGTGGCGCTTACCCCGCCCTAGCCAATAATGAGCAGTCTTTTGTTTTTCTTGCGCCCAATTGGCTGAGACGCGCTTATGATAACAAGGTCCTGTCGCCGCCATTGGCTTCAGAAACTTCTGTCGTACTTTGGGCTAATCTGAGTAAGACATTAGCTCGCGGTACATTTGTCACACATCATTGCTTCTTGAAAAGAATAAATCGTAAAGTCCCAAATGACGGAATGAGAATAAACATCTTAAATTGAGAGATCAATTGACCAAGTTCTATATTGATTTACGATAGCTTGAGTAGAGAGATCGTGTGATCAATATTTGATGGCTTTTGATCACACATCAACTGACGTTATATTTAGAGTTGTGTTAATGCATTCTATTGATATTCACTCTATTGGATCTAAAGTGAATTAGTTGTTATGGCATTACAGATTTCGACAGCGTGATAATATGATAAATAATAATAGATAATAAGAAATAATACGGCATGAAGCTAACAGTGTAAATTATATAATTAGGGTAAGTTCCACATTTTCGATTATAGAAGAATAAAATAAATAATTCAACATTTTAATTTGTATCCATGATACCTACAGATATCATGGATACCAATTAAAATAACATGTTAAAATAACTACTCTGCAGATATTATATTTTATTACTTTTCACCCACTAAATCTACCAGCAATAACGCCAATTCTTTTCCTAATATCTACCAAATGGATCATTATGGTGAATGAGAGGCAAATATCTAGAGTGACTCCATGAGTTTATAGCCACATCATCAGTATCTAGTTACCTTCATCAGTTAGGAATCTGTCATCGTGTGGGCCCTAATCATCATCCAGCTATCATCCGATACACTGAGTCATCATCTCTCATATACTGGCGAAATTAAATAGAAAAGACTTTATGGACACTATAAAAGTCACCATGAATAATAACTGTAATGATTGAAGATGGTGGTGTGAATTGAGGAGAAAATCTGTTCTTTTTAATTAGTTTTATATTTATTGTTAACTTAATGGATTATAGATATAATGCAATTATCTAAAAAAAATCCTTTTATTTTGAAATTAATTTTAGTTTGTTCAGTATAGAATTTACAAATCATTACGAAAAAAGGTACTGAGAGTACAATTTAACCACAAAGTGCGATATTTGATCCAACAATAACTGTACCAAATAGAATATATCGATTTTGAAGTTTAAGCAATAGTTCATACATTATTGTGTAGTCTAATGATATTCAAACTGATATGAATTGTAAATAAGGATAAATAGAATATTAATAATTATATATAAAAACATATTTATCAGATATACTTCCCTACCAATATTTTATTTGAAACCATTATTTGATGCCGCAGTAGAAATTTATTCCACATAGCAATCTTTGCTGTGATTTCGAAAGTTCGAAAATAGGCAAAACTCGATTAGTTTTTTTTCAGAAGGTTTTGAACTACCAATAGTAATTATATATACTTATTATTCAATCTATAATTAAGTATGAATTAACATACGATTCGAAGAGTAAAACTTTTGCATTAGAATAAAAAAAATGGGAAAACTAGATGACGTGCACTCATAGAGCGCATACCTTCGCCGCTGCATATAACCATAACCATCCAATAATTTGCCTTGAGTTATGAATTATGAATGACCTTGACCCAAAATTTAACCAAATGGTTCCTGGATAATGACCAATCGTCCCACCAAATTTCAGACAATTTGGTTGAATACTTTTTGAGTTATTGATTTATAAATGGCCTTGACCTTGATCTTTGACCTTTGACCTGATAGCTCCAAAAATCTGATAAAATGGTTCCTGTATATTGACCAATCGTCCCACCAAGTTTCATGCAATATGGTTCAATACTTTTTGAGTTATAAATGACCATGACCTTGACCTTTGACCGGGTCACCCCACAAATTTTACCAGCAGGTCACTGAACATGGAACAGTCGTTTCACCAAATTTCAGACAATTTGGTTGGATACTTTTTCAGTTAGGCGAATAACAAGATGATAAATAAATAAATAAATAAATAAATACCGTCAATAATATAACCTTCCCGCATTCTGCGAAGGTAATAAGTTGCTAAGCTCTTCCCACGTGTGTAAGACTAAATTATTGAAAGGATCTCCTATAGAATTATTTTTTACAATATCAGGAATTATTTGGATGGATCTTAATTATATATAGGAGTCTATTTTTTCATGAGATACCAAAGTGGTGCCTATTTCTTGTGATTTTTACCTTTGCAGAATGCGAAAGGATATGTTTCGATCAGCACTATTTATTTATTATTTGTAATCTTGTTATTCGCATCATAACTCAAAGTATTCAACCAAATTGCCTGAAATTCGTTACGACAGACTGAACAATGAACACGCATTGTTACCTTCGCAGATTGCGGAAGGTAATGTTCTTGACGCCATTTATTATTTATCATCTTGTTATTCGCTTAACTCTAGAAGTAAAAACTTTAGGAGTGATCATGTCAAAGGTCAAGGTCAAGGTAATTTATAACTCAAAAAATATTCAACCAAATGGCCTGAAATTTGGTTGAACGATTGATACATTTCCAGAAATTAGTTTTCTAGATTTTGGAAGTGATCAGGTCAAAGGTCAAGGTCAAGTTCATTTACATCTGAAAAATAATTCAACCAAATTGCCGTAAATTTTGTGGAACGATTGGTCAACATCCAGAAATCATTTGGTTAGATTTTGGGAGCGATCGTGTCAAAGGTCAAGTTCCAGGTCTTTTATAATTCAAGGATTATTGGAAGGTCAAGGTTATTATAAGCGGTGGCGAAAGTATGCGCTCTACGACTTCCTATAAAATTATAATTGAAAATCAACACGAAGAGTTAACAATCTTTTTTTCAGTGTTAATGTGTTTCAGTGTTAGATTAGTGTTTTGTACTGTTAATTGTAACTAAAAACTTTAATAAACATATTAAAAAATATGTATTCTGAAAAAAAATTGATGAGATTTTCAGATTATGATCTTATACCTCAGCTCTACAATATCATGTACAATGTTTTAAATTCATTTTTTCCGGAAATATTTAAACTATTGAACAAATGATTAGCAGGTTTTCATTCTTTCGAAATTGAATTTGATTACTAAAAAATAAATTGTTCCAATTATTTATCTCTGACATAAAACTGTATAATGATCACAAGCACGACTTATTACAACATATCAGGCAATTATTAGTACCGGTCATTAAGCGAAAGTTGTACGGTGATGAAGCGAAGCCCCTAATAGTGACAATATCCTTATTGTACCAGCGTGACTCTAAGAACGAGGAAACATAAAAAGTGACTTGGTTCAATATTAGGAGACGTTAGTTGTTATAATGTGAATTGTAAGACTGTAAAAATAGTGATGAAGAATAAGAATTAACGTTCTATGGAACATAAAATAAACACCAGAATATATCTACTCATATCCCACTGGAGTTTAAATGGCAATGATATTTGATGTTATTTACCCTTTGTGCTATAAATTCATTTAAGCGTCAAAAATGAGATTTTTGTGGATATTTTTGTAATAATAAGTAAACTTCACAATTAATTTTTTTCTTAAAAAAAATAACTGTGCATAAATAATGTAGCGTACACATGTGCTCTAATATATGAAAGAGTGCACTAGTGTTTAACCGGTCATTCAAGGAAAACATCTCAAAAAAACTTGCCAAGTACATCATTTGATATCTAACTTCAATATATTAAATATTAATATGTATATGGCATTAATTAGAAAGGGTTGATATAAATCAATGTTTTTAACTGAAACAAATTTATCCATGCAAGTGACACTATCGTTGAAGCCAAAGGTATAATGAGAAGATATAAACATAACTAATAGTTATGTTATTCTTTACTAACAATTTTATATTTTAAACGCAATAAATGGAATAAATATCGATAATGTACGCCACAAAACCTTCTTTATGGAATACTATTAACAACTGAATAAAAAATAAGAATCCCGTGCGTGCTTTATATGGCGTAATTACACAAAGAAGTTTAGTTAAGTAATCACACAAAGTTGTTTACATGTAGTTTATACAACTCGCCGTGTTTGGGTTGATTAAATTTTAGTAGAGATTTGACGTCTACTTCAACCATATCGTTGACTATATCGATGACGTCAAAAAATTAAATAAAAGTAACTAGAGGAAGCAGTCAGTGGCTTCATGAAAAAATGCACCTACCACAGTCTTTGACAATGCTTATGGATGCATAATAATATCAACCAATATACGATTGGGAGCTGCTCTATTGTAAATTAGGCAGTATCTCTCTATTCATTAATGATTTCATTATGATATTTAAATAATAATTTTCCCTGACTCAAGTGCCCGACTTTAAATGAGAGAAATATTTTACCTATATCATAAAAGTTATCCTAGGGATTTAATGTACTTAGGTTGTATTATTGCATATGTATTATATACTTATTAATTAGGAAGCGATCTAAACATATACACCTAGGTGTATATACTGTTAAATCCTATTTCATGAAAATCGTAAAAACCTAGGTAAATATAAACTTTAGAAATTATATAGTGAAAGTAAGTTTAAATTGCTACTAATTAATGATTCTTATACGCATAACAGTCCTATAAACCTAATCGGCTAATAATTTGGTATCGGTGAATCTCTAACAATGAAGATAAAAATAAATAGATATATATCATCACTGCATCAAAACAATGCAGTAAACATGGTTTATTCACAAAAAGATGAATAAATACGTTAGTAACACACAATCTAAAACAGCCCAAACGCTCAAATGAAAGAAATGTAACATGCTCACAAAGCTGATTGACTGATACTATAATTATAACTGAATAAACGATGAACGTCTTTGAAATAAGAATAAAGATAAAAAATAATTTAGTGGTACGAAGATTTACAGTTACAATGATGAACAAAAAGATATAATAATTAAAGGGTGATTTAGTTTAACTAAGAATTATGATTTCGTTTCTTTTCTGTAACTTTTGTGTGATTTTATATTTTGTTTCAAATAAGTCTTTCGGCAAATTTAATTGGCTTTCGGCAAATCCTCACTAAATTCTGCGAATCCATTTTCGACAAATTTGGGTTTCGGCAAATTCGTATTCAGAGAATCTGGTTCGGCCAATATGTTTTCGGAGAATCCGGTTCGGTGAATTTGTTTTCGGAGAATTTGGTTTCGGCAAATACGTTTTCGGCCAATACGCCGGATACCGCATAATATATTATTTCGCCTTAGATTTAGAGCACAAAAGTTAACCATGAGTTCGTTTACCAGAGAGTTCGTCTAGAGTTCGTTTACCGATGAGTTCGTCTAGAGTTCGTTTACCAATGGGTTCGTTTATCAATGAGTTCGTGTACCAATGAGTTCGTTTACCAGTGAGTTCTTCTATAGTTCGTTTCCCAATCAGTTCGTTTACCAATGAGTTGGTTTACCAATGAGTTCGTTTACCAATGAGTTCGTTTACCAATGAGTTCGTTTACTAATGAGTTCGTTTACCAGTGAGTTCGTTTACCAATGAGTTCGTTTACCAATGAGTTCGTTTACCAGTGAGTTCGTTTACCAATGAGTTCGTTTACCAATGAGTTCGTTTACTAATGAGTTCGTTTACCAGTGAGTTCGTTTACCAATGAGTTCGTTTCCCAATGAGTTCGTTTACCAATGAGTTCGTTTACCAATGAGTTCGTTTACTAATGAGTTCGTTTACCAGTGAGTTCGTTTCCCAATGAGTTCGTTTACCAATGAGTTCGTTTACCAGTGAGTTCGTTTACTAATGAGTTCGTTTGCCAGTGAGTTCGTTTACCAATGAGTTCGTTTACCAATGAGTTCGTTTACCAATGAGTTCGTTTACCAGTGAGTTCGTCTAGAGTTCGTTTACCAATGAGTTTGTTTACCAGTGAGTTCGTTTACCAGTGAGTTCGTTTACCAGTGAGTTCGTCTAGAGTTCGTTTACCAATGAGTTTGTTTACCAGTGAGTTCGTTTACCAGTGAGTTCGTCTAGAGTTCGTTTACCGATGAGTTCGTTGATGTGTTTTGTCGTGTGTTTGATTTGTTCACCGTAGCGCAGTTCCCTTTGCTCGCTGTAGATGGTTTTTATATCACGTACCCTAATGGTATTCATCCGCTCCATTGGCAAACAGAACCACTCACCGGACACATTAGTGACGAACTTGTCACGCTGCTAAACACACTTAATAAACTATTAAAGATATAACAAATACGATTTCTCTTCATGTAAATTGTATCTTAGAGCAGTACGTAAATTTTCTATTCCGTAAAAAGTATACTCAGCGAAATAAAGCAGGAAAATAAAGTTGTAAAATTGCATATTTACTTCTATACGTAGGCACATATTTTACGCAATATAGGATAAAAGAATAGCTTCGATCTTTCATTAGAAATTGTTAAATTTTCCCTTTTTTATAATCTCTAATTATTAATGATATGTGAAGGAATTCATCTTTGTTTTGTTGCAATCAACATTTCAATATCAGAGGCCATTATATTGGGGTTAATTTTTATTGTAAAGTATGATAGTAATCTAAGATTTTTGAAATATCACCCCATTTGTATAAAAATAAAAGTCCAAAATTCTTTTTTTTCCATATAAAATATTTCCATGAATTAGGATAGTCCGTAAATTTTGTACTCCATGATTCAAAAACCATGCTGTAATTTCTTGCTTCGAATATATTGACTCCTATGAAAGTCCTTTTAAATAATAACTAGATAGAGTGAGTAAAGTCCATGCTTTACTCACTGTAACTCACTAGAGTGAGTAAAGTCCATGCTTTACTCACTGTAACTCACTAGAGTGAGTAAAGTCCATACTTTACTCACTGTAACTCACTAGAGTGAGTAAAGTCCATGCCTCACTCACAGTAACTCTCTAGATGAGTTAGTTTGGTTTTAGTTACTCTCAGTAAATATTTGAGTCGATACAACTTCCTAAATGAGAGAAAAACCTTCACCCTGATGATTAGTGTGAAGAGACAGAGTGAAGAGACAGAGTGAAGAGACAGAGTGAAGAGACAGAGTGAAGAGACAGAGTGAAGAGACAGAGTGAAGAGATAGAGTGAAGAGATAGAGTAAAGAGACAGAGTGAAGAGACAGAGTGAAGAGACAGAGTGAAGAGATAGAGTGAAGAGATAGAGTGAAGAGATAGAGTGAAGAGACAGAGTGAAGAGACAGAGTGAAGAGATAGAGTGAAGAGATAGAGTGAAGAGACAGAGTGAAGAGATATAGTGAAGAGACAGAGTGAAGAGATAGAGTGAAGAGATAGAGTGAAGAGATAGAGTGAAGAGACAGAGTGAAGAGACAGAGTGAAGAGATAGAGTGAAGAGATAGAGTGAAGAGACAGAGTGAAGAGATATAGTGAAGAGACAGAGTGAAGAGATAGAGTGAAGAGATAGAGTGAAGAGATAGAGTGAAGAGACAGAGTGAAGAGACAGAGTGAAGAGATAGAGTGAAGAGATAGAGTGAAGAGACAGAGTGAAGAGACAGAGTGAAGAGACAGAGTGAAGAGACAGAGTGAAGAGATAGAGTGAAGAGATAGAGTAAAGAGATAGAGTAAAGAGACAGAGTGAAGAGACAGAGTGAAGAGACAGAGTGAAGAGATAGAGTGAAGAGATAGAGTGAAGAGATAGAGTGAAGAGACAGAGTGAAGAGACAGAGTGAAGAGATAGAGTGAAGAGATAGAGTGAAGAGACAGAGTGAAGAGATATAGTGAAGAGACAGAGTGAAGAGATAGAGTGAAGAGATAGAGTGAAGAGATAGAGTGAAGAGACAGAGTGAAGAGACAGAGTGAAGAGATAGAGTGAAGAGATAGAGTGAAGAGACAGAGTGAAGAGACAGAGTGAAGAGATAGAGTGAAGAGATAGGGTGAAGAGACAGAGGGAGGAGACAGAGTGAAGAGACAGAGTGAAGAGATAGAGTGAAGAGACAGACATGGTGAAGGACATTTGACATTTACTCTTCTTTGGATGATTATGACTTGTATTTTTTTATTTTTCTTGTTTTTAGGAAAGTTTCTGATTCTGTCCCTCATTCTATATTTTTGTGTAATGTATCCTACTGTGTTCTAAAGGGTGTTATACTGCCATTGTATACCTCGTAACTATGTGAACAATAACAATGTGTCCTATTTAACAGAATATCTTCTGCTGTAACAATGTGTCCTATTTAACAGAATATCTTCTGCTGTAACAATGTGTCCTATTTAACAGTATATCTTCTGCTGTAACAATGTGTCCTATTTAACAGAATATCTTCTGCTGTAACAATGTGTCCTATTTAACAGTATATCTTCTGCTGTAACAATGTGTCCTATTTAACAGAATATCTTCTGCTGTAACAATGTGTCCTATTTAACAGAATATCTTCTGCTGTAACAATGTGTCCTATTTAACAGAATATCTTCTGCTGTAACAATGTGTCCTATTTAACAGTATATCTTCTGCTGTAACAATGTGTCCTATTTAACAGAATATCTTCTGCTGTAACAATGTGTCCTATTTAACAGAATATCTTCTGCTGTAACAATGTGTCCGATTTAACAGAATATCTTCTGCTGTAACAAATTGTACTATTTAACAGAATATCTTCTGCTGTAACAATGTGTCCTATTTAATAGAATATCTTCTGCTGTAACAATGTGTCCTATTTAACAGTATATCTTCTGCTGTAACAATGTGTTCTATTTAACAGTATATCTTCTGCTGTAACAATGTGTCCTATTTAACAGTATATCTTCTGCTGTAACAATGTGTCCTATTAAACGTGATATCTTCTGCTGTAACAATGTGTCCTATTTAATAGTATATCTTCTGCTGTAACAATATGTCCTATTTAACGTGATATCTTCTGCTGTAACAATGTGTCCTATTTAACAGTATATCTTCTGCTGTAACAATGTGTCCTATTAAACGTGATATCTTCTGCTGTAACAATGTGTCCTATTTAACGTGATATCTTCTGCTGTAACAATGTGACCTATTTAACGTGATATCTTCTGCTGTAACAATGTGTCCTATTTAACAGAATATCTTCTGCTGTAACAATGTGTCCTATTTAACAGTATATCTTCTGCTGTAACAATGTGTCCTATTTAACAGTATATCTTCTGCTGTAACAATGTGTCCTATTTAACAGTATATCTTCTGTTGTAACGATGTGTACTATTTAACAGTATATCTTCTGCTGTAACAATGTGTCCTATTTAACAGAATATCTTCTGCTGTAACAATGTGTCCTATTTAACAGTATATCTTCTGCTGTAACAATGTGTCCTATTTAACAGTATATCTTCTGCTGTAACAATGTGTCCTATTTAACAGTATATCTTCTGCTGTAACAATGTGTCCTATTTAACAGTATATCTTCTGCTGTAACAATGTGTCCTATTTAACAGTATATCTTATGCTGTAACAATGTGTCCTATTTAACAGTATATCTTCTGCTGTAACAATGTGTCCTATTTAACAGTATATCTTCTGCTGTAACAATGTGTCCTATTTAACAGAATATCTTCTGCTGTAACAATGTGTCCTATTTAACAGTATATCTTCTGCTGTAACAATGTGTCCTATTTAACAGTATATCTTCTGCTGTAACAATGTGTCCTATTTAACAGAATATCTTCTGCTGTAACAATGTGTCCTATTTAACAGTATATCTTCTGCTGTAACAATGTGTCCTATTTAACAGTATATCTTCTGCTGTAACAATGTGTCCTATTTAACAGTATATCTTCTGCTGTAACAATGTGTCCTATTTAACAGTATATCTTCTGCTGTAACAATGTGTTCTATTTAACAGTATATCTTCTGCTGTAACAATGTGTCCTATTTAACAGTATATCTTCTGCTGTAACAATGTGTCCTATTTAACAGAATATCTTCTGCTGTAACAATGTGTCCTATTTAACAGTATATCTTCTGCTGTAACAATGTGTCCTATTTAACAGAATATCTTCTGCTGTAACAATGTGTCCTATTTAACAGAATATCTTCTGCTGTAACAATGTGTCCTATTTAACAGAATATCTTCTGCTGTAACAATGTGTCCTATTTAACAGTATATCTTCTGCTGTAACAATGTGTCCTATTTAACAGAATATCTTCTGCTGTAACAATGTGTCCTATTTAACAGAATATCTTCTGCTGTAACAATGTGTCCGATTTAACAGAATATCTTCTGCTGTAACAAATTGTACTATTTAACAGAATATCTTCTGCTGTAACAATGTGTCCTATTTAATAGAATATCTTCTGCTGTAACAATGTGTCCTATTTAACAGTATATCTTCTGCTGTAACAATGTGTTCTATTTCACAGTATATCTTCTGCTGTAACAATGTGTCCTATTTAACAGTATATCTTCTGCTGTAACAATGTGTCCTATTAAACGTGATATCTTCTGCTGTAACAATGTGTCCTATTTAATAGTATATCTTCTGCTGTAACAATATGTCCTATTTAACGTGATATCTTCTGCTGTAACAATGTGTCCTATTTAACAGTATATCTTCTGCTGTAACAATGTGTCCTATTAAACGTGATATCTTCTGCTGTAACAATGTGTCCTATTTAACGTGATATCTTCTGCTGTAACAATGTGACCTATTTAACGTGATATCTTCTGCTGTAACAATGTGTCCTATTTCACAGAATATCTTCTGCTGTAACAATGTGTCCTATTTAACAGTATATCTTCTGCTGTAACAATGTGTCCTATTTAACAGTATATCTTCTGCTGTAACAATGTGTCCTATTTAACAGTATATCTTCTGTTGTAACGATGTGTACTATTTAACAGTATATCTTCTGCTGTAACAATGTGTCCTATTTAACAGAATATCTTCTGCTGTAACAATGTGTCCTATTTAACAGTATATCTTCTGCTGTAACAATGTGTCCTATTTAACAGTATATCTTCTGCTGTAACAATGTGTCCTATTTAACAGTATATCTTCTGCTGTAACAATGTGTCCTATTTAACAGTATATCTTCTGCTGTAACAATGTGTCCTATTTAACAGTATATCTTATGCTGTAACAATGTGTCCTATTTAACAGTATATCTTCTGCTGTAACAATGTGTCCTATTTAACAGTATATCTTCTGCTGTAACAATGTGTCCTATTTAACAGAATATCTTCTGCTGTAACAATGTGTCCTATTTAACAGTATATCTTCTGCTGTAACAATGTGTCCTATTTAACAGTATATCTTCTGCTGTAACAATGTGTCCTATTTAACAGAATATCTTCTGCTGTAACAATGTGTCCTATTTAACAGTATATCTTCTGCTGTAACAATGTGTCCTATTTAACAGTATATCTTCTGCTGTAACAATGTGTCCTATTTAACAGTATATCTTCTGCTGTAACAATGTGTCCTATTTAACAGTATATCTTCTGCTGTAACAATGTGTTCTATTTAACAGTATATCTTCTGCTGTAACAATGTGTCCTATTTAACAGTATATCTTCTGCTGTAACAATGTGTCCTATTTAACAGTATATCTTCTGCTGTAACAATATGTCCTATTTAACAGTATATCTTGTGCTGTAACAATGTGTCCTATTTAACGTGATATCTTCTGCTGTAACAATGTGTCCTATTTAACGTGATATCTTCTGCTGTAACAATGTGTCCTATTTAACAGTATATCTTCTGCTGTAACAATGTGTCCTATTTAACGTGATATCTTCTGCTGTAACAATGTGTCCTATTTAACAGTATATCTTCTGCTGTAACAATGTGTCCTATTAAACGTGATATCTTCTGCTGTAACAATGTGTCCTATTTAACAGTATATCTTCTGCTGTAACAATATGTCCCATTTAACGTGATATCTTCTGCTGTAACAATGTGTCCTATTTAACAGTATATCTTCTGTTGTAACAATGTGTCCTATTTAACGTGATATCTTCTGCTGTAACAATGTGTCCTATTTAACAGTATATCTTCTGCTGTAACAATGTGTCCTATTAAACGTGATATCTTCTGCTGTAACAATGGGTCCTATTTAACGTGATATCTTCTGCTGTAACAATGTGTCCTATTTAACAGAATATCTTCTGCTGTAACAATGTGTCCTATTTAACAGTATATCTTCTGCTGTAACAATGTGTCCTATTTAACTGTATATCTTCTGCTGTAACAATGTGTCCTATTTAACAGTATATCTTCTGCTGTAACAATGTGTCCTATTTAACAGTATATCTTCTGCTGTAACAATGTGTCCTATTTAACAGAATATCTTCTGCTGTAACAATGTGTCCTATTTAACAGTATATCTTCTGCTGTAACAATGTGTCCTATTTAACAGTATATCTTCTGCTGTAACAATGTGTCCTATTTAACAGAATATCTTCTGCTGTAACAATGTGTCCTATTTAACAGTATATCTTCTGCTGTAACAATGTGTCCTATTTAACAGTATATCTTCTGCTGTAACAATGTGTCCTATTTAACAGTATATCTTCTGCTGTAACAATGTGTCCTATTTAACAGTATATCTTCTGCTGTAACAATGTGTCCTATTTAACAGTATATCTTCTGCTGTAACAATGTGTCCTATTTAACAGAATATCTTCTGCTGTAACAATGTGTCCTATTTAACAGTATATCTTCTGCTGTAACAATGTGTCCTATTTAACAGTATATCTTCTGCTGTAACAATGTGTCCTATTTAACAGTATATCTTCTGCTGTAACAATGTGTCCTATTTAACAGTATATCTTCTGCTGTAACAATGTGTCCTATTTAACAGAATATCTTCTGCTGTAACAATGTGTCCTATTTAACAGTATATCTTCTGCTGTAACAATGTGTCCTATTTAACAGTATATCTTCTGCTGTAACAATGTGTCATATTTAACAGTATATCTTCTGCTGTAACAATGTGTCCTATTTAACAGTATATCTTCTACTGTAACAATGTGTCCTATTTAACAGTATATCTTCTGCTGTAACAATGTGTCCTATTTAACAGTATATCTTCTGCTGTAACAATGTGTCTTATTTAACAGAATATCTTCTGCTGTAACAATGTGTCCTATTTAACAGTATATCTTCTGCTGTAACAATGTGTCCTATTTAACAGTATATCTTCTGCTGTAACAATGTGTCTTATTTAACAGAATATCTTCTGCTGTAACAATGTGTCCTATTTAACAGTATATCTTCTCCTGTAACAATGTGTCCTATTTAACAGAATATCTTCTGCTGTAACAATGTGTCCTATTTAACAGTATATCTTCTGCTGTAACAATGTGTCCTATTTAACAGTATATCTTCTGTTATTCGTGATGTGTCTTGTGGGGTACCCCAGGGTAGTGTGATAGGAGGCCTCTTGTTCTTGATATTTTTTTAATGATTTCCCTAAATATATAAATATTTTTTTTAAATCTCTGTGTGGGCGGCTCTAATCTTTTGATTTGATATCCAAGAAAATGTCTGCAACGATAAATAATGAAATTATGATAAATGCTATTAGAACCAAACATAGTGTATTCTCATATAGAGGCATTTTTGATATTGGTCCATTGATGACAAACGGTAGTGCTATTTGAACCTGCAAATGAAATTAAAAAAATTGGTTTTTCCCTGGATATTGATAAACCATATATTAATTGTATCTCATATTATTAAATTTATTACTTCTTTAAGTTCTTTAACAAGATATATTGGTGTACTCAACAAAGAGTCGTTTTCATACTCATCCTGATTTCCTATTATTTAAATAATAAACGTAACTATACAAACACTATTTAAACTATCAAACAACTATAAAATCATTGCTGCCAATCACCCATAGCCAAATTACTCTCTAATAAACACGTTAGATGCAACTCCTCATATCAGGTAGTGCTATCTTTAAGGTGTTCACTTCCTTATACGAAAGATAGTAGAGCAGACGATGCGGAGGCTAATCACTGACGATTATAAGGTCTCACGATAGGACGGACGTTTCTCAATAGCAATGAAAGTGATAGGAATGCGCATGGCGTGCGCACTGACCGCATATAATCATCGGTAAGGAAACTAGCGTGATAGGACCTACAAGCAATCCTTCCTTAGGCTAACTAGCGTGATAGGACCTACCAAACGAGTCCTTCCTTAGACTAGTTAGTGTGATAGGACCTACAGACAGAGTCCTTCCTTAGGCTAGTTAGTGTGATAGGACCTACAGACAGAGTCCTTCCTTAGACTAGTTAGTGTGATAGGACCTACAGACAGAGTCCTTCCTTAGACTAGTTAGTGTGATAGGACCTACAGACAGAGTCCTTCCTTAGACTAGTTAGTGTGATAGGACCTACAGACAGAGTCCTTCCTTAGGCTAGTTAGTGTGATAGAACCTACAGACAGAGTCCTTCCTTAGACTAGTTAGTGTGATAGGACCTACAGACAGAGTCCTTCCTTAGACTAGTTAGTGTGATAGGACCTACAGACAGAGTCCTTCCTTAGACTAGTTAGTGTGATAGGACCTACAGACAGAGTCCTTCCTTAGGCTAGTTAGTGTGATAGGACCTACAGACAGAGTCCTTCCTTAGACTAGTTAGTGTGATAGGACCTACAGACAGAGTCCTTCCTTCCTTCAAGGAAAAATAGTATCATTAATTTGCTGTCTGAAATGAACAATCGAAAATATAGATCAGTAATACTTTTTTCAACATTGAATCATTACTCTTCTGCAGATAGCAGACTTCATTCATCAAATAACTTCAAGCTGAAATTAATATAAACATGTCAACTTTCATACTAATTATTCGAAAATTTTACTTATTTCTTTAATTTCAAATAACAATCAAGGGACTTTCCATTCAATTGCAAACAATATTTGTAGTAAATATATAAAAATATTGGACAACATAACACCAATAGATTTTGTCGATCTAAACGGCTTTATTCATCTTAATATTGGTCTTTATAACCGGCTGATGCACTATACCGACCATTTCTCCGACGAAGGACCCTCAGGTTTCCCCTTACAATGGGTTGTAGAGGTTTGTTTTGAATGTTATTAACATCTTTGCTGCCATCCCTTGCTAGGTGGTTACTCTGCCCTCAATAAACACACTAAAACAGTGCTCATGTTACACCTCCTATTGGGACACTGCTCATGAAACATGCACATGCTCATGAAACTCATGTTCTTGAAACTTGTTCATGAAATTCATAACACTCATGCTTTTGAAATTCATTCTCAAAAAACTTTCTTTCCCGTTTTCATACTCCATCAGTCTATCTCATACTCAAAAGATATTTCCCATAGATACTTCAACTTATTATTTTACTAATAATTTCTGCCAATGTATCTTTAATACAGTGTAGATAATTAATAGATACATTTATATTAATTGAAATGTTGACTTTTAAATTAAACTTTTAACAATTTGCATTATATCTTTTCCTCTTAATTTGTAATATTGCAAAGCTTATTTATTTAATAGTTAGTATTCCTACCTGCGTGCTGCATTACAAACTATACTCCTAATAGAGTGTTTTTTTCAATTACCGTTTGTATATTTAGAGAAGCTACCGTTTGAATTTCTTCAAATGATATGAAGAGGGAAGTGAGATGACAGTCCCGAAAAGTCTTGGTGGAGCTTTTTCGTACGAATAACATTAGGGAACATGAAAAAGAACATCAGTGTCGTGTTCAAGAGCTTCCGGTGAAGTAAAACACGATGGCATCATCCACGCATTTATTAGAAACAGTCAATGTTCAACTTTCTATTTTAGATACGAAACAAATGATCTAATCAATTTTAGATAAGAAATAAATAATCTTGATCAATTTTGCTTAAAAAGTGATTGATTTTGATGAATTTTAAATAAGAAACTATAGATTTTGATCAATATATGGGAAAATTCTACCAGTTTTAATTTAAAAAGTGTGGATGTATTAATGTCTATTAATATCCATATTAGTAATACAAACTAGTGTATTATTCTTAGAGTGAAGGAGTGTCAAGTTTGTTGACTTTAGTAGTTGATAGAATGTAAACAAAGGCAGTTAGACTCTTATATAGTAGCTAGCATGTGTCTATCAAAATAAATTGCCTCTATTTACTCAATATATTCTTCCTCTACAGCTGAAGAAGCGTACAATCACTATCACACTGACGACAGAGCAAGGGCCGTACACACGCAGGGTTTTTAAAGTCTTTCCACCAGACTTTTTGCTAAGCTCCTCCTATTTTTTCAACAATAATATAAGAAAAAGGGATATAAATGGTTGGTATCCATGATACCTGCAGGTATCATGGATACCAACCGTGGGTTCAGAATCAGTTACTACTAGTGGAGTAAGAAACGTAGAGTACTTATTACTCCATTTTCTAAAATTTGCTATAGCTTATCTATATATCTGATAAAAATTGCTTATCGTTTTCCGAGAGGCAAATAAAATTGTACGTTGAAGGCGTTTCAATATTCTACAATTGATGTTTTTATTTTTTGGATGTAAAAATAGATATAAATAAAATTGGATTTTTACAATCTATTCAGATTTCTCAGATTCTGAGATAGAATCTTTAGAAAACTTTCAACATAAACATGAACATTTCGTTCAGATTAAATCTTCAAATTGCATATATGCATCATCACTCAATTCATTCTTCCATTACTCAAAACTATCCATAATTGTTTCAATAACAATCTAAACCTATCTATTATCAGGTCTAGAGACTCAGTTGCCGCAATTACCCCCCAAAGAGCCGTCACTCAAAGCTGCCTCGTTTCTCCCATATGTTGGCTAGAGAACTGCCCACTAATGTTTTGGTGTGTAGTGTTTTTCTTGCTATTAGATGACATTTACACTCTAAACATTTTATTGTGGCTATTTACACAGCACTAGAATAGAAATCTGCAGAAAATGTGTGTAATAGCTTACACTTTGAACGAATTGGCCACCTTAACCTGAGATAACTCTAATTTCAATTCCCTTTGAAGGTGTCTTTTGGCTTCACAATAATGGCCTATCTATAATATTTCAGAATTTTGTATATTTTTATATAATTATTATAATTGAAACTTTTCAAGGAAGAAAACTAATTCTTTATCCTGACCTACAATAATCAGACTACAAAATAATAAATTCCTACCTTCTCATTTTAAGTTAGCGATGCAGTCCTGTAATGCTAGTTATGTTTCTACTTAAATTAATGTTTTTATTTAATGTAATTGTGTAATATTGATTTCATCCTCTTTCTTATGCTACATCTCTCTGAAAATGTTCTAAGTTTCTACATCTCATCGAAGTCAAACAATAGATGCGTTGCCACTCGGGACACCAAATAAACAGTCATTTTTTGAGTTTCTCGCGGACAAATAAACAAGTGACACCCGCACTGCGTTTCAATCTTGGTAATCCAATGAGTGATATTTTTATTCGCTTTACTTGGACAATAACAAAGCTGTGGCTGTGTGTTTTGTTAGCATCAACTTAACTTGGTGAATCAGGGGGAAAGTTATAATAGACAGAGAGCGGCATGGAGACACATCAGTGACACATGGGAGCTATGACGTCATCTGCTTTTAAAAGACCTGTTTAGCTAATTGTGCACTTATATAGTAAATTTATTGTAGTATCATAATAATTCAAATGAGTGAATTACTTATATAAAGAATAAACTACCTCTATACTATATAGAATTCCAAAAACTGTACACCGCTATATTTTACGTCTGTCAACTGACTTGTACCTAGTGTTGTAAGTGGAGAATGTGGACGGGGTTCGGAGGGGGGGGGGGGGGGGGGTTGGTATTATTTTCGGTGTAGCTCTCCTAGTTATTTTAACGTGGAGGAATCTTATTTTGACAATGTCAGTTTACTTTAACCGATGTTTGGTTGGCACTGGAGTGAAATTGATATCAGAATGAAATACAAGTTTTGTGAAGTAAAGAGTTTTTCTTTACTGTTCGAAAAATGTTAATTAGATGATTTAAGATAGCTAAAGCAAATCGAAGAGAGCTCAGGTATTCTCAAAATTTCGAGTCAACAGTCAGATAGCAGTGGAAAATGTTGATGGGGAGGGAAATAAGTTAACAATGATGTTTTGATTAAAGGTTTTTAATCACCCGATTATTTTAATAACATGAATTACTTGTTAAAAACTGTTTGTTGAAACTGTTTGAACAAGTATCCATATAATTTAAATAAAACTAATAGATATAAATATGGTATAATTTCATACCATAGCTAAATTTCTAAACAAAATCGAAATAATTTTTATTTTTCAAATCCACTGAATTGAAAAAGCTGTTATTGATTAATAGTGATTATTAAGTGATTATATTCCGATAAACGGTAAATAATATCGCGGAAATATAAGATAGCACAAGTTTTTCAGTTAAAGGCGACCGTGCAACTAAATCCTGATAATTTTCTGCTTACAGCTGCAGATCTGAAATGCATGGACATCCACTTGACATCGGGGTACCTGCAAGTAGACAATTTATGATAAGAACTGCAGGAAAATCTAATGCTAGTTGTAGTTTTCCATTTTAGTAAAAATAACTTACGTTACTTTTGGACCATTACGTCCAAAGAATTTTCTGATGTCCATACCGGCTTGCACCATTAGGTACTCTAAAATTCTTTTTCGGTATTTGGGTAAAATTCTGAACTGGTCACATTGCAAACGGATATCAGAGTTTTCTTCTGGCTGTTAGATAGGATTAGTAACTTGTTAATTTATATTGTAAGCAGTTATTATAGTATTAGGAATAAACTGTGAAACAAAATCAAGAAAATTATTGTGTCTGAAAAATATTGTTACCTATTAGGTACCTTGGTAAATACTTGAAAGAATCTTTAATTACGATTAGTAAATATAGTACATCTGGTATCTAACATCGACAATAGTACTCAATATTTATTCTAAAATAAAATAAAATCCAATTCATTCACCTTCACATCCCAAATGCAAGAGAGATTTGGAGGATAAGGTTTAGGGTAGTCAGGTGTCGTTACGGTGAAGGAGTCACCTTTCTTTCCTTCGAGAAGTCCTCCGCAGGCGAATTTTGGCTTGAAAGTCAACTCGAATCCTCTGCCTTGTGCCTCCTTCACAGTCAGGAGCACAGTTATGCTGTCCTCATAAGTCACAAAGTCAACAGACTTCCTGCCGCAGCTCCTGATATAAAAAAACTAAAATTGAATATCCATCCTGATCGATATAATGCTGAATGATTTTTAATATTTTTTCCTAGTGTGCCTGAAATTTTAAATTTATTTTCATCGTTGGCAGAAGATATTAATGGAAACTCACACTTGTTTCAGTGAACTGAGGTCACCCTCTTGATCTTCATCAGTGATGAGTAGAGAGGAGGATGAACACTTGTCGTCATTAGCAGAATCAATCAGATCGACAGATCCTGTCACTGACAAACCCCAATTTTCAAGAGTGTCAAATTTCTTTGAAAAAAAGGAAAAATAATGAAATGAAGTTGTTATTTTTCCATAAATAAATCTTAAAGGTACGTCTTGCATACAACGATTGTTGAGATTTTCACTCAGCAATGATCGCCAAGCTATAGGAATATATTCAAATAATACTCAGCGATAATCGTTCGTTGCAAAACAGTCCCACAGGAATAGCATTGAGCTAGTGCTTAGCGATGATCACTGCATGCAAAATGTGAGTTTAGGCTGATTTTCCCAAAACGAATTTGCCGAAAACTAATTCACCGAAACCGATATTTGAATACGTTTTTGTCGAATCCAAAATTGACCAAAAAGGGATTTGCCGAAATATTGATTTGCTGAAGGACAAATTTTCCGAAAGACGAATTGTCGAGAATAAAATTTAATGTATTTAGAAAGAAATTTCGGATCAAGTGTAGTTTAAGGACCCCAGCTCAATCTGGGGTCCTTAAACTACACTTGGGTCAACACTGGGGTCCTTCAACTACACTTGGGGTATAGTTTGAAAATTTGAGGTCCTTCAAGTATCCTTATTTTCTTATAATAATTTTATTTCCTTATAATGATTTTATTTCATTAAAATGATTATTATTTATTCATATGTTAGTTACGATTTCCTTATATTGGGTAACATTTTGTTATTATTTCCCAATATTGCTATCATTTTAAGTTGACTTTGCTTCATTAATTCAATGGCCGGTAGTGGATCCTCACCAAGTAGAGGTAGAATTTCTGTTTGGAATGTTGCTCCGTCCATTTTGTTGTTAGTCTGAACACCGTAGTAGACGAATTATTTTGATTTTATAGCAGTCAAGACATGCAGAATGCCGTAACATAGATACATTCAAAAATTTACTGGGGTCCTTAAACTACACTTGGGTTAACACTGGGGTCCTTAAACTACACTTGGGTTAACACTGGGGTCCTTAAACTACACTTGGGTTAACACTGGGGTCCTTAAACTACACTTGGGTTAACACTGGGGTCCTTAAACTAAACTTGGGTTAACACTGGGGTCCTTAAACTACACTTGGGTTAACATTGGGGTCCTTAAACTACACTTGGGTTAACATTGGGGTCCTTAAACTACACTTGGGTTAACATTGGGGTCCTTAAACTACACTTGGGTTAACATTGGGGTCCTTAAACTACACTTGGGTCAACATTGGGGTCCTTAAACTACACTTGGGTTAACATTGGGGTCCTTAAACTACACTTGGGTTAACACTGGGGTCCTTAAACTACACTTGGGTTAACATTGGGGTCCTTAAACTACACTTGGGTTAACATTGGGGTCCTTAAACTACACTTGGGTTAACATTGGGGTCCTTAAACTACACTTGGGTTAACACTGGGGTCCTTAAACTACACTTGGGTTAACATTGGGGTCCTTAAACTACACTTGGGTTAACATTGGGGTCCTTAAACTACACTTGGGTCAACATTGGGGTCCTTAAACTACGCTTGGGTTAACATTGAAGTCCTTAAACTACACTTGGGTTGACATTGGGGTCCTTAAACTACACTTGGGTTGACATTGGGGTCCTTAAACTACACTTGGGTTAACACTGGGGTCCTTAAACTACACTTGGGTTAACATTGGGGTCCTTAAACTACACTTGGGTCAACACTGGGGTCCTTAAACTACACTTGGGTTAACACTGGGGTCCTTAAACTACGCTTGGGTTAACATTGAAGTCCCTAAACTACACTTGGGTTAACACTGGGGTCCTTAAACTACGCTTGGGTTAACATTGAAGTCCCTAAACTACACTTGGGTTGACATTGAAGTCCTTAAACTACACTTGGGTTGACATTGGGGTCCTTAAACTACACTTGGGTTAACATTGGGGTCCTTAAACTACACTTGGGTTAACATTGGGGTCCTTAAACTACACTTGGGTTAACAGTGGGGTCCTTAAACTACACTTGATCCGAAATTTCTGTTGGACTCTGTAGTTCTCATCATTATATCTTATACATAAAAAAACATTTTTTGTATGCATTTGACATTACTATTTTTCTATAAATTTGTATTCTGCATCATTTTGCTAATTTTATACATCTAACTGTATATATAAGGGTTGATAGAAATCAATGTTATCACCACAAACAAATTTATCATGCAAGTGACACTATCGTTGGAGCTAGAGGTTTACTGGTCAGATATAAACATAACAAAAGTTAAGTTATTCATTACTAACAATATTATATTTTAAACGCAATTAATGGAATAAATATTAATAATGTCAGCCAAAGCACACCTTCTGTATAGAATATCATTAACAACGGAATAAAATAAATATATATTTATATATGTACCATATCATCACTGCATTAAAGCAAAGCAGTAAACATGGATTATTCACAGAAAGTAAATAAACACGTCAGTAACAAACAAACTAAAAACTGGCCAAACGCTCAAAATAAAGAATTGTAACATGCTCCCATAGCTGACTGACTGATTCTGACTGAATAAAGCTTGAACGTCTTTAAAATGAGAAAAGACAAAGAATCATTTAGTGGTACAAAGATTAACAGTTACAATGATTAACGAAGAGATGAATAATTAAAGGATCATTCAGTGTAACTGAGGGTTATGATTTCATTGTTTCGTTTCTTTTCTGTAACTTTTGTGTAATTTTACATTTTGTTTTAAAAAAGTTTTTTCGAAAAATTTGTCTTTCGGCGCGAATCCTCACTTCGGCGAGTCCGTTTTCGATAAATTTAGGTTTCGGCAAATTCGTATTCGGAGAATCCGGTTCGGCGAATTAGCTTTCGGAGAATTTGGTTTCGGCAAATTCATTTTCAGCCAATCTACCGGATACCGCAAAATGTACCTTAATGATGACTCCCAGTCGTTACCTCTAATGCTATCCTGTAGTGCAGCACACAGTCTGAGGGTAGTTCCCCAGCGTCATTGAGGATGTAGTCGGTGTTGAAAGTAACTTCGTCAGTGAGTTTGAGTTGAATTTCTGTCTCGCCACCACACTGTACAGTCTCAAGTTGAGACCTCACTAGAGCAGAGAAACAAACCAATAAAACGACATGCAAACTAGTACAGTAAAATTACTCTATAGCAGTGGTTCTTAAAGTACTTTTCTCGCACACCCCTTGCATTTCTCAGGCACCCCCTGAGCATTAATTGTATGAATTGAAATAGATTGAAAAGATACAACTATAATAGATTTGGTTACTGTGATGTTAGAAAATGGGAAATGTATTTCATGTATATTCTGCATGATATTAACAGCGAGAACCTAACTTATAAGTAGCATATAAAACAGCCATACCAGGCACACCCTATAAACATTCCAGGCCCCAAAGGGGTGCCGCGAACCCCACTTTAAGAGCCACTCCTCTATAGTGAATGAGTTAGAATGTAGTATGAATAGTGAACAAATTTTCTCAAGTCTGCGAGGAATTATCATCAGTTTTGGCAAACTAAAGGTTTTTTATGGCAGACAAAATTAAATATGTTCACTATAGAGGGTAGATCTTAACTCATTCACTATATAGGAGTTCCACTGTATTGCAAACAACAAAGTAACCATATCTAATTCTAAACCTGCTTTTCACGATAAAGCAAGGGATTGTCAACATTCTAATTCAGTTTTCTAATCGTTAATAAAAGTTCTAGTTAATTAGAAATAGCTAATCTTATTTGGTTGATATGATTGAGTCGAAAATAACCTTATTATGTAGTTGCAATGATCGGTAAACTTAAAATGTAGAGAAGCAAAATTGGGGTTTTCAAATCTAACCAAAATAAGCATTCCAATTAGTTATCTTCTAGCTCATTTTCTTAAGAAGAGAGTTTCAGGAACCAGAGTGCAGAATTTGCAAAAATATTGAAATACCCTAAATCTCAAGAAATACCCTAAATCTCAAGAAATACCCTAAATCTTAAGAAATACCCTAAATCCTAAAGAAATACCCTAAATCTTAAGAAATACCCTAAATCTTAGAGAAATACCCTAAATCTTAAGAAATACCCTAAATCTTAAGAAATACCCTAAATCTTAAGAAATACCCTAAATCCTAAAGAAATACCCTAAATCTTAAGAAATACCCTAAATCTTAGAGAAATACCCTAAATCTTAGAGAAATACCCTAAATTTTAAAGAAATACCCTAAATCTCAAGAAATACCCTAAATCTTAAGAATTACCCTAAATCCTAAAGAAATACCCTAAATCTTAAGAAATACCCTAAATCTTAGAGAAATACCCTAAATCTTAAATAAATACCCTAAATCTTAAGAAATACCCTAAATCTTAAGAAATACCCTAAATTTTAAGACTTACGAGCATCAACTGGATTGGCTTTCACTGTTGAAGTCAGCAAGGTGACGAATATCAATATCGTTCGGAACTGCAAAAATAGAATACATATCTGATAAATAAATAATAAAAGTTGTTTTATTAGGAAGACCCGAAAGAAAAATATATTGGCCCATGTATTTCCTTTTTCATGTACAGTCAAAGAGTGAAGTAAATCCGAAATGACTATTTGCCAGTTTATTAATTCAAAATAATTTCACTAAATGCAATGCTTGAAGATGTTTTTAAATTTGGTCTGTGTACACGATGAAAAATTTGTAGAAATTGAATATAAAAGAAAATCGTTAAATTGTGATTTGAGAAAATAATATCATGCGGAGACTTTTCTTTTGTAGTTTAAATACATATATTCGTCTACCTATGGTCCTCTAGACGTTCCATCATTCTGTACGTATTTTGTAATTAGTAAAGAAATGACTAAACTACAGTTAAACATGGCCCAATGGAAATATAATTTGGATCACACTGTGACTTTTAAGACTAGGGTTATATTTTGTTAATATTTTAGATTTGCGACTGAGTTTTTTGCATGGAGAAATTCAAAAAATAAAATATAGTTTTATCCCATAAAAAAATGCAATTCCAATAAAATACTATGAACACGATTAATTCTATATTCATTATTATTAATTACATGCAATGATTGTTAAGAGTATTTTAATAGGATTTAATCTAAGTGATATTTTGATAATTATCTTTAGAAAAGTTCACATTATTATAACAATTTGGTTAACAAATTATAAACCATTGAAAGGAAGAATATATGAGTTACTCAGAGAAAAATATATAATAGGACATCGAAAATATTAATTATACTTAATATGACAACAATAATTCCCTCTCTTAATGATGTAGAAAATTATCTAATCCAACATTCATCTCCACACTTTCATTTCTTTTTTGTGAATGAAACTAGTTGAGATCAACAAAGGTTCTCAGATTCTCATTTTGTAGATTATCAGTTACAGTATAAGGTTATTCTACCCTAGATATCAGTTTACCATTTTAGAAATGTTCTCCTCCATCGTCACTGCCTCAACTTGCAATGGTCACATCAACTGTGACTGCAGAGCAAGTCACAGTTCATATTAAGGGTGACACTAATTATGTTAGAGGAGCACAAGTGTCCTGCTTTTTAATTCGCATTTCAAACGAAGATCATCCATTTTATTAGACGTGTAATTATTACCAGATGTTCTGCCTCGACATTTGGCCTTTTAATCAGTAATGAATGATCTTTGATTATCTTGTGAATAAAAGTTTAGTACACTGTATTTTAAATTTGTAAAACGTATGCATAATTATTTTTCTGAATTGGTTTTACTCTACATCTTTTGTATCGAAACTATCAAAGATTTCCAGACTTAGTGTATATGATACAAATAATTTTAGATTTTATGATATCACAAATTATGAAAAACTTTCTCCTTTTTTTTCAGCTAGTATTCATTAAAAACTTAGTAATTTAAATCTGTTCTTTTGGATAATTAAAAAGGCTCTATAATGTATGTATTTCATGACGAATATTTATATTGAATGTGATAGCATTAGTATGTACGCAACTATCAAATACAAATATCGACTATATAAAAATATAAACTAGTATTTTCACTCCAGATTTTTAGTTTTAGTTCTCAAAATTACAATTTTACGAAAACCTATGAAAATGTTCGAAATAAAATTGAAGATATAATATATTACGTTACGTTCTTGTATAAATTATTCATGCGATATTTCAATATTGAAAATGATAAAACTATAATTTAGTTTATTTTCAAATTAGACACTCAATAATGTGTTGTATTTTTGATTGTTTGGTGGAAGGATAATTTTTGCAAAATAATCATTAAAAATAGTAGTTAAAATACTCAGTGAAGAGTTAATTACATTTCAATTGATTTATAATGATATTGAATTTGAAAAGGAAATTAAAAATGAGAAAGAGAAAAAAACCTGTACACTGTCAAAATTATGCCTATTTTCTGACATCTCATATGTTTCCAGATTCCTTGAACTCGACCAAACAATTAATTATTGTAAATACTAAAAGTTAATTAAAACCTCAATAAAAACTTGATAGTCAAGACATTTTTGTATCATTACAGTCATTTAATTATCCTAACATTTGTTTATACTCCAATAATTTCTATCATATTCCAATATCTCGTTTGAGTTTTTGTAAAAAGTATTTGGAAAATTCCTACCACTCTGTAGTAGGTTCCGTGCATATCACTAGCAACCTACATCAGCGTGACTGATACTCCAGACACGCTGTTGTAGGTTGCTAGTACTTTTTTAAGTATTTGTATAGCTATTATGTATAGAGGATAATACTACATTTGTTTATTTAAATAATATTTAATTTATAAGAAAATATGATTCCTTTATGTATAATATAATTTGAAAGTTACAGTTAAAATATTTTTCATACCTATAAATTATAAAAGGTTACAAGTAAAGTATTTCTGATATTTTTCTATTCGCAAATTTGCTGAAGGTTATTCATTTATTTTAACGACGATTTATTGTCATATTTATTACTCGCAAATTATTAATATACTAGTGTATTTTCCCGTAAAAAATAAAGGGTCATCATCAATACCAATTTTTTATCCGTTATTAGGTTACTTTTAATGAATTCAATTAAACTTAAATATTCTGCATAGTAAAATTTATTTTATTGATAAAATACATTTCAAAAGTGAAAGAAAAATGAAACTTAAATACCAAATCAATATATTTCCGTGCGTGTCATAGTTACATTCTTCATGTTTAATACCCGTCAAGTAAAAGCGGACACCAAATAAATAAGTAAACACACGAGGGAAATTATTAGTATGGATAAATAATTAATAAACAAATAATTAATGTACAAATAATTAATATACAAATAATAAATTATTTGAATATTTAATTTTGTTGTTATGTACAGGGTGGCCCAGAAGTAACGGACCCTTTTAATTTGCTAATAAAAAGAAAACTATGAACACTAGAAAGTTGAAACTTGTTTTATTGGAAAGAAAAACAATTTTAAAGTTAATTTTATGGTATCCTATATACTCAGCTAGCATATAATCTGAAGAAATTCGTCTTCATTATTTTCACTCAAATTTTCATAATGTTTCGCTACAGCAAAGAAGAAAGAATCATAATTCTGAAATCCTACATTGAGACGACGTCAATAAGAGGAGTGCAATATGTGACTACAGAATCCATTTTCAAGCAAGGATCAGTCCTTCTAAAAACACAAATAAATCTCTCTTTAGAAAATTCGTGAACTCTGGAAATGTTAATGACAAACCAAGATTCGGAAGATTGAAAACAGCGCGAACTGAAGATGTAATTGACAGATTTTCTGTAAGCGTTGCAAATAATCCTAAAACTTCCACCAAAAGACTTTCATCGAAATTATCCATTTCTCGAACTACAACGTATTCTGAAAAAGGAATTGAAATTATATCCATACAGAATTCAACTGACCCAAAGATTATTGCCAACTGATCATCTGCAGCGTCTTAATTATTACCTTCGCAGAATGCGGAAAGGTTATATTTTAGACGGCATTTATTTATTTATTTTGTATTATCTTGTTATTCGCATAACTGAAAAAGTGTTCAACCAAATTGACTGAAATTTGGTGAAACGATTTGTCCTTGTTCAGTGACCTGCTGGTAAAATTTTGGGGGTGACCCGGTCAAAGGTCAAGATCATGGTCATCTATAATTCAAAAAGTATTGTATCATATTGCATGAAACTTGGTAGGACGATTGGTCAATATACAGGAATCATTTTGTTAGATTTGAGCAGCGATCGGATCAAAAGTCAAAGATCAAGGTCAAGACCATATATAACTCAATAACTCAAAAAGTATTCAACCAAATTGTCTGAAATTTGTTGGGACGATTGGTCAATGTCCAGGAACCATCTGGTAGAATTTTGGGAGCGATCTGGTCAAAGGTCAAGGTCATTTATAACTCAATAACTCAAAAAGTTCTGAACTATATTGTATGAAAATTGGAGGGACGATTGGTCATTATCCAGTTATCAGTTTATTAGATTTTAGGAGGAAACGGGTAAAAGCGGCGGCGAAGGTATGTGCTCTACTGAGTGCACGTTATCTAGTTTTGATTGCTTTCTTCGTTTGTCCCATCATCTTCTCTGATGAAGCTCACTTCCACTTATCTGGCCATGTAAATAGACATAATTCCAGAATTTGGAGCAATAACAATCCACAAACATCCAAGAAACACCACTGCCTTCTCTCCGTGTTACTGTGTGGTGTGGAGTAACGGCTTCAACTGTTCTTGGTCCTTACTTTTTTGAAAATGACGGCATAACTGAAACAGTCACTGGTGAAAGTTGCCGAAAGATGATAAGAAAATTTCTTATTCCAGAACTCGAGAGGCATAATTTACACAATAGTATTTAATTGGTTTCAACAAGATATGGAGACCCAGCACACATACGGCAAGAGAAATTCTAACATTGTTAGGAGATTTATTTCCAAATCATTTAATTTCATGATTTGGAAACATCCAGTGGCCTCCTCGTCCTCCCAGATTTGAATTGATGCGACTTCTTCTTGTGCACACAGAGAAAGGATTAGTTGAATCAAATCATATTTGATTTGTTTTGACTAAATTTTATGGTTTATCTGTGCGCCTACCTACGTGGTGAGTTGCAGGTACTATTTAATATGAGTTAAATTGACGTTGGTTAAAACAACACATATGTGAGTTGATTATTTTTAATTCCCGATGGTCACAACAACTACCTGTGATAGTCAAAACTGCTCGTGATGGTTGAACCAATTATATGTAATGGTTAAAACAACTACGGAACAAGGTTATATCAACTACTTGTGTATGTTTCTCCAATCACTCCTATGTGTTATACCAACTACTCGTGTAGGTTATACCAACTACTCGTGTAGGTTATACCAACTACTCGTGTAGGTTATACCAACTGCTTGTGTAGGTTATACCAACTACTCGTGTAAGTTATACCAACTACTCGTGTAGGTTATAACAACTACTCGTGTAAGTTACATTAACTACTCGTATAGGTGATATCAACTACTCATGTAGGTTATATCAACTACTCGTGTTGGTTATATCAATTACTCGTGTAGGTTATATCAACTACTAGTGTAGGTTATACCATCTACTCGTGTAGGTTATACCAACTACTCGTGTAGGTTATACTAACTACTCGTGTAGGTTATACCAACTATTCGTGTAGGTTATACCAACTACTCGTGTAGGTTACATTAACTATTATAGTGTAGGTTGAAATATCGGTCTGGTTAGCAGTAGCCAGACTTTTTAAAAGACTTTTTCAGTCACTATATTTACTCTATTAAATTATAATCTCGAGTTAGGTCCCGGTATCAATTAGATTAGACTATTTATTTTCTAGGACCAAATCTAACATGTTCACATTTATTTTCTACTTTTGCTTCTGTGATATGCATACTATTTTAATTTAAAAAAATAATTGATCACCTAGACCTATCCTTGCTTTTTGAAATGTTTTCGATCCTATGAATTGATATATGGTTATCAGTTGTAAATTGATAGATTAGATTGAATAAGTAATCTCATCAGGTCAGTTTATAAATAAGTAGTTAGATGACATACATAACTTTACGTAGTGATAAATAGGTAGGCTAGATGAATTAATTAACCAGGCTAGATTACAAAAGTTGATAAATCTTTGTTATGCTGCAATTGTACTATAACTTAATGAATAATAAATTAATGATAAAGCCTTTATCTTCTAAACCATATTTTAGTGCAATTCATCTTACTCATAGGCACTGATATTGAAATATGCTAATAGAATTACCAAGGTCAAATTGAAAACGAAATATAAACATTTAAGTTTTAGATTTATTATTTAAAAGTTTAATTTGAATTCTCGTCACTTTCTTTCACGACTGCAGGTTGCCAATTCCTGAAATAAGAGATTCGTATATTAATATATATTGAATAGAAATTCACAGTATCGTTCATATACATTATCAATAACATCACCTACTCTTTTTCCTTTTGTGATGAGATAGCGACAGCTTCGATATTCTTTTCATGTCTGGAATCCCTAAAAGCATATGAAAAAGTAAAAGCTAATCATATTGCAAATATATATTTAGAAATCATCTAATATTTTCAAATACTTACTTTGACCTAGCATAATTATTGTTCCTGAACCATTCAAAGGAATTGAAGAGGACTCCGATAGTTGATGACGTTGATACACTTCATCAATTCTTCATCAAGATCTGAAAGTAGATTCAGAAAATATAGAAAACCATATATTAATGAAGAAATAAAAAGAATTTTTAACTGAGAATTCTTTCATACAGGTAAATTATTTATATAAAATGTTAAACTAATTATGAATCTTCAGATGCAGTATAAATTTAGCTCTAATAAATGCAATGGATTTTTCTAGCTAATCCTCATAATTTTGTTCATTATACACTCATAATGTAGACTTTAATTAAATACCAAGAAAGTATAATATATCAAAAATCTCACCTCTGGTTGGAGTTCTCCCTGCTAAATCCCTGGACGGTGTTCTCCTCCGACTACCTAGGGTCAAGTAGGTAAATTGCGGCACTTTAACTAACTGCGGTCTCTTATCTCAGAAACATTAATAACCATCATGACTTCAAGGCACTCGTGAAATGAATAGAACCTATCATAAATTGAGCTTAAATTATGATGTTCAACAATTCAGTATATAGCTAAACTAAATCAGAATGATTTTGAGACTCTCTGAATAGGGTCACAATTAGAAATTAAAGAACAGAATTTGGCTGTGTAACCCTACCTATAGGTACACCAACTAGTTTTAAAATATATAGATTATCAGACCACTTTACTCAAGATACTAGGACAAGTTCCGAAATATCGGACGGCTCCACATTTTCGGTCGCGTAAGAAAAACTATATTAAATTAACTTTTATTTTAATTAGCTATTAGGTAGCTATATACTATATTTCATACGTGACCGAAAATTTGAAATCGCCTGATAATTTGGAACTTACCCTATTCTGAGGACAGCGCAGTAACTGCCTAGCCTATGTAGAAGGGGTGTAGGTCATAAGCCCCCCAGGTCATGAGCCTCCCCGGTCATGAGCCCCCCTAGGTCATAAGCCCCCCCGGTCAAGAGCCCCCCCGGTCATGAGCCCTCTCGGTCATGATCCCCCCTGTTTTTAAATCCTTATTTACCTATACTATTTAATCCTTATTGACACTTTTGTAGTTCATTACTGAATAGACATAAAATATATGTATATCGGGGGGCGTGCCGCCCCCGAACCCCCCTACCAGATCATTAAACAATCTTGAAGTGTGCAGTGCAACAAACTAGCGGATACAACAAACTACATTAGTAAATCTCAGTTATTTCTATCTAAGTAATTCTTCATTTGTTTAACTAGGTAAATAAGGATTAAAAAAACAGGGAGGGGGGGGGGGCTCGTGACCGGGGGGGCTCATGACCTATGGGGGCTAATTTAGGAAAATTAGTTTGGATATCAGTTTACAAACTGGAAGGCAGTAATCAAAATTTATTATTATAAAAGTTATATACTGATAATCAGCTCTTCAAATAACTACCTATATAAAGCCACCAAACTATCAATCACCAATATTTTAGAATATTTAGGCAGACATTTATCAATTTATTAATGGAATTAATTAATAATCGATCGGCAGCGATAATACTATTTAATGCATATAACGCTATTGTTTGCACTTAAACTAAAATGGTATTGAGGAGCGTTCACATTCAACACGTAACACACTTGAAACAAGATTTGAACTGAAAAGTGTTATGCGAATAAATTAGCTTTGAGGAAAGCATAAGTTGCCACTTACTCATTTGATTGAACTCACACATAAACTTAAAAAAAAGTAGCACTAACTCTCATAGTAAGTTAATTTGTACACCAGATAAATAAGATTAACAGTCTTTGTGGGTTACATTATCACACTATGTCATAGTTGTTTTAACTCACACCTAAACTTACAAAAAAGTAGCGCCAACTCTCATAGTAAGTTAATTCATACACTGCAGAATACATTGGATTAACATTCTTTGTGGGTTACTATAACACACTATGTCATAGTTGATTTAACTCGCACCTAAACTCAAAAAAGTAGCGCCAACTCTCATAGTAAGTGAATTAATACACCATATACATTGAATTGACAATCTTTGTGAGTTACTTCAACACACTATGTCATAGTTGTTTTAACATATGTTCAAACTCCCAAAATGTAACTCTAACTCTCATAGTAAGTTGATTCAATCCATAAAATGATTTGAATTAACTATGTTTGGTGACACACACGTCATAGTTGTTTTGACACACGTGAAAACATGAATATAGTCAAACCAACTCACGTAATAAATTGATTCAAAGCATAAATTGTTGACCCATTAAATATGAGTAAACTTTTTTCTCTGTGTGGGGCTACCTCAAGTTACGAGTTTATGGAACAAATTTAAAACAACATTTCTTCTGAAATAGCTCAACTCTAGTCAGATACACTAAAGAGCGTTATGGAAGCAACAGATAAAAGTGCCCTAATTTGTCAAAACAACCGTGACGGCCATCTAAATGATATTATATTCAAAACATAGTATTAATAAACTATAAAATTGTTATTCTTTCCAATAAAACACGTTTCAACTTCCTAGCGTTCATAGTTTTCTTTTTATTAGCAAATTAAAAGGTCGGTTACTTCTGGGCCAACCATGTATTCTCAAATAATTATTTTAAAATGTACTAGCAACTTACAACAGCGTGTCCAGAGTGTCAGACACGCTGATTTAGAGGTTGCTAACAATATGCACGGAAACTACTACAGCGTGTCTGCCAAGGCCATCTATAGTGTAACCAGGCCGTATTCTTGCTTTGAACAGCTGATCGCCGAAATCATATCAAAGTAGTTTTTTTACAGTGTACTCTTTAGAATCTCTGCTATCGACTGGAATATTTCTTTACTGTAAATTTTAATTTTTAACAGTGAAAATTTTGAATTACCTAAGTTTTATTCACTACTTATCTAGTATGATCAAATTGTCAGCAGTGTTTTACGCATGAATAATATGTCTATGGATTATCATTAATTATTCTTACTTCAGCTGGGCTATTCCTAACAAAGCACATGATTCAAACAAAGAATTTGAAATAGGGCCCACTCCAATTGTGACTTGTTAAACTGTGCTACCATATTTAGGGAGGCCAGACTGCTGGAACAAAGTGGTGAGTCAGTGGCCAAAATAATATCGCGTCTTGCGGGACGCTCAAATCCTTATTTTGTCTTCAAGTGACTGGCAATCTGGCGTCAGTTCAATGTAAAAATAATATAACTGAAACAAAATAAGGTTTTACACAGAAGATCTTCCTTAGCGTCCTGCAATCGCTGCAACACTTCCTCTCTCTAGAGTAGTTTATCATAACTCTATGACTGAAAGAAAATAAGGTTCTAAGCGTCCTCCAGTCGCTGCACAACTAGCTCTCTCAAGTATATAATATTATTACTCTATGGCTGGAACTAGTAAAGCGTTATCCAAGAAATCCTCTATTTTGCCTTCTGTTCTCACCAAAAATACTTTGAAATAAAGAAGAATACATGTAATTGTCTTTTTCAATTCTATTCTTTCAAATGAACAGGCATCATAACAAAATCACAACCTGAACAGTAGGTAAACCATAATTTCTTGAATCAATAGCTATAGGATGTGCTTTTAAAACAATGTCATCAATATTCACTAATTCTAGGTACCTTTAAAAATTATTATTTTTCGAAAAGAAATATTCCAGTCGATAGCAGATACTCTAGAGAATACACTGTAAAATTTGTAAATCAAAATTCCACTAGTAACTATAAAAATAAGTCAATTAAAGGAGAATTGACCCAGTTTTTTCTATTTATTCCTATCTAAATTAATGGGATCGTAGCGCTTTGTTATGATTTCGTCGATCAGCTGTTCAAACTATAAACGCCAAAATGATCCAGCCTGATCAACCATAGATGGCCTTTATCTGCTCCTCTAGACACGCTGTTGTAGTGATTTATCAAATAATTTAATTTTAAATCGTTGTTTACTGCCGGAATAAGGAATTACATTCCTTTTACTGCCAGAATAAGGTCCATAAAGCAGATCATATATTTAATTATATTTTATAATAATACAATGGCCCAGTTGCGAAATACAACTCCCTCCAGTGGATAATAAGGGTTTTTGTGTGTTTTTAATGATGGCTGTCATGAAATACGACACCTTCCAAATGTAAAAATTATATATGACACCTCGACCTATGTAACTATGATACAAAAATTTGTTATTATATTTATTCTAATTATTATTGAATTCAAATTATTTCATTACTAATTAGCTAACACTTTAATGTAAATTAAGAGGAGTCGGATTGTTTTGAGATCGTCTCTATATAGCTGTCATGAAAAGCGACTCCCTTGAATTTCTCCCCGTAGGAAAACTGAAGAGATAAGATTTAATTACCATGTGAGGAGTCGGATCAATGAATTTAAAAGACGGCCTTTATACCCCCAGTTGCGAAACACGACTCCTTGCAAAATATCTTGGGATAATATTAAGCATGGTTAGGTTAGGTTTATGATATGACTAGGTTAGGATATGAAATTTATACCTATAACCAAAGCTACGATTTAGAATGAACTATATTTTTAAATGAAACCTGAACTAAGTTTTAGTTGTCTGTTTATCACATGTCAGAATATTTTAAGATCGAGGAGTCGGATCGAATTTTTGTATTTCAAGGAGTCGTATTTCGCAACTGGGCCAATACAATTATGACAACATTAACTCAGGTTTCAATCATGGTAATTGAATTTTTAAAACCTAATATTAATAGTTTTTCACTAAACGTTATAAGGAAAAATCAAATAGAAATATTTTTCATATTTATTTTCTTAGAGAAGTATAATTAACAAATTTAATAACATTAACAATTCACCAAAGAGATCTTGGCGAAGTAGGATTTTATTTGTGGTAGACTTGGGTCCTTTGGTACGGCAGAGGGGGGGCTACGGGGAGGAGGGCCCCTACGGGTTGAAACCCACCACCATTGGCCACGAAGGTGATCTCCACTGGTACCCCTTCGGGTGAAGTGTACCTGTCGTGGATAAAAGATTCGTGAGTTCTTTTTTATCCCACTTCCTAAAAGAAATCATTTCACGGGGAAAATGAAGAGATAATAGAGTATTAGATGTATCTAACATTTTCTTAGTCATATTGTGTAAGGAATCTATCTACAGCTTAGACCATTTACTCACAAATGATAGATACATTCTTTACAATATTTTCCTTTCAAATGATATATTATCTATAGTAATAAAACATATTCACTAAATATTCACAAAAGGATTCTTTTTACTTTTAAATCCTAAGCAAATCGATCTTTCATGTTAACCTACCTAACTCTTCAATGGTTGTACTATTTATCTCTTTATAAAATAGACTAATTATGCTATCAGTTTTTCTCACGTCCATCCTCCAGTCTGCTCCATTCCGTTGTTTTCAGAGCCTTGCTCTTGTCGGAAAATACCGTTACTGGTCTCGAAGGCGAAGGTGTACTGGCCCTTCCCGTCCATATCCCTATCGTCTCTGAGGATTGTGGCGGAGCCGTCACCAGAACCAGAACCCGAACCCGAAGAATACTGCGGTCTGGCGTAGCTTTGAGAGACCAAACAGACTCCGACAGCAACCTACGACACCAACAGGTTTTGTCTTACAGCACAGGTTGTAATGAGAGAATAATATGGAAATGTTTGATGATCAAGCGTTAATAAGAAATAATTCGACATACAAGGCTTAAAAAGTCAATTTTAGAATCAGAAATAAGTCGATTACAACTCTTCTATTATGAAGTCCTTTATAATGAACCATCTTGATTAGTAGATTTCTGTGTAATGAAATTCAGTAAAACTGCTGAGTTATGAGATTCTGCATAATGAAGCACTCGAGTAATGAAGGACCTGAGTTATGAAATGCACCTGATTTATGAAGTATTTTATATGTTTAAATTATAGGAAACGATATATATCATGAATTTGTCCTTGTTATCCCTCTAAGAACATAGTTTTCTCAAAGATTTCAATCATAGAAAACTATCAGTGTCCCTGAGATACGAAGTTATGAAGAAATCAATGCTTCATAACTAAAGAGTTTCACTGTATTCTGTATAATTAAAATACGGTTAGTTTGCCATAAAATGGTCATCAGTTTTCTATGATCTACTATCAGTTTTCTATGTAATTCTTCACAATCTATACTTTAAGATCTCTACAGTAAAAAAAATTATATTATTTCTAAATTTTTTTGCGACTAAATTTTTACATTAAAAATAAGAAAAATGAAATGTTCACAGAGAGGAAAACTAGTTGTATTTAATTATAGTGGAGTTTTACTGTTGTAAATTCTTACCATAATAACAATATTGTATACAGACACCATTTTAAGTATATATCGTAAGGACACAGTGGTTGTTTTTCCAGTGGATATCAATAACTGACTGAATAAACAAAAGCAGACACAGCTTATATAGCAGTTACTGGGACACAGAATGCGTGCTGGTAATGTCCTCAATTGGAGAGAATCATTGAGTTAAGATATAAGAACGTTAGATTATATACATATATGATGATTGAAAACAAGTATGGGAATATAAAAGAGATTTGTGGATTTATTCTTCATAGATCTTATGACCCTTTCTACTTCAGTGGGTATATACATTTACATAAATTTGTTGATATATTTTTCATGTATCTTATCATTCTTATGTCATTCTATACTTCCGTGGCTGTCTCGAAGGAAATTCGTTAACCTCTTTTAACAAAATATTCGTTACATTCATTTGAAATAACTTGTTATCTTAGCAGATTGCGGAAAGTTATACTTTAGGCATCATTTATTCATTTATCATCTTGTTATTTGCACAACTCAAACATTTCCAACCAAATTGCTTGAAATTTTAGTGGGATGATTGGTCAATATCCATGGACCATCTGTCAAATATTGCAACGATCTGGTTAAAGGTCAAGGTTATTCATAACTCAAAAAATTATTCAACCAAATTGCCTGGATTTAGATTTATTAGATTTTTGGAGCGAACTGGTCATGGTCATTTATTACCCTTAGATAATTGGGTGACGGTAAAGGTATGCGCTATAGGAGTGCACGTCATCTAGTTCATGATATATTCGTTATTAATTTAAATATTAGCTATTTCAAAGTGTTTCTTCTAGGTTTCTTGAGAATTATATTTGATTGGCAAAATTTGGTGTGATAAAAAGGATTTTTCGATTTGGAGCAATCACATTTTTGTACGAATGGTATTCTTCAAAAGGAACTAATTTTTGTTTGCATTGACGAATTAGTTCATATTTTCTATTGATGCTAATTCTCATATTAATGTGATATACTGCATCTCATACACCTTGATTCAGATCAACTTCGTTTCGATAAGACAATTTCTATTATAAATCTCGTTCACTCTATCTAAGATATATTCTTCTTTTTTGATGAACACCTGCTACATCAGAAAACTCTATATTAACTGCAAAATCATCTAAATCCTTTTCTGAAATTATTTTCATTAACTTCACTATGGCAACAGAAAGACTTAAGAAAAAAGTTTATCAGAGTTGATTGCGGGTACACGTAAGAAAGGAAATATTCAATAGTGGTCAGTTACATTAAATGTGTTTGAAATTTCCTCATGTAACACTTTCAAATTTATTAATCTAAATCAATAACAGGTGAAAAAAACATGAGGGAAGCATGTCCTCAATAAAAATATATTCATCGTTGTTAGGGTCTAATAAATTTATTTTGGAATCACAGGCAAAAATAATTCTCTTAACAGGAAATATAGATGGTGATTATTTTCCAATAAAAAGTGGTATATTAACTTTGTCTGGAGGTTTATTAATTGCTACAAGTATAACATTAAACCGGCAGTGGAAAACTACACAGTAATTGATTCAATTACTTCATTTCACATTGAATAATTGTCAAATCTAACAATAGATTTAACTTTGCTATCAACATAAACAGATACGCCTCCACCTCTTCCATCTTCTACCCAGACATTGAAAACTTCATATCCTGCATTTTCTAAGAAATATCAGACGAGCTCTAAGTTTCACTAGACACTAGGTCATTAGAGGGTTCATGTTTCTGATTAACAAACAAAGAAAATTCATCTTAATTTGCAAATACTGATCTGATAGTGTGCTAAATTATAATGTGAAATCATTAGGAAATGAATTTTGAGAATCATTGCAAGAACTCATATTAAAATATTGACAATGAAGCCTAAATATTTGAATATTATTGGATTCAGTATTAAACATTCTAAATTTTATTTTTTGAAGCTCACGAATTGTATTTGATTCAGCTTTAGTATTTTTCTTCTCTGTAACTGTAACGTTGTTACAGGAGTTCCTTTGTTTGGTTCTGTTGTTCGTAGGTGTAGATGAGAAACACCTCCCCTTCTGATCCCTCGTGACGCATAAACTGCCAGGAACTGGGAGTGCGATTGGAGCCTGTATCCAACGCTTCCTCAGACTCTGCAGTCGATAAGCTATACAACAGTCTCTTTGAGAGAGGATTGTGTTCCATCTATGTATTGTGATGGAACCTTCGACAACAGTTGATTTACTGACGGTGTGGCAAAAGTGCGAATAGTTGGGGTGAATTTGGGTGTAAGCTAAAAACAAATTATTCATATTTTATACATGTCATCTCTTATTTCAAAAAATCAGTGACCCTTTTTTAAGAAAGTTTAAAATTGAAGTCAAAGATAGGGTAGATGAAATTCACCGTGCATGAGAGTTTGCATCTGATTTAATACGATGGAATTCTGCGTGTGGTAAGTATTGTAGAAGAATGTGTGCAGATATTCACATGAAACTGAATAACAAAACTAAACTGTCAATGGATGAGTTGCGTGCAGCGGTAGAAGCATTTCCAACATATTGAAGGCCGTCCTTCGAATAAGAGAAGGGTTTATTGAATAAACTTCTTTATGTATCTTCTCATTCTTTTCTTACACTGATATATTTTGTTCTGGTATATATGGATTGTTTCAGAATTTTTGTATCACCCTCTACATATATTGTTTTACTCATGCTCATAAGCATGTTTTACTTGCGTTAATACATCATCAAATGCGTAAAAAAATATAAATATATATATATATATAATAAGGTATTTTTGGCACACTGTATAAACTACAATTAAAAATTTCACATTATATGACAACACAGATTAATTAAATTATGTCCACGATTGGAATCAATTAAAAGTTTTAAATGAGAATCTTTTTAGGTAAATTCCTAGTTCACGTCCCTATTTCATTTAGGGACGTGAACTAGGAACCGATCCAAAATCCCTATTCCTAGTTTACGTCTCTAATTGACTTAGGGACGTGAACTAGGACTTTACCTTTTACCCTTTTTGGTATTATTTGTATATGTAGTCAAGAAACTAGATTTTCTATCACTTAGTTTATTTTAGTGCAATATATTTCAATCAGATAAAAGGTAATTAAATTTAAGAAAAATTAATTTAAAAATACCCCCTTCCTAGTTCACTTCCCTAAATCATTTAGGAACGTGAACTATGAAATTGGTATTTGGATTGGTTCCTATAATTCACGTCCCTAAATGAAATAGGGACGCGAACTAGGAATTTACCCCTTTTTGCTTAATAATTAAAAGACTGTAATGCGGATATTTCTTATGAAGGTGTTATAATTAGTATATATATTACAAACCATAACATATATCGATTATATTAAAATAGAAATTACCATTTTCACTCCACACTGTTCATACATATGTGTTGGTACAAACAAATATTTCAGTTTTCGATGCTAAAATTACAATTTCATGGGAACGAAAAGAAAGTGAGACTAAATAGACACCATATTGTATACAATCATTTCCGCTCTTGAATTAATTATTCAGACGATAAATCAATAAGGAAAACGATAAAACTATAACTTAGTATATTTTCTAATTTGGTATCAATAATTTGTTGTATTTTCGATTGTTTGGTGGAAGAATCTTCTTGTAAAATAATCATCAATGAAATTAAATAAAGAATGCAGTGATGAGTTAATTCTTTTTTAATTTTTCTATAATAATATTGGATATGATAACAAACTTAAAAATAGAAAATAAATACATATAGCAAAGTCAAAATTATGTCCAATTTGTGATATTTCAGTATGATACCTGATTCCTCAAATTCACTATAATATAGAATTATTTCGAATAAAATAAGATAATTAAATTCTCACTTATTCATTATTTACATTTTAATTCACTTCAATATCTTACAATGTATTATCATTGTTTCATTAAATTCCAATATTTCGTTAAAAAATTAGTTCCATTTTATAGCCAGAATAAATTTCATAAATCTTATAAGAATTATAATTGATTGAATTTTTAAAACCTAATATTAAAAGTTTTTCACCAAACATTATAAGGAAAAATTAAATAGAAATATTTTTTCATGTTTATTTTCTTAGAGGAATAATTAAAAAATTTAATAACATTAACAATTCACCAAAGAGATCTTAGCGAAGTAGGATTTTATTTGTGGTAGACTTGGGTCCTTTGGTACGGCAGAGGGGGGGCTACGGGGAGGAGGGACCCTACGGGTTGAAACCCACCACCATTGGCCACGAAGGTGATCTCCACTGGTACCCCTTCGGGTGAAGTGTACCTGTCGTGGATAAGAGACTCGTGAGTTTGTGGATATTATTCCACTTCCTAAAAGACATCATTTCACGGGGGAAATGAAGAGATATTAGAGTATTAGATGTATCTAACATTTTCTTAGTCATATTGTGTAAAGAATCTATCTACAGCTTAGACCATTTACTCACAAATCTTAGATACATCCTTTACAATATTTTCCTTTCAAATGATATATTATCTATAGTAATAATATCTATCCACTAAATATTCACAAAAGGATTCTTTTTACTGTTAAATCCTAAGCAAATCGATCTTTCATGTTAACCTACCTAACTCTTTAATGGTTGTACTATTTATCTCTTTATAAAATAGACTAATTATGCTATCAGTTTTTCTCACGTCCATCCTCCAGTCTGCTCCATTCCGTTGTTTTCAGAGCCTTGCTCTTGTCGGAAAATACCGTTACTGGTCTCGAAGGCGAAGGTGTACTGGCCCTTCCCGTCCATATCTCTATCGTCTCTGAGGATTGTGGCGGAGCCGTCACCAGAACCAGAACCCGAACCCGAAGAATACTGCGGTCTGGCGTAGCTTTGAGAGACCAAACAGACTCCGACAGCAACCTACGACACCAGCAGGTTTGTCTTACAGCACAGGTTGTAATGAGAGAATAATATGGAAATGTTTGATGATCAAGCGTTAATAAGAGATAATTCGACATACAAGGCTTAAAAAGTCAATTTTAGAATCAGAAATAAGTCGATTACAACTCTTCTATTATGAAGTCCTTTATAATGAACCATCTTGATTAGTAGATTTCTTTGTAATGAAATACAGTAAAACTCCTGAGTTATGAAATTCTGCATTATGAAGCACTCGAGTAATGAAGGACCTGAGTTATGAAATGCACCTGATTTATGAAGTATTTTCTATGTTTAAATTATAGATAACGATATATATCATGAATTTGTCCTTGTTATCCCTCTAAGAGCATAGTTTTCTCAGCGATTTTAATCATAGAAAACTATCAGTGTCCCTGAGATACGAAGTGGCTCTGAGTTATGAAGAAATCAATGCTTCATAACTAAAGAGTTTCACTGTATTCTGTATAATGAAAATACGGTTAGTCTGCCATAAAATGGTCATCAGTTTTCTATGCTCTACCATAAGTTTTCTATGCTCTACTATCAGTTTTCTATGCTCTGCTATCAGTTTTCTATGCTCTAATCTCAGTTTTCTATGCTCTACTATCAGTTTTCTATGCTCTACTATCAGTTTTCTATGCTCTACTATCAGTTTTCTATGCTTTACCATCAGTTTTCTATGCTCTACCATCAGTTTTCTATGCTCTACTATCAGTTTTCTATGCTCTACTATCAGTTTTCTATGCTCTACTATCAGTTTTCTATGCTCTACCATCAGTTTTCTATGCTCTACTATCAGTTTTCTATGTTCTACTATCAGTTTTCTATGCTCTACTATCAGTTTTCTATGCTCTAATATCAGTTTTCTATGCTCTACTATCAGTTTTCTATGCTCTACTATCAGTTTTCTATGCTCTACCATCAGTTTTCTATGCTCTACCATCAGTTTTCTATGCTCTACTATCAGTTTTCTATGTTCTACTATCAGTTTTCTATGCTCTACTATCAGTTTTCTATGCTCTACTATCAGTTTTCTATGCTCTACTATCAGTTTTCTATGCTCTACTATCAGTTTTCTATGTTCTACTATCAGTTTTCTAAGCTCTACTATCAGTTTTCTATGCTCTACCATCAGTTTTCTATGCTCTACTATCAGTTTTCTATGCTCTACTATCAGTTTTCTATGCTCTATTAACAGTTTTCTATGTAACTCTTCACTCTCTATACTTTAAGATATCGACAGTGAAATATTCTTTTCTATTATTTTTAAATTTTTCATACGACTAAATTTTTACTTTAAGAATAAGAAAAATGAAATGTTCACAGAAGAGGAAAACAAGTTGTATTTAATTATAGTGGAGTTTTACTGTTGTAAATTCTTACCATAATAACAATATTGTATACAGACACCATTTTAAGTATATATCGTAAGGACACAGTGGTTGTTTTTCCAGTGGATATCAATAACTGACTGAATAAACAAAAGCAGACACAGCTTATATAGCAGTTACTGGGACACAGAATGCGTGCTGGTAATGTCCTCAATTGGAGAGAATCATTGAGTTAAGATATAAGAACGTTAGATTATATACATATATGATGATTGAAAACAAATATGGGAATATAAAAGAGATTTGTGGATTTATTCTTCATAGATCTTATGACCCTTTCTACTTCAGTGGGTATATACATTTGCATACATTCTACATATAGAATGTACATATATTCTTTGTAAACAAAACATAGGAATATGAAGAAAATTTGTAGATTCATTTTTCATGTATCTTATCATTCTTATGTCATTTTCTACTTCAGTGGGTATATACATTTGCATACATTCTACATATAGAATGTACATATATTCTTTGTAAACAAAACATAGGAATATGAAGAAAATTTGTAGATTCATTTTTCATGTATCTTATCATTCTTATGTCATTTTCTACTTCAGTGGGTATATACATTTGCATACATTCTACATATAGAATGTACATATATTCTTTGTAAACAAAACATAGGAATATGAAGAAAATTTGTAGATTCATTTTTCATGTATCTTATCATTCTTATGTCATTCTATACTTCCGTGGGTGTTTCGAAGGAAATTCGTTAACCTCTTTTTAACAAAATATTCGTTACATTCATTTGAAATAACTTGTTATCTTAGCAGATTGCGGAAAGTTATACTTTAGGCATCATTTATTCATTTATCATCTTGTTATTTGCACAACTCAAACATGTCCAACCAAATTGCTTGAAATTTTAGTGGGATTATTGGTCAATAACCATGGACCATCTATCAAATATTGCAAGCGATCCGGTTAAAGGTCAAGGTTATTCATAACTCAAAAAATTATTCAACCAAATTGCCTGGATTTAGATTTATTAGATTTTGTGAGCGAACTGGTCATGGTCTTTTATTACCCTCTGAAAATTGGGTGACGGTAAAGGTATGCGCTATAGGAGTGCACGTCATCTACTTCATGATAAATTCGTTATTAATTTAAATATTAGCTATTTCAAAGTGTTTCTTCTAGGTTTCTTGAGGATTATATTTGATTGGCAAAATTTGGTTTGATAAAAAGGATTTTTCGATTTGGAGCAATCACATTTTTGTACGAATGGTATTCTTCAAAAGGAACTAATTTTCGTTTGCATTGACGAATTAGTTCATATTTTCTATTGATGCTAATTCTCATATTATATGTGATATTCTGCATCTCATACACCTTGATTCAGATCAACTTCGTTTCGATAAGACAATTTCTATTATAAATCTCGTTCACTCTATCTAAGATATATTCTTTTTTTTGATGAACACTTGCTACATCAGAAAACTCTATATTAACTGTAAAATCATCTAAATCCTTTTTCTGAAATTATTTTCATTAACTTCAGTATGGTAACAGAAAGACATCAGAAAAAAGTTTATCAGAGTTGATTGCAGGTACACGTAAGAAAGGGAATATTCCATAGTGGTCAGTTACATTAAATGTGTTTGAAATTTCCTCATGTAACACTTTCAAATTTATTAAACTAAATCAAGAACAGGTAAAAAAAATATGAGAGAAGCATGTCCTCAATAAAAATATATTCATCGTTCTTAGGGACTAATAAATTTATTTTGGAATCACCTGCAAAAAATAATTCTCTTAACAGGAAATATAGATGGTGATTATTTTTTCAATAAAAAGTGGTATATTAACTTTGTCTGGAGGTTTATAAATTGCTACAAGTATAACATTAAAACCGGCAGTGGAAAACTACATAGCAATTGATTCAATTACTTCATTTCACATTGAATAATTGTCAAATCTAACAATAGATTTAACTTTGCTATCAACATAAACAGATACACCTCCACCTCTTCTATCTTCTACCCAGACATTGAAAACTTCATATCCTGCATTTTCTAAGAAATATCAATCGAGCTCTAAGTTTCACTAGACACTAGGACATTAGAGGGTTTATGTTTCTGATTAACAAACAAAGAAAATTCATCGTAATTTGCAAATACTGATCTGATAGTGTGCTAAATTCTAATGTGAAATATTTAGGAAATGAATTTTGAGAATCATTGTAAGAACTCTTATTGAAATATTTACAATGAAGCCTAAATATTTGAATATTGTCGGATTCGGTATTAAAAATTCTAAATTTATATTTTTTGAAACTCATTCGCATTTAGTTCCTTTTCTTTTGCAATACTAATAAATTTTCTAATTATTTACTGCATTCAGATATTTGCAAGCTATCTTAGTGGATGAACACAGATTTATCTTTAAAAAGCTCACGAATTGTATTTGATTCAGCTTTAGTATTTTTCTTCTCTGTAACTGTAACGTTGTTACAGGAGTTCTTTTGTTTGATTTTGTTGTTCGTCGGTGTAGTTGAGAAGGACCTCCCCTTCTGATCCCTCGTGACGCGTGGACTGCCAGGAACTGGGAGTGCGATTGGAGCCTGTATCCAACGCTTCCTCAGACTCTGTAGTCGATAAGCTATACAACGGTCTCCTTGAGAGAGTATTGTGTTCCATCTATGTATTGTGATGGAACCTTCGACAACAGTTGATTTACTGACGGTGTGGCAAAAGTGCGAATAGTTGGGGTGAATTTGGGTGTAAGCTAAAAACAAATTATTCATATTTTATACATGTCATCTCTTACTTCAAAAAATCAGTGACCCTTTTTTAAGAAAGTTTGAAATTGAAGTCAAAGATAGGGTAGATGAATTTCACCGTGCATGAGAGTTTGCATCTGATTTAATACGATGGAATTCTGCGTGTGGTAAGTATTGGAGAAGAATGTGTGCAGATATTCACATGAAACTGACTAGAAAAACTAAACTGTCAATGGATGAGTTGCGTGCAGCGGTTGAAGCATTTCCAACACATTAAAGGCCGTCCTTCGAATAAGAGAAGGGTTTATTGAATAAACTTCTTTATGTATCTTCTCATTCTTTTCTTACACTGATATTTGTTTTGGTATATATGGATTGCTTCAGATTTTTTGTATCACCCTCTACATATATTGTTTTACTCATGCTCATAAGCATGTTTACTTGCGTTAATACATCATCAAAGGCGTAAAAAAATATAAATATATATATAGTAAGGTATTCTTGGCACACTGTATATGCTACAATTAAAATATTCACATTGTATGACAACACAAATTAATTAAATATGTCCACGATTGGATTCAATTAAAAGTTTTATATGAGAATCTTTTTCGGTAAATTCCTAGTTCACGTCCCTATTTCATTTAGGGACCTGAACTAGGAACCGATCCAAAATCCCTATTCCTAGTTTACGTCCCTAATTGACTTAGGGACGTGAACTAGAAAGGGGGTAAACGTTCTATTTTATCGTATTTTTTTTTTAATTTGATTTATGTATTAACGAATAAGAAAAATTGTAGTAATTTGCTTAATTTTAATTCTAATTATTCAGTTTTGGTATTATTTCAATCAGATAAAAGGTATTTAAATTTAATAAAAATTTATTTATAAGCACCCTCTTCCTAATTTACGTCCCTAAATGAAATAGGGACGCAAACTAGGAATTTACCCATTTTTGCTTAATAATTGAATGACTGTAATGCGGATATTTCTTATGAAGGTGTTATAATTAGTATATATATTACAAACCATAACAAATATCAATTATATTAAAATAGAAATTACCGTTTTCACTCACCACTGCTCATACATATGTGTTGGTACATACAAATATTTCAGTTTTCGATGCTCAAAATTACAATTTCATGGGAACGAAAAGAAAGTGAGACTAAATAGACACCATATTGTATACAATCATTTCTGCTCTTGCCTAAATTATTCAGACGATAAATCAATAAGGAAAACGATAAAACTATAACTTAGTATATTTTCTAGTTTGGTATCAATAATTCGTTGTATTTTTGATTGTTTGGTGGAAGAATCTTCTTGTAAAATAATCATCAATGAAATTAAATAAAGCATGCAGTGAAGAGTTAATTCTTTTTTAATTTTTCTATAATAATATTGGATATGATAACAAACTTAAAAATAGAAAATAAATACATATAGCAAAGTCAAAATTATGTCCAATTTGTGACATTTCAGTATGATACCTGATTCCTCGAATTCACTAAGACATTGAATTATCTCGAATAAAAGAAGATAATTAAATTCTCACTTTATCATTATGTACATTTTAATTCACTTCAATATCTTACAATGTCTTATCATTGTTTCATTAAATTGCAATATTTAGTTTACAGTTTTTTGAATAATTAGTTCATTGTAAATTATTGTTTTAAAGTTACAAATTAATTCCATATAAACTCCATAAATCTTATGACAATTATAAAAATATTATGAGATTTTTTAAAACCTAATATTCAAAGTTTTTCACCAAACATTATAAGGAAAAATCAAATAGAATTTTTTTTTCATGTTTATTTTCTTAGAGAAGTAATTAACAAATTTAATAACATTAACAATTCACCAAAGAGATCTTGGCGAAGTAGGATTTTATTTGTGGTAGACTTGGGTCCTTTGGTACGGCAGAGGGGGGGCTACGGGGAGGAGGGCCCCTACGGGTTGGAACCCACCACCATTGGCCACGAAGGTGATCTCCACTGGTACCCCTTCGGGTGAAGTGTACCTGTCGTGGATAAGAGACTCGTGAGTTTGTGGATATTATCCCACTTCCTAAAAGACATCATTTCACGGGGAAAAAGAAGAGATATTAGAGTATTAGATGTATCTAACATTTTCTTAGTCATATTGTGTAAAGAATCTATCTACAGCTTAGACCATTTACTCACAAATGATAGATACATTCTTTACAATATTTTCCTTTCAAATGATATATTATCTATAATAATATACATTCACTAAATATTCACAAAAAGGATTCTTTTTACTGTTAAATCCTAAGCAAATCGATCTTTCATGTTAACCTACCTAACTCTTTAATGGTTGTACTATTTATCTCTTTATAAAATAGACTAATTATGCTATCAGTTTTTCTCACGTCCATCCTCCAGTCTGCTCCATTCCGTTGTTTTCAGAGCCTTGCTCTTGTCGGAAAATACCGTTACTGGTCTCGAAGGCGAAGGTGTACTGGCCCTTCCCGTCCATATCTCTATCGTCTCTGAGGATTGTGGCGGAGCCGTCACCAGAACCAGAACCCGAACCCGAAGAATACTGCGGTCTGGCGTAGCTTTGAGAGACCAAACAGACTCCGACAGCAACCTACGACACCAACAGGTTTGTCTTACAGCACAGGTTGTAATGAGAGAATAATATGGAAATGTTTGATGATCAAGCGTTAATAAGAGATAATTCGACATACAAGGCTTAAAAAGTCAATTTTAGAATCAGAAATAACTCGGTTAAACTCTTCTATTATGAAGTCCTTTATAATGAACCATCTTGATTAGTAGATTTCTGTGTAATGAAATTCAGTAAAACTCCTGAGTTATGAAATTCTGCATTATGAAGCACTCGAGTAATGAAGGACCTGAGTTATGAAATGCACCTGATTTATGAAGTATTTTCTATGTTTAAATTATAGAAAACTATATATATCATGAATTTGTCCTTGTTATCCCTTAGAGAGCATAGTTTTTTCCAAGATTTTAATCATAGAAAACTATCAGTGTAACTGAACTATGAAGTGGCTATGAGTTATGAGGAAACCAATACATCATAACTAAAGAGTTTCACTGTATTCTGTATAATTAAAATACGGTTAGTCTGCCATAAAGGGGTCATCAGTTTTCTATCACTTGACTCCTTCATGCTTGAGTAAGCTCTTTATAGTGAACTAGCTATACTTAATTATAGTGGAGTTTTACTGTTGTAAATTCTTACCATAATAACAATACTGTATACAGACACCATTTTAAGTATATATCGTAAGGACACAGTGGTTGTTTTTCCAGTGTATATCAATAACTGACTGAATAAACAAAAGCAGACACAGCTTATATAGCAGTTACTGGGACACAGAATGCGTGCTGGTAATGTCTTCAGTTGGAGTGATTCTTTAACGTTAAGATAGAAGAACGTTAGATTATATACATATATGATGATTGAAAACAAATATGTGAATATAAAAGAGATTTGTGGATTTATTCTTCATAGATCTTATGACCCTTTCTACTTCAGTGGGTATATACATTTGCATACATTCTACATATAGAATGTACATATATTCTTTGTAAACAAAACATAGGAATATGAAGAAAATTTGTAGATTTATTTTTCATGTATCTTATCATTCTTATGTCATTTTCTACTTCAGTGGGTGTTTCGAATGAAATTAGTTAACCTCTTTTAACAAAATATTCGTTACATTCATTTGAAATAACTTGTTACCTTGAGATTGCGGAAAGTTATACTTTAGGCATCATTTATTCATTTATCATCTTGCTATTCGCACAACTCAAAAAATGTCCAACCAAATTGCTTGAAATTATAGTGGGATTATTGGTCAATATCCATGGACCATCTGTCAAATATTGCAACGATCTGGTTAAAGGTCAAGGTTATTCATAACTCAAAAAATTATTCAACCAAATTGCCTGGATTTAGATTTATTAGATTTTTGGAGCGAACTGGTCATGGTCATTTATTACCCTTAGATAATTGGGTGACGATGAAGGTACGCTCTATAGGAATGCACGTCATCTACTTCATGATATATTCGTTTTTAATTTAAATATTAGCTATTTCAAAGTGTTTCTTCCAGGTTTCTTGAGGATTATATTTGATTGGCAAAATTTGGTGTGATAAAAAGGATTTTTCGATTTGGAGCAATCACATTTTTGTACGAATGGTATTCTTCAAAAGGAACTAATTTTCGTTTGCATTGACGAATTAGTTCATATTTTCTATTGATGCTAATTCTCATATTATATGTGATATATGTGATATACTGCATCTCATACACCTTGATTTAGATCAACTTCATTCTGATCGGACAATTTCTATTATAAATCTCGTTCACTCTATCTAAGATATATTCTTTCTTTTTGTATGAACACCTGCTACATCAGAAAACTCTATATTAACTGTAAAATCATCTAAATCCTTTTCTGAAATTATTTTTATTAACTTCACTATGGCAACGGAAAGACTTAAGAAAAAAGTTTATCAGAGTTGATTGCAGGTACACGTAAGTAAGGGAATATTCCATAGTGGTCAGTTACATAATATGAGTTTGAAATTTCCTCATGTAACACTTTCAAATTTATTAAACTAAATCAAGAACAGGTAACTAAAAACATGAGGGAAGCATGTCCTCAATAAAATATATTCATCGTTCTTAGGGGCTAATAAATTTATTTTGGAATCATCTGCAAAAATAATTCTCTTAACAGGCTAATATAGATGGTGATTATTTTTCAATAAAAAGTGGTATATTAACTTTGTCTGGAGGTTTATTAATTGCTACAAGTATAACATTTAAACCAGCAGTGGAAGACTACACAGCAATTGATTCAATTACTTCATTTCACATTGAATAATTGTCAAATCTAACAATAGATTTAACTTTGCTATCAACATAAACAGATACACCTCCACCTCTTCTATCTTCTACCCAGACATTGGAAACTTCATATCCTGTAATTTTAAAAAAATATCAGATGAGCTCTAAGTTTCACTAATTAGGGTACGTACACACTACAAGCGGAGCGGAGCAGCGCGGAGCGAAGCGCCATAAATATTATTGTATGTTTGGAGCGCCGCTCCGTTCACAGTGTGAACAGCCAAGCGTCTCTGCATACGAATACCCAACAACATTAATGGCGCTCCGCTCGCGCTGCTCCACTCCGCTTATAGTGTGTTTGAGCCCTTAAGGTTCGTTTTACATGCAGCGATTGTTGCAATCATTGCTCAGCATTGATCGCTCAGCAATAGAAATACATTGAAATAGTGCTCAGCGATAATCGCTCGTTGCAAAACAGCTTCATAGGAATTTCATTGAACTAAAGTTCAACTATAATCGCTGGGCGATGATTACTGAGCGATGATCGCATTAATCGCCGCATGCAAAACGAACCTTTAGGGGGTTCATGTTTCTGATTAACGACGAACAACGAAAATTCATCGTAATTTGCAAATACTGATCTGATAGTGTGCTAAATTCTACTGTGAAATCATTAGGAAAGGAATTTTGAGAATCATTGTAAGAACTCATATTGAGAAATTTACAATGAAGCCTAAATATTTGAATATTATCGGATTCAGTATTAAACATTCTAAATTTACATTTTTTGAAGCTCATCCGCATTCAGTTCCTTTTCTTTTGCAAAACTAATAAATTTTCTAATTATTTACTGCAATCAGATATTTGCAAGCTATCTTAGTGGATGAACACAGATTTATCTTTAAAAGCTTATGAATTGTATTTGATTCAGCTTTAGTATTTTCCTTCTCTGTAACTGTAACGTTGTTACAGGAGTTCTTTTGTTTGATTTTGTTGTTCGTCGGTGTAGTTGAGAAGGACCTCCCCTTCTGATCCCTCGTGACGCGTGGACTGCCAGGAACTGGGAGTGCGATTGGAGCCTGTATCCAACGCTTCCTCAGACTCTGCAGTCGATAAGCTATACAACGGTCTCCTTGAGAGAGTATTGTGTTCCATCTATGTATTGTGATGGAACCTTCGACAACAGTTGATTTACTGACGGTGTGGCAAAAGTGCGAATAGTTGGGGTGAATTTGGGTGTAAGCTAAAAACAAATTATTCATATTTTATACATGTCATCTCTTACTTCAAAAAATCAGTGACCCTTTTTTAAGAAAGTTTAAAATTGAAGTCAAAGATAGGGTAGATGAATTTCACCGTGCATGAGAGTTTGCATCTGATTTAATACGATGGAATTCTGCGTGTGGTAAGTATTGGAGAAGAATGTGTGCAGATATTCACATGAAACTGACTAGCAAAACTAAACTGTCAATGGATGAGTTGCGTGCAGCGGTTGAAGCATTTCCAACACATTAAAGGCCGTCCTTCGAATAAGAGAAGGGTTTATTGAATAAACTTCTTTATGTATCTTCTCGTTCTTTTCTTACACTGATATTTGTTTTGGTATATATGGATTGCTTCAGATTTTTTGTATCACCCTCTACATATATTGTTTTACTCATGCTCATAAGCATGTTTACTTGCGTTAATACATCATCAAAGGCGTAAAAAAAAAATATATATATATATAATAAGGTATTTTTGGCACACTGTATAAGCTACAATTAAAAATTTCACATTTTATGACAACACAAATTAATGAAATTATGTCCACTATTGGAATCAATTAAAAGTTTTATATGAGAATATTTTTCGTTAAATTCCTAGTTCATGTCCCTGTTTCATTTAGGGACCTGTAATATAGCTGAGCTAGTCTAACAGGAAGTTAACATTAAATATATAACGAGTGTGTAATACATTTAACTAAAATTTCAACACTCCTCCTCACACGACATTTTATATTTTTCATACCTATTAATTTAACAAATTTGGTAAATCTATCAATAGGCAACGATTTAGAGAATATGTCAGACGATCCAAAAAAAAAACAATGAACAACAATTTACATAGGAAATGAATTATTCTAAATTTAAAGACATAAATCTCATTTTAATCAATCCTAAAATTCAACACATTAAAACTCAAATTGAAAAATTCTGAAATTCAAATTGAACAATCATAACTGCAAGAATTTTAAACATTTATTAATGGTTTAATTCTATTTCAAATAATTCCTTTCTTCCCCTCTTTTTATTTCTGAATGTCGATATAAATTAGAGTCTTCAGAAATCCAAAAAGAAAATATACTATGTATATAAAATATTTCAAACTTACATATAACATAAAAAATAGTATGAATACACATCAAAACTGAACTTAACATATTGTGACATTCTTGCTTATTTTATTTCAATTTAATTTGAAAAAATTAACATTGCTTAATAATCATGCAATTAAAATTAACATCCTTCCGTTAAAAAATAGAATTTCTATTTTTTAATTATTTTATTGAATAAAATTTACTATTAAATTCTTTCTTCAGAAAAATTGAAAGATCGTTTAATATTTTACTGCAAATTAGTTATAAATATAACCATTTCATTTATGTATATTAATTTAAAAATATTTCATTCCTGCAAATTCCTAATTTATTTTGACTTTAAAATTTTCTAATCATCAAAATCTAATTAGTATTTCAAAATGAAAAAATATTTATTTCTAAATATTCACTTCTAAATATTCACAAATATTCACAGTATGAATATCAATTCATCTGTATTCAATTCATATGCTCACCTAATAGACCGCGTACTTCTATTAAGTAAACATGCTGAGTCATCAATTAAAAAAATAATTAAATGCTGTGTCGGTAGTTTTTGTTACGATTCAAAGATTAATCTGCTGATCATTAAAAAGCAATAAAAATTCTATCTAACTACTATCCAAAAGCCTAATTTCAATTAATTTGAGAATTCACTTCACAAATGCTGAAGCAAGTTGTACACCGGTGCAAGAAACCGTAGAGGCGAAAGTTAACTAAACCTACCACTAGACTAACATCAGGTTATTTATTTACTGTGAATAGAACTACAATATGGCGTAAGTTAAATGTCAGTTAAACTAAGTCATTATAGCAACTTAACACTACCACTTTCTTGTGTAGCTATTTACAAACAAACAAGTCTTTACTTATTTTACTTCTTGTAGTTGTAGTTCCCATAGCCACCACAAGTATGTGGAGTTGCTCCAGCTTTGCTGGGGCGTTTGTCCGGTTTGTTGTCCATAGCCACTCCAAGTACCGGCAGCTTGTCCAGTGGTTGCGGCATTCCAACCGCCCGGTGCCTGTTGTCCCCAGTTGCCGTAAGAGATTTGGGTTAGCGGTGTCTGTTGCTGCTGTGCATAGTAATTCTGCTGCTGTCCATAGTACCCCCCACTGTTTCAAGTGCCGTATCCTCCTCCTTGCTGGGTGTATCCAGATTGGGGTAGCTCTGGGATGAGTAGTTGTTAGTTTGAGAAGAATACTCAACTTTTCAGCTTCACTCCGGAGTGTGTCAGCTACGGTAATCCAGTTAGGGATGTCTGTCTGAGCTTCAAGTGCAGTGACAAGCACTTCAAACGGCCCTGGCAGTGATGACAGAAGACAAATCACTTTATCCTCTTCACTGATCACTTGATTTAACAAGGCAAGCTCTTGAAAAACTTCAGTTAGTTCCTTCAAATGAAAGTCGAGTAGATCAGGAGACTTCAATTTTAGATTGTAGAGCTTTTTCTTCAAACGAAATTTGTTAGCCCACGTGTTTTTCTGAAATGTTTCTTGAAACAACCAAACCAGTTAAACTTGATTTACTGTTTAACTGAATTGATGTTTTAACATTATTCTAATTCATAAGAATAACTGAATATAATTATTAATATTCAATTGAAACAAAAAACAGAATTCTTAGTTCGCAAGAGCCTTTTGTTGAAAGTATTTACTATCATTCAATACTTTAACAAACATAAACAACCAAAGCAATTAAATTGATTTACTGTTTAACTGAATTGATGTTTTAACATTATTCTAATTCATAAGAATAAGTGCACTGAATATAAGTATTTACTATCATTCAATACTTTAACAAAAATAAACAACCAAAGCAGTTAACTTGATTTACTGTTTAACTGAATTGATGTTTTAACATTATTCTAATTCATAAGAATAACTGCACTGAATATAATTATTAATATTTAATTGGAACAGTAACACAGCCTTAGTTCGCAAGAACCTTTTGTTGAAAGACTGTTTACCAAAGGATAAGGTCACAGATTTAAAGGTAATTTGTGACCTCTCTTGACACCTCTTCCGCAAAAATACTAAATCATTATATTATAACACAAGTGCATTTTTCGCTAGAGCAATCATTATAATTGACCTCATTAGCGCGTGAGCACGATTTGCTTACGCAAGCGTTTTAAGTGATATGTTTCATATAGGTTAACACTTTTTTCACAGCACTTCGTTTTTATTACTATTATAAACTTCTAATTTGTTTAAACATAATTTGATTTATAAACTCTTATCGTTCACTGGGCCCATAACCTGTTAGAATTAGGTTAAATCAGTGGGTTAACAACGTTAAGACATAGAGTTTATTTAAAGAATAAATATGTTATACAATTAGAAGTCTATGGAGAGATGAGTGTGGAACTCATCTCTCACTGAGTAATGTTCAAGACAGACTGGCTTCAGAACCAACAAGACAGGGTATTTAACCCTCGACGGAAGTGTGATCGACTTTAGACCTTATGTCCGTTTCTCATTAAAAGTAATACATAGTTATTGAAACAATAGGTAATTTAATATAGCTGAGCTAGTCTAACAGGAAGTTAACATTAAATATATAACGAGTGTGTAATACATTTAACTAAAATTTCAACAGTATAAGCTACAATTAAAAATTTCACATTTTATGACAACACAAATTAATGAAATTATGTCCACTATTGGAATCAATTAAAAGTTTTATATGAGAATATTTTTCGTTAAATTCCTAGTTCATGTCCCTGTTTCATTTAGGGACCTGAACTAGGAACCGATCCAAAATCCCTATTCCTAGTTTACGTCCCTAATTGACTTAGGGACGTGAACTAGGACTTTACCCTTCACCCTTTTTGGTATTATTTCTATATGTAGTCAAGAAACTAGATTTTCTATCACTTAGTTTATTTTAGTGCAATATATTTCAATCAGATAAAAGGTAATTCAATTTAAGAAAAATTAATTTAAAAATACCCCCTTCCTAGTTCACTTCCCTAAATCAATTAGGAACGTGAACTATGAAATTGGTATTTGGATTGGTTCCTATAATTCACGTCCCTAAATGAAATAATGACGCAAACTAGTAATTTACCTAATTTTGCTTATAATTAAAAGACTGTAATGCGGATATTTCTTATGAAGGTGTTATAATTAGTATATATATTACAAACCATAACATATATCGATTATATTAAAATAGAAATTACCATTTTCACTCACCACTGCTCATACATATGTGTTGGTACATACAAATATTTCAGTTTTCGATGCTCAAAATTACAATTTCATGGGAACGAAAAGAAAGTGAGACTAAATAGACACCATATTGTATACAATCATTTCTGCTCTTGCCTAAATTATTCAGACGATAAATCAATAAGGAAAACGATAAAACTATAACTTAGTATATTTTCTAGTTTGGTATCAATAATTTGTTGTATTTTTGATTGTTTGGTGGAAGAATCTTCTTGTAAAATAATCATCAATGAAATTAAATAAAGCATGCAGTGAAGAGTTAATTCTTTTTTAATTTTTCTATAATAATATTGAATATGATAACAAACTTAAAAATAGAAAATAAATACACATAGCAAAGTCAAAATTATGTCCAATTTGTGACATTTCAGTATGATACCTGATTCCTCGAATTCACTAAGACATTGAATTATCTCGAATAAAAGAAGATAATTAAATTCTCACTTTATCATTATGTACATTTTGATTCACTTCAATATCTTACAATGTATTATCATTGTTTCATTAAATTGCAATATTTAGTTTACAGTTTTTTGAATAATTAGTTCATTGTAAATTATTGTTTTAAAGTTACAAATTAATTCCATATAAATTCCATAAATCTTATGACAATTATAAAAATATTATGAGATTTTTTAAAACCTAATATTCAAAGTTTTTCACCAAACATTATAAGGAAAAATCAAATAGAATTTTTTTTTCATGTTTATTTTCTTAGAGAAGTAATTAACAAATTTAATAACATTAACAATTCACCAAAGAGATCTTGGCGAAGTAGGATTTTATTTGTGGTAGACTTGGGTCCTTTGGTACGGCAGAGGGGGGGCTACGGGGAGGAGGGCCCCTACGGGTTGGAACCCACCACCATTGGCCACGAAGGTGATCTCCACTGGTACCCCTTCGGGTGAAGTGTACCTGTCGTGGATAAGAGACTCGTGAGTTTGTGGATATTATCCCACTTCCTAAAAGACATCATTTCACGGGGAAAAAGAAGAGATATTAGAGTATTAGATGTATCTAACATTTTCTTAGTCATATTGTGTAAAGAATCTATCTACAGCTTAGACCATTTACTCACAAATGATAGATACATTCTTTACAATATTTTCCTTTCAAATGATATATTATCTATAATAATATACATTCACTAAATATTCACAAAAAGGATTCTTTTTACTGTTAAATCCTAAGCAAATCGATCTTTCATGTTAACCTACCTAACTCTTTAATGGTTGTACTATTTATCTCTTTATAAAATAGACTAATTATGCTATCAGTTTTTCTCACGTCCATCCTCCAGTCTGCTCCATTCCGTTGTTTTCAGAGCCTTGCTCTTGTCGGAAAATACCGTTACTGGTCTCGAAGGCGAAGGTGTACTGGCCCTTCCCGTCCATATCTCTATCGTCTCTGAGGATTGTGGCGGAGCCGTCACCAGAACCAGAACCCGAACCCGAAGAATACTGCGGTCTGGCGTAGCTTTGAGAGACCAAACAGACTCCGACAGCAACCTACGACACCAACAGGTTTGTCTTACAGCACAGGTTGTAATGAGAGAATAATATGGAAATGTTTGATGATCAAGCGTTAATAAGAGATAATTCGACATACAAGGCTTAAAAAGTCAATTTTAGAATCAGAAATAACTCGATTACAACTCTTCTATTATGAAGTCCTTTATAATGAACCATCTTGATTATTAGATTTCTGTGTAATGAAATTCAGTAAAACTGCAGAGTTATGAAATTCTGCATTATGAAGCACTCGAGTAATGAAGGACCTGAGTTATGAAATGCACCTGATTTATGAAGTATTTTCTATGTTTAAATTATAGAAAACTATATATATCATGAAATTTGTCCTTGTTATCCCTTAGAGAGCATAGTTTTTTCCAAGATTTTAATCTTAGAAAACTATCAGTGTAACTGAGCTATGAAGTGGCTATGAGTTATGAAGAAACCAATACATCATAACTAAAGAGTTTCACTGTATTCTGTATAATTAAAATACGGTTAGTCTGCCAAAAAGGGGTCATCAGTTTTCTATCACTTGACTCCTTCATACCTAAGTAAGCTCTTTATAGTGAACTAGCTATATTTCATTATAGTGGAGTTTCACTGTTGTAAATTCTTACCATAATAACAATACTGTATACAGACACCATTTTAAGTATATATCGTAAGGACACAGTGGTTGTTTTTCCAGTGGATATCAATAACTGACTGAATAAACAAAAGCAGACACAGTTTATATAGCAGTTACTGGGACACAGAATGTTAAGTCATACATGAGAAAATAGTCTCCTATCACGATATTCACGTAATATCCTACCGATAGCGTCACGCTAGCCATTTCTAACAGTCAGCCACACAAATTACTCAGGTAATTAGAGGTAAACTTGGAGACTTATTCATTGAAATTCTATTATACAGTGACATTAAATCTTCAAAAGAGAGACAGGGAAGATAGAGCAGACTGAAATATTACCGGGGATAAAGAAAAATATCGAATATGTGCCAACATATATAACACCTCATTCTAATCATTATTTTTCTTTTATTTTCTGTGCGTCGAATCGATGAGAAAAATAATTAAGTTTAGTAAACTCATTGAATAGGAAAACTATAGCCACTGAAGCCTCAGAGCTTAAAGGGCCTTAATGTTACCTAGTTTGTATCTGAATTTAGACATTTATGTAAGAAGCGAGTGTTTCTCGAGGCTCATTCTATATACTGTAGGGGAACATTTTTTTCAAATAAATAAATAAAACATATTGTACCAGTTGTGATGTACTATCAGAGAAAAGAGTCACTGTTGTGATGTACTATCAGAGAAAAGAGTCACTGTGATGATGTACTATCAGAGAAAAGAGTCACTGTGATGATGTACTATCAGAGAAAAGAGTCACTGTGATGATGTAATATCAGAGACAAGAGTCACTGTAATGATGTACTATCAGAGAAAAGAGTCACTGTGATGATGTACTATCAGAGAAATGAGTCACTGTGATGATGTACTATCAGAGAAATGAGTCACTATGATGATGTACTATCAGAGGAAAGAGTCACTGTGATGATGTACTATCAGAGAAATGAGTCACTGTGATGATGTACTATCAGAAAAAAGAGTCACTGTGATGATGTACTATCAGAGAAATGAGTCACTATGATGATGTACTATCAGAGGAAAGAGTCACTGTGATGATGTACTATCAGAGAAATGAGTCACTGTGATGATGTACTATCAGAAAAAAGAGTCACTGTTGTGATGTACTATCAGAGAAAAGAGTCACTGTGATGATGTACTATCAGAGAAAAGAGTCACTGTGATGATGTACTATCAGAGAAAAGAGTCACTGTGATGATGTAATATCAGAGACAAGAGTCACTGTAATGATGTACTATCAGAGAAAAGAGTCACTGTGATGATGTACTATCAGAGAAATGAGTCACTATGATGATGTACTATCAGAGGAAAGAGTCACTGTGATGATGTACTATCAGAGAAATGAGTCACTGTGATGATGTACTATCAGAAAAAAGAGTCACTGTGATGATGTACTATCAGAGAAAAGAGTCACTGTGATGATGTACTATCAGAGAAAAGAGTCACTGTGATGATGTAATATCAGAGACAAGAGTCACTGTAATGATGTACTATCAGAGAAAAGAGTCACTGTGATGATGTACTATCAGAGAAAAGAGTCACTGTGATGATGTACTATCAGAGGAAAGAGTCACTGTGATGATGTACTATCAGAGAAAAGAGTCACTGTGATGATGTACTATCAGAGAAAAGAGTCACTGTGATGATGTACTATCAGAGAAAAGAGTCACTGTGATGATGTACTATCAGAGAAAAGAGTCACTGTGATGATGTACTATCAGAGAAAAGAGTCACTGTGATGATGTAATATCAGAGAAAAGAGTCACTGTGATGATGTACTATCAGAGGAGAGAGTCACTGTGATGATGTACTATCAGAGAAAAGAGTCACTGTGATGATATACTATCAGAGAAATGAGTCACTATGATGATGTACTATCAGAGGAAAGAGTCACTGTGATGATGTACTATCAGAGAAATGAGTCACTGTGATGATGTACTATCAGAAAAAAGAGTCACTGTGATGATGTACTATCAGAGAAAAGAGTCACTGTGATGATGTACTATCAGAGAAAAGAGTCACTGTGATGATGTAATATCAGAGACAAGAGTCACTGTAATGATGTACTATCAGAGAAAAGAGTCACTGTGATGATGTACTATCAGAGAAATGAGTCACTATGATGATGTACTATCAGAGGAAAGAGTCACTGTGATGATGTACTATCAGAGAAATGAGTCACTGTGATGATGTACTATCAGAAAAAAGAGTCACTGTGATGATGTACTATCAGAGAAAAGAGTCACTGTGATGATGTACTATCAGAGAAAAGAGTCACTGTGATGATGTACTATCAGAGAAAAGAGTCACTGTGATGATGTAATATCAGAGAAAAGAGTCACTGTGATGATGTACTATCAGAGGAGAGAGTCACTGTGATGATGTACTATCAGAGAAAAGAGTCACTGTGATGATGTAATATCAGAGAATAGAGTCACTGTGATGATGTACTATCAGAGGAAAGAGTCACTGTGATGATGTACTATCAGAGAAAAGAGTCACTGTAATGATGTACTATCAGAGAAAAGAGTCACTGTGATGATGTACTATCAGAGAAATGAGTCACTGTGATGATGTACTATCAGAGACAAGACTCATTTGTGTTACCTACATGCATACGGTGCTAGGACAATTCATCGCGGGGACAATCTGACGCCATACTTTCAATTTCGCACAATATTTTATTGAAAAATAATCTAATTTTTCATTAAACAATGAAATTAGCCAAATTTCCATTTCTTCTAAATCTGCCAAATAATATATGATTCAATACAGGCAGGCCTCGCTTTAAGTACAACTTAATTTAATAAATGTGGTACTTATTTCGAGTCATGTCTCGAAATAAATTCTGTTAAAAAATTTTGTGATTATTTCACGGTAACTATCAACAACATCAAAATTATGAACCAGATGAGGTTATTAGAAGCAATTGGTTCAGAAATTCAACATTTTCAATTTAAGGTAAGTTCTGTGCTATTGCATGGTTCCATATTTTCGAACATGTAAAAATCTCTATATAATAATCATCATTTAACTTCTTATTTCAATTAATATTCATCATACCAATTTGAATAGAAATTGAATAATAATAATATTAATACTTTATCGAAAACGAAAACAATACAGAGTAAAACAGATTCTTAAAAATAACATATATATACTTATGAAAATACAAATATATGAGAAAAAAAAAGAATTTTCAAGCTCATTTATAAACTTCAGTACAGAACTGGATTTTTCGGGCATACAAGTACACTATCAAATATAAAAACTTATCACACTCGTATCACAATTATTGCACTCCCCAGGCAAGAAGGTTTTATTCCTTGGATATTCCCTTAATATCTACAATATTCCCTCCTTATCTCCATTCACAATTTGATGATGAGAGGATATCCCTGCAACAATAATATTGGATAGTATTCAAATTCTTATAACAGGGAATATTCGAGAGCTATCGTATTCGCTCAGATATCATCCAAGGACATTCAGAGAATATCATATTTGTATAGTATTCCATACGAAACAAATTGGAATATTCTTGGATTATAAATTTTTGATAGTATTCCATTTTGAATATCCCATAAATATCCCAAGAACTATAATGTTAGTTAGGTATAATAGTATTCCCAAAATTAAAACGAAGGAACATCCCTATAGAACATTTGGGATAACTGGTATTCTCTATAAAACAAGGAGGGAATGTCACTGGAATCGAAAGAAAAATCTTACATCCAAAGAAATACTTATTCCTGGAACTATCTAATATTTATAATATGGAATATATCCCCTTGGGTAATATGAAGGGATATCCCAGGAAGATATGAAATTTATGTTATATATTTCAAACAACAAAGGAATGTTATTGGAATCGAACGCTTATTTTTTTTTTTTCTCAGAGTTTGGACGTCTTATTGGATCACTCAGACACGTGGGTTCAGGACCTTTTGGAAGAAAAACTGTTGTAATTTGGATTTCATATGATCTCTTTAATTTTTACCATCTATATAATTTTTAACTATACTTGTAGTTTTAGAGGATAGCCCTAGATTTAAAAGCTCTTCAACTACGAGGTCTTAGATTTCCGTGTTAGGTAGGCTCTTCCATTTTCATCTTCCATTCATAAAAAACTCCTTCACGGAGATTTTTTGCATCCATGAACGTTGTCACCGACTTATGGTATGTGACTTCTTATAAAAGTCACTTTCCTTTCTGACTGCTTCTTCAAGTGTCATGTATTTCAAAACGTCAGCGATATGGCCTTTTCTTCAAAAGCAGATACTATATCAAAGCACCACGTGAATTAAAAATACTGATCTATATGAATAGAGTTTCGGATGAGCAAGTTAAATGCTGGCTCCCTATTAATAATTATAGTAGTACCTACAAAAACAACTTATTTCGTTTTTATGAAATCTGAAACTACTAAAAGTTGTGAATCGGTAGCCCAAATAATTTTTATCCAATTTAGTTTTTGCCTTGCAGCAGTGCAGTTAAGACGTAATAGATGAGCTAAAGTGATACTATTAAAATTAGTGTCAATTCAAGAAAAAAAGGTTAATATTGTGATTGTTTGATTGTATAGATAGATACACCTCTATTTCACATTGTGTCAACTGCATTTATCGCTAACTATTATAAATTTTGGTTTAATGATCAAATATTGATATCTGGTGGATAACGGTATTAGAGTATTTACCCTAGCAGGGGCGTATCTGAGATTCGGACAAGGGGGTGGGGGACACTTTACTTTATATCAATGTGTCTGAAAAATAATTTACTGATTAATCCTCAGACTTGAAATAATGTCAGTTATTTGATTATTTTAATTGCTTTGAACATGCTTTCAGAAGTCACTTTTTTAAATTGCCAAATGGGAGAACGTCATTATGTTCATATAGAATGGATTTTATCATCCTATTAATATTAGCATTGTTGTTCAACCCTAAAAATGTTTCTGAATGATGAATTTGAGAAAAATGCATCGTCCTGTACTCTGTAGTTTGCCAAAACACCTTCTTCTTCAACAGTACGCCGAAAATTCATACTCCACTGATAAGTGGAAGGGCGGCAAAATCTTACAATCTGAAAAAGTTCACAAGAGTTTGTAGTCTATTCAATGAAACTGGTTTTATTCACAAGAAAAAACAAATGAAAACCAAAAAAAAAACAGAAACAGTGATTCAGGAGGTGAAGAGTTTCTTTGAAGAAACCCCCAGTTGCTCTCTTAGAAAAACTTCTCAGCAGATTTCACCCACCAAAACTCCGTTGTGGAGGATCATCAGACATGAAATTCGTTTCCGTTTTTATCCTTACACTTCAATTCAACCATTAACTGATGTCCCCAAAGAACAGAGAAGACCATTTATTAGTGGATTCTGCAGAAACCATCCAATGAACAGTTCCTGCGCCTCCTTAGAAAAACCACATCGAAAAACGACGGAGTGTATATATATAGAGGGTGGGGCGTAAGTTTGGAAGCAAATGAAAGTGCATATTATAATCAAACGAAAAATATATTTAATAATTTACAGTTATGTATTATTAAATAAGGGTTTTACGAATTCAAAAATCATAAATTTATTCAAAATGTCCCCCCTTGTTTTTAATAACAGCCTCAAATCTCCTCCGAACTCCTATTGCGGCACGCAACTGTTCTTGTGAAATTTCCTTCCAAGATCTCTGGAGCGAACGCTTTAAATCATCCACACTGCGATGGAATTTACCACAGGCCTTTGATTCAAGAATGGACCATACCGAAAAGTCCATAGGATTAACATTTGGGGAGCAGGGAGGTTACATTTCTTTGGACCAAAACCGTGGAAGATGGTCATGGCACCAGTTTTGAGTGACATTTGCAGTATGTGAAGTCGCGCCGTCTTGCTGAACTGTCCATAGAGTGTCATTACCGAAGTGATCCTTAGCTGACTTCAACATTGGCGTCAAAATATTCTCAATATAACATTTAGCATTGATTTTGGCGCCTTGTTCCACAAAAATTAAAGGAGATCTCCAAGCTTCTGAAACGGCGGCCCAGACCATTACTGAAGCAGGTTTCATGGTTCTGTGGACAGTTTTTTGGTTGTATGGGATGTCTTTTGCACTCTTACCAATTACTCTGTCATTCCTCCGGTTGTGAGCCATTTCCACTGTGAAAATTTTTTCGTCAGACCAAACAATTTCACCAGCCGTGCCAGACTTCAATTCTCTCAGAAGTGCTTTGCTTCTCTCCAATCTCTTTTTCTTTACAGCTTCTGACAGAGTTGGTCTCTTTTGGAGGGTGAAAGAGGACATCTTTAGGTCTTCTTTAACAACTCTTCTCATTGTTCTGGGACTCACATTAGCTGTTTTGGCTAATATAGTGTCTCTACTATAGTTCAAACCCTATCACCTACTTAGGAACTTATTTTTAAGAATTATATTAATGTTTGAAAAATTGCTTCCAAACTTACGCCCCACCCTGTAGAGTCTATAGACTCGTGACCGGACAATTGCCACCCGCGGACAATTGCCACCCGCGGACAATTGACACCCTCGGACAGTTACCACCCGGACAATTGCCACCCAAATATTTATTATCAGGCCACTTAACTTTAAAAATGGAGATGAAATATGTATATTATTTTTGTACGATTAATTATTATTTGTATACATTATAAGCTAAGAAAATTCATTACACATTTAATATTTTCCTTTTTAAGTGACTGCATTCACAGAGTAGCTTTTCTGCATCCATGAGCATTGTCACCCACGGTGGTAGATGACTTTGTTCATGGAGCCACTTTCCTTTCTGACTGCTTCTTCAAGTCCCTTGTATTTAATTTCCTTTTGATGTCAATGATATAGTCATTAGTAAACTAAATTTCTGGAGCAGACGATATTCCATTAATAGAATTAAAATATCTCGCCCGGAATAGGTCTTTATTTATAAGTAATATAATTTACAAGTTAAGAATCCTGACAATATAATTAGGGTTGTGACAATTAATATGTTTTTAAAATCCTAAATCCTGAAAATGTTATAGACGAAGGGAATTAAACAGTTTTGAATCGTTCTAAAGAAGTGGTATAAAGTATTCAATAACATAAGATTTAAAGAATATAAGATTTAAAAAATATAAGATTTAAAAAGCACATTCAGAAACCGAATAATTTTTTTTTATCTTATATTGTATATAATTAATAATTGATCGTACAACAATAATATACATATTTTATCACCATTTTTAAAGTTAAGAGGCCTGATATTAATTATTTGAGTGGCAATTGTCCGGGGGTGGCAATTATCCGGGTGGCAATTGTCCGGGTGGCAACTGTCCGGGGGTGGCAATTATCCGCGGGTGTCAATTGTCCGTGGGTGGCAATTGTCCTAGCACCCTATAGAGTATAGACTAATGAAAATCACCAAAATATCAACGGAATGAATGATAGGTATGAATATGATGGTAAGGTAATTTTCGTTGTTGCTATTATTAATAGAATGGATCTAATCGTTCATGCATTCATTCCTTGACGATGATGGCAACTTGTCATCGGTTAATGGTGTATATCTCAGATTGCTACAGGACATTATTTGGTGCTTGTTTGATATGTGATCTGAGCGTCGATCATTTATTGGTTTGGCATGCGATCTATTTAAAATTTATTAGCAAATATAAAGGATACAGACAAGTATACGAGATACCTAATATATAAAATATTTTATTTCCTTAAGTATTATATACCATTTACATATACAAAGCCTTAGTATGGAAATACTTCAGGAAAATATAGTTACATAAACTACATTTATATGAATATAAAGTAAAATAGGCAATTAATATATGATTTTTTTACTTTGAATGCATTGTTTCAATATCATTCAAGATATGGTATCCGGCGGTTTTTCCGAAAACGAATTTGTCGAAACCAAATTCTCCGAAAACTAATTCGCCGAACTAGGGTTCGGCGAATTAGTTTTCTCCGAATACGAGTTTGCCGAAACCCAAATTTGTCGAAAACGGATTCGTCGAAGTGAAGATTCACCGAAATCTAAATTTGCCGAAAGACAAATTTACCGAAAGACTTATTCAAAACAGAATGTAAAATTACACAAAAGTTACAGAAAAGGAACGAAACAAAGTTTTCTAATTTTCTATTATTTTCATATCTTACCAATTCTTGTCGTGTACCCAGACCAATAATAAAATATCTGCAATCATTACAATAATTAGTAAATTTTCATTTTGGAAATATGTAATTAGTAAACTAGTCTAAATTCATTAAAGACACACTTTTCTTTGACTGTACAATTTACAGTCAAAGAAAAGTGTATCGGTCAAGATTTTTCACAGATTACAAATTTCACATTTCCAAAAAGAAAAAATTACTAATTGTAACGCTTGTACATATTTTATTATTGGACTGGGTACACGACGAGAATTTTGTAAAATTTGGAAAATCAGAAAATTAGAAAACTATGAGAAAGAAACATCATTTGGAGACACTTTTCTTTGATAGTACATTCACAATACAGTCATTCCTTTCTCACGTGTGCTATCTTCATGCAAATTAGCAAAGATTATACAGTATGCAATCTTAGAAGGTTATTTTACGAGGTGAAAGTCATAGTATCATTATACAGTTGCATTCGACAATATTAACACTTTCTGGATTACTGTTCCATAAAATTAAACATTTAATTAAAACAATTCGCAAATTTAAATACACTTTTATTCTCAGATTCAATATCTTAATATGAATTGAAGAATAAAAGTGTATTTAATTTTTTGAATTAATTAATTCAATATTTCGGACTACCTAGATATTTAATATCGAAAATGTTTAGAATTATAAGCAAATTTTTTCCTTGAGAAAAGTATCTAAAGTCTAGGATCATTTAAAGAAAAATTTCATAAAATGCAGTTCAGTAAATATTTTTTATATGATTTTAAGGTTTTGTAGATTCAGTGCATCTAAATATGGTAGCAAACACTAATATGCACACTTAGAAAAAGAATGCACATGCACTCTTTGTTTTGATTTTAGGTTATAATTTTATAAACAAATATGTATTGTTTATATGGTCGACCTTCATTAGAATTGTAAATGTCTTTGATCGGGGATGCCCATGTTTTTTTTATATGAATTATTCAAGTAATTCGTATTCTTCGAATAATTTCTCTAGTTACATTCCTTCGTTTTCTTAGAAGCGTGCGTGGTTATTAATTTAATTGCTGAACAGCCATTTAGTTGGTGACGATTTTCCCCATGAAAAATAATCAATTTGTTTTATTTACTCCTTACGTTACTTGCCCATAATAATCATTTACTTCTTCACTCATTAATGGTTATAAAAATCAAACATAGTACCTAAATAACGTGGGTGATAAAAACACACATAGTTTAAGTTATGTGTACTTTAATTAAATAATAAATCAGACAAAGACTCAGTGAATAAAATCAATAAATCTTATATTAGTTAAGAGGCTCGGCTGCCTTCGTGAACTTATTTTATTAAAAATCTAAGAGTTCTGAAATTTGGTACACGTACCTTTCATAATAATTCTAAATTCTTGCAATCATATATAATTTTAAAGCATATTGTTAAAAATTCATAGAGGTCACTGTGAAATAAATAACGAGTTAAAAAAACCAGAGGAGTTAAAAAAAAACAGACAAGTTAAAAAAAATTAGTTTTTTTGTATGTGTTTGGAGTGAATTTCAAACACATTCTTCTAAAGAATGTTTAGAAGAATGTTTGTGTGAATAAACGATAATTGTAAGTAATCTAAAGTTCAGAAACGTATAGAATACTTTAAAAAAAAGAAACTTTCACATTCACAGTTGCAATAATAAAATTTACTTATTTTAGATGGTACGATCCTTTTGAATTAGGGTAAGAATCGCATCACCGACCAAATAACACACCTTCTCCTAATTCCCAATTTATTTGAAAACAAGTACTCTCACTACAATGATAGATGTACTCGAGTGTTACCATTGATTTGTACTTAGTTATTTGCAAACAAGAAGTTTCTAGCTATATTGGTTTTTGAACTAAACATCATTTTTTGAGATCATGTATTTTTTTAAGTTTATCGATTTATCGCCCAAGGTTCAATATTTCAACCAGGTACCGTTTACCGACCATAAAATCTATTAATCGACCAGGCTGTTATGTGAAATGTAGGCACAAAAAGTGAATAATACTTGAATTAATATCTACTAAAACATTCATTTAAACTATTCATAATGGTTATTATTTAGAAAAGCAACGCATTGGGCAAAAATAAGCTGTTTAAAATTGTAAATTTGACGTTTTTGAATGAAAAATATGATGAAAATAATTTTTCTACTTTCATAATTATTTTTTTAAATCTAGAAATTGAAGTTTCGTGGATTCCTTAAAATTGTATTGCACTATTGCTATTTATAAATTAATTACTTCAAATGAATAAATATGTATCAATTTTTAACCTTGCAAATTTGAGGAAGGTCTTATTTTAATCGGCATCTATTTATTTATCATCTTGTTATTCGCATAACTGAAAAAGTGTTCAACTAAATTGCCTGAAATTTGGTGAACCAATTGGTCAATGTCCAGTGACTTTCTGGTAAGAATTTTGGAGCGACACGGTCAAAGGTCAAGGTCATGGTCATTTATAACTCAAAAAGTATTAAACCATATTGCATGAAACTTAGTGGGACGATTGGTCAATATACAGGAACCATTTTGTCAGATTTTGGCAGTGATCTGGTCAAAGGTCAAATATCAAGGTCAAGGCCATATATAACTCAATAACTCAAAAAGTATTTGATGGGACGAATGGTCAATGTCCAGAAACCATCTGGTAGAAATTTGGGAGCGATCTGGACAAAGATCAAGGTCAAGGTCATTTATAACTCAATAACTCAAAAAATATTCAACCATGTAATATGAAACTTGGTGGAACGATTGGTCATTATCCAGTTACTAGTTTGTTAGTTTTTGGGAGGGAACGGGTAAAAGCGGCAGTGAAGGTATGCGCTCTACTGAGTGCATGTAATCTAGTTTTAAATACATTAGCTCCATGCAATTTTGTTCCAGATTTTTATGACCTTCAAAGGTTCTCTCAAGGTTCCGGAAAAAAATATGAGTTTATTGCATATTATAGAACTAAAGTCTAGTCGTCTGGGATTATTTATCTGCGAAACTGCATAAAATTCAGTTCAGTATAAGACAATTTACATGCTTTTAGAGTTGTTAATACTCTGTGTGGAACAATTGTTCGAAACACTATAAATAAAATGCTGTAGAAATAGATTGTACACTACATTCTTTCTTTTGATTTTCAATTTGAATTTTATTAACAGAAATTGCATGTTCAGTCCTAGTTTAAGCTGTAAGTTACTTCGTCAAGTTTATAAACCTTTCTATAGTTTATCATATTTCATACCTTGATACACGAAGATTTGTATTGGATTGAGTGTACCTTCCTAGTTGAAATTCAGAACATATGGTGTACATTCTTATACTTTGGAAGTTTGGATTGATATTCCGAAGCTGTCTCGTGAATGGAAAAAAAAGAGAGGTGGCGTCACTTGGGCCCCGAAATGTTGTAATTTGGATTATGCATTGTCTTTTTCATTTTTTTACCTTATTTATAATTTTTTTAACAGTACTTCGAATTTTAGAGGATAGCGCTTGGGTTATGCTTTTCAACTACGAGGTCTTAGATTTTGTGTTAGGTAGACTCGTAGACTTCATTTACCATCAATTCTTCATTTATCTCTTTTATCCGTGAGTACAGCCACTGTTGCTTGTGTCCCTTTTCGTCACATTCCTTAATAAGTGACTTCATTCATGGAGTAGCTTTTGTGCATCCATGAGCATTGTCACCGTTGAAGTTAGATGACGTACTTAGCTCATGAAGCCATTTTCCTTTCTGATTGCTTATTCCAGTCCCTTGTATTTAATTTCCTTTTTATGTCAGCGATATGGCCTTCGGTTCCGAAGCAGAGGTTAAATTCCTACAGAAATTAAATTCAAAAGAAATATTACTAAAATATATTTCAGTATTAGTCTCCATTAAATTTATTAATGCAATCTTTATTGATATAGATTATAGAATATGATACAAATTCAAATGGAGAAGGGGTTAAGATGAGGTACATCAAATTTAGATATACTAAATGGTATCAACAAAATAATTCTAATGGTGAAAATGTAATACTTATAATTTCTATTTACCATGAAATTAACAAGATATGGTTGAAGTAAGGGTAAGGTATTTACTCTGAATTATCAATATGATAATGAAACTTGAGACACTCAGTTTTCTAATTTCTATTATTCTGTGATATAACAAAAAACTACTAAACAAGTACTAATTGTCACACTATCTTTTTTAAAGGAGGCACAGTTAACAGTCAAATTTACAAAGTCATGAGAATTGAGGAAACTCATCAAATTATCACTGAAACTATTGTAAACCTAAGAGTACCGATTACTCGCTACTTATATATGGATTTAATTTTATATAATCAATAAGATATAATATACGTTCCAATTCCTTAAGTACAAGTCAAAAGAAAAATATTGTACGCAATTTTCTTTGCCTTCTGGTCATATGGTGCAATTTTTCACATTTTTTAACAAGATGTAATACACATATTTATCATATTTTGAACGATTGAAAATTGTTAAAATGGAAGACCTACGCTATCGATCGATCGCGTTGTGCCATTCATTAGAACAACCATCGATCGATGATCAGATCGGCTGATGGCGCATAACAGAAATACTTGAGTGACGAGCACCAAACATATACAATTATACATGCAACTTTCTTTAAAATTCTAATCGAAAATAAAATAAAATAAAGCGAACAATATTTTTTATGTAGCATCATATTAGTACTTCGTACTTCAATACAAAAATATTAAAAACTTTTAAATCATATAAAAAGTAGGTATATATGTACAATATAAAATGTTATGCGATTATCAGAGTAATAATTACAACATTAAGAAACAAACTCACATTTCTAGGAGACAGGAGAGGAACTTCAAGTAGGATACGATTAATAGATTATGTTATTAGTTTCTATATTTATGCTTTACCTTATACATAAGAAAAAGTTTCAACACACTAATATTAATAGAAATTCGTACCAACTTCTATATCAATAAAAACATCAACCTGTCAACTTGTGATGTTTTAGGAATTTCATAATTAATATCTCACAATGTGTGTTTTCATTAATTATTCTGATATTTCTTCTAACAAAACATTATTAGTGTGTATGTGAGTTATTATTTCAATTTTGACATTATTATTATGATTAATCGATATGTATAATTATTGTAAATACACTTTTTTGTATTGGTCGACAAAGCGAATTAGCTTGGTCGACATTATGACTCTCGATCACAAATTTCCGACCAGTTGGTCGATGATTCGATTTGTATAGGTAGGGTAACGATTTACCGACCATTGAAAAAAAATATGTTACTAACATTTTTTCACCTAATAAAGAAACCTAGTTCTGGTAACACTCATTGTTAACTAATATTAACAATAAGAATTGCGGTCGGCAAACGATAACGGAGTAAGATTGGCTTCGACCAATTGACCCAATAAGCAGTCAATGGGTTCATTTTTTCACGTTTCATAAAATGATAAACCTAATTCTATATTTTCAAAGTTCTGATGATGCGTTCACCTCGCTGAATAGATCAAAATGTCCGTAAATAACCAGCAAATAAGATTACAATTCACTTCATCACTAATTCTGAGTAAATATTATAATTTTAAAGTTAAACACAATTTGGTCGAAATATCGGTTCGGTCGGCGATTCGATTCTTACTCTATATCACAAATAGAAAATAAATATTGAATGAATTGATGTCATTGCTAGATATCATTATTCATAAAAAATCTCAACGTTTGTTAAAAAATGTAATGGAATAGGTGGTTAAAAGAATGTGAATAAACGATAATTGTGAATAATTAAAATATAGATAAAATAAAAACGTTCAATCAGTCATCATTGTATACATCAATCAAATATCGTTAACTTTTGAACTATAATTAAATTTAAACTCATATTTTATGTGATTACATTATTTATATTAATAAAATATATAGAATTCAATTGTAATATAAAATATATTTGATTAAATAAATTATACATATATTTAATTGTAACAGTAACACGTTGATTTCTTTTAACAGTGCTTGGCATCCAGCTATTGCTATAGGAAGTTAGGAACTAGCATTATTTCAGTCAGCGCGATATTACCAAGGAAAACTTTTCTTCATTACGACAAAAAACATTTTGATGGATGACTGAAGCAAATGACCTGCAATCAAGAAAAAGAACACCAAGAATCGATCAGTTTATACCACCTGACTATAATAGTTCAGTTTTAGTTATGATAGGTAGGATAATGAAGTTATATAGAATGAATTTTAGGGAAATTATTAATTGATGATAATGATATAAATGAAATGAGATTGATAATATTGTGTGTAAGTGGTAGAGTTACAGCCTGTAATTATGAACAGAAATTACAGATTAAAACTGATAAATATCAATAATTTATAATATAAACAAAATATACTTATATACGTTTATGAAAATAGGAATTTGACAAATAATACGTAACGCTAATCAACTAAATTTAAACACAATACACAATTAATTAACTTACAAGTGTATTTGACTGAGGAGAGCACTAGGTTTAGTTTAGTTTGCTTGCATCGCTACCTTTTATAGGAACGCTTGCCCAAACAAACTTAAGGCATGCGTAACAAAAGTTAAATATCTACTTATTTATAAAAATACACTACGTAATATAAGGAAACAAGGACTAAAATGATATATTAAATAGTATTTAAATAAAAAGGAACTACTCAAGCAACCAGGACACATTGTGCCAACATGGGATGATGTGTAGGTAGGTACTACTATAGGAAGGCTCAGTAACTAATAGAATAATTATGAAAAAACCTAAATAAAAACTCATATAATTAATGATATTTCTCTTTTTATTTCTGCACTTATATATATTCTAATTATATTTTTATGAATTATTTTACTACATTTTAGTATATTCAGAATTACAATATAGGGGAGAACCGGGAGCATTCGGACACTTTTTGGGGAAAAATGAATAATTCGTAAACTAATTCGAATTTAACTATATAAAGATTTCTGTATGTAGATAAATCAATTTGCTTCAACTTTTATTGAGACTGTTTTACAGTTTAAACCTTCATTCGAAAGTTATAAGACAGGTTCAACTGTCCGAATGCTCCTTCCTAGAGAGAGACCTCGGACAAGCTGTGAGGATGATTCGGACACCATAAAAATGGTTAAAACATTAGAAATTTTGATAATTAAACGATAGGATTGAATTCGGATCTAATAATTTAATTGAAATAAACCATAATTACTTGTTATTCACAGTAATAATTTATCGTAATTGAAATTTTATCATAATTGTAATGATTGAACATTCTCCAACAAAATATAGATAGCCTATGAGTAATCACTGTGAAATTATCCTTATATTTAATATATATACATCAAAGCAAATTGTATAACTATTGCCTTTTACTTTGAGTATAACTATTTCCTTTTTCTTGGAATTCACCAAAATTAGTAAATTACATCTTAAATATTTCATCGAATGTTTAAAGTATAGTCCATAAATGTAGATCTTGTTACACATCCAATTTCAGCAGATTTTCTGACAGATAAACCTTTTTGCAATTCATCAAATGTTTTTTGAATACCTTCTTTATTACGTCCTCTATCAGTTTTACTTTTATAATGAAAAGGCATGAATACGATCGCCAAACTGTCAAATAAGGACACTAATATTGCAAGTTAAAACTAATCTTATAAACGAATGCTATGTCAATTAAAATAATTAACTTCAAGTTCATAATGTCCTTTTTAATAAGAATTACTTCAATAAATTGTAATGGTGGACTGAATCGGATACAGAGGGAAGGTTCGGACACCGTCCAAACCAACCTAAACAAAATTCATCCAACAAAGGACACTTCAAAATTAAAAACATCACCATTTTACTAATTTAATTTGTATTAATTTTCGAACACACCAAACATAACATAAAATATTGATATAATTCATACCTTTGAGATTGAGAATCAGTTTCGTATTCATATAGTCCACACACGATCCAATTGAATCACGGAAAATTACATCAATATTGAAGAAAACAGTAAATTACCCCTCGGGGCGATACACTGCATCTCCGCACTGGATCTTTCAAATAGCTGACGGTTAACACCTCGCACACATTCAGTTGCAATAAGCGGTAGTTCCAACAATTATAAACGTGTTTAAACGAGTTGTCCGAACCATCCCTCTGTCCTAATGCTTCCGGTTCTCCCCTATGTAATTATCTTATTAAAATTTATGATATTGCATTTTAATTAATTTCTTATTAAGAGTTTTTATACTATATGTTTTGTTATTGGTTTATCACAATTATTTTATCAGAAATTACTGTCACCCGTACTATATGGTTAGATGGGCAAGAGATGGCAGACTTAAAATTAGCCAAGAAATTACGGGGTACGGCCATAGTTGGGTTGAGAGCATTTGGTCCCGTTGGTCTGGCCACTCAGAAAGAGCCCCTCACATCACTGTGACTCACAAGCTGTGGCTGCGAAGGGCAGATGTGAGGATGAATAAAAATCCTAGATTTTTCTCCATTTGTAATCGTTTTTTTCTGCGAAAACAGAATCTAATAATACTTTGTATTTGAAATAGTAATATGCACGAATAATGAAAAGGTGGTTAAATTTGGTGCATAATTTACCACATTTGAATATCTGGCATTTAGGATTTTATTATTTATAAACTAAGAAATAGGTATTTTATGTGTTTTGAGACTTGGAAAAATGCTGTAAAATTATGAAAATTAAGTTTAATAATGCAAATTTACCTTGAAGGCAAGAAAATGAAATCTGATAAATATATAGGCTGGGCTGGGTTGCAAACTTGCAATACGACAAGTATGAGTTTAAAGACTTAATGAATGAATGTAAATTAACTAAATTTAGTGGCTCTATACACTAATAATCTAGTTTTGTTTAATAAGAAAGCCTATAAAAGTTAACAAATTGCAAATAATAAATAAAGCAAGGAAACTTACGACTTTTGTTGTTGTCGGGATTCGCAAATAATAACAATAATAAATAATTGCAAACAAGATGTTGCCATATAATTGGTTCAAGATTTCTAAAGATAAATAAATATCGAAATGACAGCACACAAGCCCCTCCACCACGTCAAGGTGGCCCCCATGGAGGGGTTTCTAATAGAAAATTTCTATTCACTATCTCAATAGGAATTGTTATTGTAATTGTTAACCATGAAACCTGCAGGTATAATGAAACTTCCAATTAAAGTAACAGTTCCTGTCCTGATAGCCAATGAATGCAAATTTTCTATTACAAAAGCTTGAAATTTCTAAAAAAAAACTTCAATCATAGAGTTTTAACTTTAAATATTCTCTTAGTATTATAGTTAGTTACACAACTACCTTATTCAGTTCTCCGTCACTGGTAATTAGAATATTTCTCAAGAGTTGGAGACCTGTGGTGGCTGTGGAGATATTTGGAGGGGCTGCATAGGCTGAAACCTGTAGAATTTGGTAAATGTTTACAGAGGAAGTTACTTGCAGTGTATCAATTTTCATAGATTTGAATAGAGAGTGCTTTTGTACGTCTAGGGACTCAAAAGTGGAAGAAGTAACTATATTGAAATGTAATTTTTCACTGTGTTTACATAATGTCATATTAGATCCATTTTCACAATATATACTAAAAGTAGCAGTACAATTTCAGTAAATATTTTTTAATAGTGTATCGCTTTTACAATACGACAGAATTTATCCGAATGTTAGTAGCCATGGCTATTCTCTAAATTCATTAACATTAGAATTAGAGATCACTTCTTGAATCTGTTTCTATGTCTTCAAAAGCTACGCCAAAATTCTCACCATTTATGTAAATGTAAACAAAAAATAATTTTTTCACAATAGTATGCAAAATTTCTTCAATAATATATAGATATTTATATTTTCTATAGCTAGTAGCTAGCTGCTATAAATTACTGCCTAAACATCCTTTTCATTTCAATTCTAAAAATAGATCTCAATATTAGAATTCTACTACCCAAAACAACCAATGGATGTGCTATTAAGTAACAATACCAACTAATTGGCTAAAACTGAAACAGGTAGCTAGCTTTTATCTTCATATTATTTTTCAACGAAATTTCTACTTCAAGCTATAATTGTGGCATGCAAATAAACAAGCTGAGGCATTTTCTTAAACAAATTGAGACATGTTCACAAGTTGTAGCTAATTAGAAAAAACTACCACTCATTTGTTCAATGCAATAGCTAGTAGCTACTCCCTCACCTCGCAAAGGATATTGTTCTCGCGTGTAAGTCAATAAAAGATGTAATAATATCCCCCCAACTCAGTGCTGTCAATATTCCTTAGAGTAAACATTCCAACACAACTTCCAGTGTCCATCGTAAGAATAGGAATGGAGAGTGTCTCCGACTCCGAGCTCATTGGAGAAAGGTTGTGAGGGGTTGTGTACAGACCAACCTATTGAATAACTCCAGAGGTACCGAGTTACTATAACTTCGACCATCCATTTACCTGAATATGTGGAGAACTAAATAATAAGTAGTCATTCATAGATCTGTAATAGTTTTATAATATTCCAATATTTGTTGGAGTAATATCACTAGGGACTATGTAGCTACTTATAGAAAAGAAAACAGAGAGGTTGTTATGAATTATTGGTCAGTTTCACATCTTCGGTCACATAAGAAAATATTATATAATAGTAATTGATAAATTGTTATTATTAAATCGTTTTTTCTTAAATAAATGAAAATGGTAAATTGTCCAATAATTCAAAATTTACCCTAACTCTAAATTAAGTAACTAGCTACCCAGCAAACATGAATGTATCATCTATTCGATGTCTAAACGACTCTGTATAACTTCTCTTCCGACATCGAATACCAGTAACAAATTAGACATGGTGACATCAAGTAGACATCAATCCGATATCCGTTTGCACCGCTAAACCGCATCATATCAAGTATATTTGGCATCGAAGCGATACCGTTATAACAGCGTTGAATAGAAAGAAAAATTACGAAATTTAACATACATAGAATTCTGCATCGAACAGACGCCTAATTATATATCTAATTTGCTTCGAAACGATATCCACTTGCATCCAATAAATAAATAAATTAAAATTGAAAACTCTTACTTCATTGACATAACGTACTGTACGTTTAGGTGCATATCAATTTGATTTATGTTACATAATGTTATATATAAATTAAATGGGAAGAAATGAAGTGATGTGTCCAGGTATCGTTCGTGGGTCTATCCGTCCTCGTGCCAGCAGCTCTGCCACTTTGCCACCGTGGATGCATTTTACTACAATTTTTTTTTTAAATTAAGGCACCCGGAGATACTTAAAGAAATTTTAAAGTGAATAGAACAATACAGGCAAGCACCGCTTTTATAACCAAAATCACAACTTATTCTTATTTCAAATAGTAATGAGTTGGTCAAATTTTTATATAATTGTAACTCCTTAAAAATTTCGTTCTCTATGAGTTCAAATTAAAGAAAATGTTTTGAGGCCACGACTTAGAATACAGATGAAAGCTCTGTGATGAAAGTTCAAAGTAATGAATGCATTAATTAAAATTTGACCATATACTAACTCTCACTCAGTAAATAAAGGTCATAATAGTTGAGTAATTAGTTTAACATTTTGACTTTATAATTGTGTTATATAAAACAAGAATTTTGTGCTCTGTGAAATAATTTTAGCAATACGGTATATGTTCCAAGTCATTAAAAGGGTCTATATTTTCGAACACGTGATAAAGGAAAATATAATAATTATTATTTAACTACTATTTAATTAGTAACATAATAGCTGAAGGTATGATACCAATTGAAATAAAAGTTAAATAATGATTATTATTATATATAGATTTATTGAGTCCGATTACAACTTTATAAGTTTAATTATCTATAATGTGAATCACTGAATTTTAATCGTCTCATTTGAAGCTTTTGCCACTAGGTGAAAGCTCAAGTTATCGGATATGGGGTTCCGCATAATTTACGTAGAAAAATTAACTTGTATTTTACGTACTGGTATCATGGATGCCAATTTAAGTAAGAATTGAATAATGATAATTATTATATTTATTTCTTACATATTAGAAAATGTGGAACCATCCGATAACACAGAATTTACTCTAAAATGGAACGTGTTAAATAGCCTCTACGTTTAGTAGCTCGAGGTTTAACGTCTGCTTCTGAACCAAAGGCCATGTCGCTGACAACAAAAGGAAATAAAATACAAGGGACCGAAAGAAGCAGTCAGAAAGGAAAGTGGCTCCATGGACAAAGTCACGATGCTCATGGATGCTGAAAAGCTACTCCGTGAATGCTGTCACTTACCGAGGATGTGACAAAAATGGTCACAAGCACCGGTGACTGCACTCAAGAATGGAAGAGGGAAATGAAGAGGTAATAGTAAATGAAGTCTACGAGCCTACTTAACACAAAATCTAAGACCTCGTACGTCATTGTGGAGCGTAACCCTAGCGCTATCCTCTAAAACTGCATGGAGAGTTAAAAACACTATACACATGGTAAACATAAAATAGACAATTCATAATCCAAATTACAACCGTTTGGGTCCCAAGGGACGCCACCCCCCTTCTCTTCTATTCACCAAAGACAGCTTCAGGAACCCTTCGGGGCTTATTATAAGCAGTTTAGAATAGATTCATAACATTAAATGCACTGGCCATCGAAAAATCACTTATTGGTTATCCATTTCATTTTTACGGTACTGGAGGAACAATATATTCAACAACCGATGTTCCAGTATCGCTTACTTTACGTTAATCCAGTGTACAATCGCACTTGCTTGCCAATGTCCGATCGTACCTTTACAACTGCCGTAGTCCCCTATAAGTGGATTAATTATTGGGTATAGTTTAAAGGGAGCACAACGTACGTTAATAAAATGCCTAAAGGTACAATCTAATTGAATAGAAATAATTCCTACGTTTCTATACGCATTATTAAACAGGAAGATAAGAAAATGAATTTCCAAATTATAAACGATTTTTTTAAAACTACATACTATCTGTTTTCGCACTTCTGGTCGAACTATAAATTCAGATATCGTTTCAGACATGCCGACGTCAAGATGATGCTGTTAAAACCATGTATCGGTTTTCGCGTTTCTACTCGAAGTTTAAATTCAGATATCATTTAGAAACAGACATTCCGATATCTACTATGAGTCGAAATGGTTACTAAGTCGATACCCACCGTTAGCGCTACGAATTCGACAGCAAACGGCATCGAATCAACATTCATATGTTTGTTACTACTAGCTACATTTTTTAGAACATCTATATTTTTAAATAATAAATTATTCACCATTGCTATAGTATGATGTAGCAAAATCTATAAAGAATTAACATTCATAAAGAAGAACCAGTTCCATTACCTTTAGAAACACCAACATTAGCTAAATTAGTCGAAAAGGTCTCTCCGCTGATCACACCATGTCTGTTTTGGTTTGATTTACTCGCAACAGTACTGTTAGAAGTTACAACTACTGTATGTTGAATTGCCCTGCAATAAAAAAAAGTAATTTCAATTGTTCATATAGACAAGCTATAAATAATATTATGAATATATTACTTGCCTGCAATTTTGTGTCATTTTTTATTTGTTCAATGCAAGTTTAGAGGTAGTTGTTTACACTGTCTCCAGAGTTGCACCTGCAACAGAAGGGACATGAGGCCAAAGGAAAAGGTTAAAGTCTCTAAAAGTAGTAAGTTTGATACAACAAAGTATGTAGTAGCTACTAATTACTTCTGTAATAATTAATACCATAATTACAGACAACTATAAACAACCTCATCAAATTGGTTACAATAATAATAAGATATATGAACTACAAAACTGTAATTGGTATTTGAATTAATCAATGAAACAGAGTAATAAGTCAGAAGTTTGTTTTTCTCATTAAAGTAATTGATATTGGGGAAATATATCAAAATATTTGAGATTCTGTATTATTATTAAAAATATGATTAATTAATCACAAAATATGTATTTTCTGAAACAATAAGTCTAGAATATAATACATATAATACTCACAAGTGTGCAGTATGTAGAATAGCATCAGATTTTCTCAAATAATCCCCGAGTAGCTAACTGATCAACTACATACATTTTGAAATCTGTAATATTTGAAAGGCAATATTGTTAAGCATATATGAGGCACAATTTAATAGGATATAATAAAGAGAATTCTAGAGTGTTTAGACTTTAGAGTATTCCAAGTTCTCATAGAAAGATGAAACTTTTATCTACTATTTCAAAATTAACTTCAAAAAGTTTTCTATTATAGCTAATAATTTTTTCAAGCCCATAGCTTATTTAGTTCAATAATCAATAACAAAACATGCGCAAGACTTTTGAGACACTGTAGCTATTACACTTTTACAGGAGAATATGTCAAAACATGAGATGGTAATATGACAGCTTGAGAAAAATTCTGCAGAGTGGCAAAGAGTAGTTTATTCAAAAAACTGTTAGATAGCAACTAGGCCTAGGTAGTCAGACTTTTAGTCAAATACAAAATTGTTAACTCTAAAGCACTCAGTGATTCACTGGTGGAATAGTGGAGATAAAACAAGCGTAACATCTTGTTCCTTGATAACCTAAGACTTCTCACTGGAAAGAACAATGGTAGCTAATTGTCAAATATGTATTAAACATAAAAGAACATATATTGAAAATAAAGAGTATATACTTTCCTTCACCCATTCAATTATAAAAATTAGATAAGTTTCCCTTGCAAGAAAATCATGTCATAACTATCCAATGTATTTAGAGCTATAAGTTTCCATTTCTCCACTCTAGTCATAATTGATAACAATTATTTATAATCATAATGATATAAATAATAGAAATAAAGTTTCATATATTGACTAATGATACCCTGGTAAACAAAGAAATAGTTATAATAACCTTTTTTCCTGTTCAAAATAACTTAAACCGCATAAGGATTAAATGAAACCTTATAATTCATAAATTTAAAACTGCTATTATATTTCCAATCAAATATTTACATATGAAACAGAACCGAACCATATAGACACCAATGAACAAACACCAAAACACACAGACACCAACACACAGACACCAAAAAACAAACACCAACACACAGCAACTAAATTTTTTTGCCAGATGAAGCAAACCTTCTTTAAATAATTAACAGAGAATTACCATTACTTAGGCAATGAACTATAAAAAAACAAAAGATATGCTTCTCTGCTCTATAGGGCCCCATACACGACACCGATTTCCAACTCCAACACCGATCTACAACTCCAACCGCGACCAGATTGGCCCGTGTATGGGCTCCACCAACCCCGATCCAATCACGATTTGCAGATCGTGGTTGGAGTTGGAGTTGATCAGAATTTTCTGATATTTTATGGGCGGAGCTTAAAGTCGGGATTGGGGTTGGAGTGGTGTATGGGCAGAAACGACCAAATCTTTTCAGTATCTTGTTTTACAATGATTGGTGTGACCAAGGACAAAAGTTCTAGGAAAGTGGGTTCATCCATTCTTAAATAATTCAAGTAATCCTTTGGTTCTGACCTCAGTTCTTCCAGCAAAACATTATGGGATAACTTATCCCTCTTTTGAAGCCACGACTTGCACCACTTAGATCGTTTTTTACGTTTTCTATCTGCCTCTAATAACAATTCAACATTCGCCAGGTCATCAGAGTCGAGGTCAGACATTGTTCACTGCACAGATAAGCGATTCAACTGAGAAAGATTGGACAAATCGATTGGAACGTGTGTGGGCACACCGCCAACTCCAACCCCAACCACGATCTGGCTGTAGATCGGGGTTGGAGTTGGAAATTGGTGTCGTGTATGGGGCCCTTAAGACCATGGCTCCAACCATCGCCAATGGTAGTGGCCTCCAACCGACTGTGAGGTGCCTATATCAGGTCACACCAAAACACACAGACACAAAAAACAAACACCAAAACACACAGAAATAAAGACACACAGACACTAAAAACAAACACAAAAAACAAACACCAAAACACACAGAAATCAAGACACACAGACACTAAAAACAAACACAAAAGAAACACAAGAACACACAAAAAATCATAACACAGAGACATCAGAACACACAGACACCAGAACAAACATACACCTAAACATACAGACACCAAAACACACATACACCAAAACACACAGACACCAAACCATACAGACACCAAAACAAACAGTAATAGGTAGTTACATGTTACCTATAAACAATACCTAGATATTGTTATTGTTTACCTAGCTCTATTTTCACTACCTACATTCAACTTCCTTCTCTCACCTCCTGGCAATATCTACAACAACATCAGTTTTCATAATACTGGCACTTTTTACAATCTGGACGCCTACAACACTCTACATTCTACTGCTAGTAATACCTACAACTCTGTTAGACTGTTTATGACATGATTATTCTTACTTCCTACAACATACAACTTCCTACTTCTCCTCTGATGAAATTTCCTAAACTGGTCTATTAAAAAAATTCAAGTATGAATTGGTCAAAACCTACAATCTATTATATTACTACTTTGGTTTCTATCTTGCTTCAGCTCTTTCTAATCTCTTCTCCATTTCATTAGCTCTTTCTTCGCTTTTCCTCCATAACATAATACATCTCTGCCATATCCGTCATTTTTACTAACTTCTAGGCGAGAATTCGTTCTCGTGCCAGATCTTTCCTTCTTTCCTACTCTAATTACTCCATCTTTTCAAACATTGCTTTCTTTTTCAAAAGTACCCTTATAGAAATCCTCCTAATTAAAATCTAACTAATCCTTTTGATCTAATATATGATCTTTTCTTATCCTAATCTCCATTTTCTATTCATACAATTCATCCTTAGCTTACCTACATATATCTCCTATACTATCCACTACAGTCAATAAGCATCAAAAAACGAGAAGATCTCTTACCTAGCTTCATGCTTACCTACCAATAATCTTAACTCAAGCAGCGTAGATTCCCTTCTGAAAAAATGAAAATTCCAAAAAAATTGGAAGGAAGAATTAATTTCCTTCTTTTCTTATATAGTTTTGTCATGTATTCATGATACGGATAGTTTTTGAATTTCAAATTCACATTTAATTTGGATTATTTCTTTCATCTGAAGTCTTCATAAAACAGGTTTTGAACAAGCTTAATTTGGTTTGAACCAGTTTAGCCTAGGGTCATTAGTCATTACCTACTAGTTAACTCTAGGGTCTGATTAGATCTTAAAAAAGCTTTTTTGTTTGTGGACTGAATTTTCTGAAATTTGCAGAGAATATGTAATTTTGAAAAATGAACACATTTTGTTCATGTGACTTTTTCGATTTTGGCATTAGTTTTTGAGTAAATGGAGAATAGATATCATTTTTTAATTTATTATTTTATTTCATAAATTTCAAATGCTGGAACAAAAACGGAGACTGTTGAAGAATTCTTGTAACATTTCTAACAAGGCTATAATCCATAAAATTTCATTTTATTCCCCGTTTTCTTTTGATAAGCAATTTTTGAAGGCTAACTAAAATTTTCAAAAAACCTAACTAGAGTAATGGTTTAGAACTAGAGCATGATATTGTAAAAAATGAAAATATCTCTAAATGGCTTTTTTAGAAATTTTTAGAGGAATCCAAAATTGTCTTTATTTTTCTTGCAGTGTAATTCATTGACTTCTATTCATTTTAGGTGAGAAATTCATAAGCCAAAAAGGTAAATATAGGTAGCTATTTAAGCTACCAACCTCTTTGACCCATAGTGAAAACTGTGTTCAGTGAAGCTAAAAGAACAAACCTAGTTAGATATTAACCTCCGGCATAATGTGATGAAGGCAGGTACCTAGTAAGTCAATATTCTCTAGGTACCTACCTACTCCTATGATTAGGTAATCATTTATAGATAGGACACTACGATAATAAACTAATAGTGTCTAACTAACTGAGTAATAATTTGACTCCGTTTCGGTCAGTTCCGGTAAGTTTTGGTTCATTTTGGTCGGTTCCGGTGTTCATGCAAGGTGTTATTTGGCAATATTTAACTTGATTGAGCATTTAAAATGATGCAAACAGTTCTCTAACATTCATATTTGCCTCCGTTTCTGTCCGTTCTGGTGTTCATGCAAGTGTTCTTTGGTAATATATAACCTCATTGAGCATTTAGAATGATGCAAACAGTTCTCTAACATACATATTTGCCTCCGTTTCAGTGTTTCTACATACCCAATAGTTTGTGTAGCTATATTATGAGAAAATATGAGAACCTTGTTGTCAGATACTTTCTCCCCTTACATTATCATTTGCCATTTGGAAATATAGCTTGGTAGTTGGTAGGTGTCAGTTTCACAATCGGTTGTCTACCCAATGTTTATATTTATTACTATTTATGCCTATGTTACCATTAATTTTCCGTGACTACATATAGAAAATGTCTATGGAACAGCCATGAATTAAATAGTTAGAAGGATACTCGCACTCGACAGAAATACCGACAAAGAAAAAGAAGGTGACGTCACATGAAATACGATTTCGGATTTCATTGTTCTTGCATTGTTTACTTTGAGTTTATATCTAACTAGTCAGCTATAATGCCTTTTCAATGCAGAGTATTTGATTGTTCTCAAAAACAAAGTAAACAGTCTAGGACTCTATAGGTAGTGTTAATTTATTTAGATTTCCAAAAGATATTGAGCTAAAGAGACAATGGATAGCGAAGTGTGGACGCAGTGACAAAGTAAATACAGATAGGTAATGCTCGTGCATGCTCTCTTCATTTTGAACCAGAGAATTTAAACGAAATTTGAAGTATGAACTTTTAAATATCTCTGTGCCTGCCCAACTAAAATCAATTTCTCAATTGAAGAAGATGCAGTTCCTACCTTGCTCATACCTTCAGCATCTCTTCCCTCATCTGTCACTCAAAATGCTGGTCTTGCTCCTCCACATTCCATGATTCCTACACTAAACTTTGTGAGTTTTAGTTGCCATTATGATTGTATTATGTATATAAGTAGTATAACTTAGGTACCTAAATTAAATTTCCATTCTAGGGTAGGTACCCACCTACTCTATAGTTCCAGACTGCAGAATATGGAACATTTTTCCAAGACTCTGTCCTCTGAGACAAATCTGATCCCACTTTTAGAAATTGGAGATATTGGAGAGAGTTTTTGAATTAAATCCTATGTTACCATTAATTTAGCTGTGGGAGATTTTGAGTTAATTCCTACGTTACCATTAATTTAGCTGTTCCTGAATCTGAATGACTGAATCAGCGTCTGATGGTCTGAGAGTAGGTAATTCTGTATCAATTTAAGTCTCTGAGAGTCAGGATGTCTTATGCAGAGTAGCCTTATGCAGACTCTCCATTTCTCTCACCAGCTCTCAGAAAAAATAACCAATTTTTCTCCAAAATGGGCAATTATTGAAAAATACTCTCCAAATTAACATTACAACTTAGGAGATAATTAGATATTACAGATTTCTCTCCATGAGGAGTTGAAAGGCTCAAAAACACTGCCCTTTTCTCTCCATTCATATGGCAAGAAAGGTCATGCTTTATTACTTGGGGTAATACTAGCCAATAAATTGTCTAGTCCAGACTGACAGACTAGAGTCCTCTTTTGGGACTCTCTCTATTTATGGATGGCTAGTTTTTCTTAATTTTCTCCTTGGTTTTTCAGGTATATTTAAAATATTTAACATTGTTTGATATTGCCATCATGTTTGTAGCTATAGCCATATACATAGCTATATACTAAATTAGATTCTAGTCTAGGCTAGTCAAAGATGCATCATTTACCAAATAAGTTTTTTTATTCATTTTTACTTCCTATCTTCTGTTTGTCCATCTTGCCTTGTGTAGTTCTTATTAAATTGTAATATGTATTTATCAGATTCAAATTTCTTTCTTTATCAGATATACCTATTCATCATAACTAATTAAATCTCTTTTCTTACAGGGGTTCTGCTCTCTCCAGGGAGGATAGACACAAGTGCAGATCAAACAGGAAAGTGGTGGAACTTCACTGTGGAAGAGTTGACCGCTTCACAACCACCAGGTAGCTAACTAATACATCATCAATGCCTTAATTCATTATGTTATATGATATTAAATTGAGTCTTTTTCATGTCTGAACTTTAAATCATTTCAAGTTGTGTAAGAGGCATCCTATTTTTTCTTTTACCTTCATCAGTAGCTACAGCATCAATTTACTTGATTTTATTTTTAGCTAAATAAAAGACCATAGTTATGACTCCCATTCTCTGTTTGGATTATTTAATTTTTACTTCAAAAATTGATTTTTAGTGTCATTGGTTTGGGGCTTGTATTATTTTAAACTTTTACTGGGCCATCATATTTGTTTTTATTATTGACTATAAATATATATTCTTGGCTTTTCCTGGGGGCATATAGTCCAGGAGATCCAGTTGGTGAATATATATATCATGAAATATTCCTGATACCTACTGGACATTTGACACTTACACATCAATCTACGTTTCTACATGACTTCTGTGATTAATATAGCTAATTTCTTCAGATTGTTATCTTACTCCGATGTAGACAAGCAAATAGGTATATAAAATTTTAGAAAGATAATTCTTGTTACAGAAGAAGAGTTTCAACCCAAACTAAATGCTGCGTGGGATACAACACAGCTGCTGCTTGGTAAGTAGCTTTGCTCTTTTCAAATTATATAGCTATTCTGACATTCAAAATGTCAAGTTGGCCAAAAAGTGATGTCTAGCTACTACAGCAAGTGTTATCAGAGGCAATGTTACTGTCCTCACTTATGTATTAAAATAATATTTATTACCTATGCTTTTTATTTGTATTTCTTTCTTAAGTTGCAGTTTCTAATTATTGATATACCAACAGATTCCACCTGTGAAGGATATCATGCAACAGAAACCTCAAGCAATGCAGACTGCACAAACTTTAAATGTAAAGTTCCCAAAGAGGTTGTCCAATTTTATATGAGGTGTAGGATTTACTTTCGTATAAAATGTTTGAATAGAAAGATAATTCAAGATAAAAGAAAGACATTGAACAAGTTCTCCAAACTAATTCATTAATATTTTTTTAATTTAACTATGAGAATATGTATTATTATTATTTTTATTAAAATTGTATTTGTATCATGGAAATTCACCATTTTCATTTTTTTAAACGCTACTTGCAGTTTTTGAGGATATATATATAAATATATATTATAAACCACAATATAAAGTTAGTGATCTATGATTTTCATTCATTCCTTAATTGAAGAAATCCACCGACAAATATTAATTATATATATTTCACCATATCGATTTTATCGTGTTAAATAGCTAGTTCATATAAGTTGATAACTACATTTTTATATTAGAATTTACTCTCTATATTTCTGTAATTTCAATCATTGTTGAAGGAATACACAATCGATCGTAGTAGACACAAATCCAATTATTATTGAATATCATCTGAGCCATGAGTTAAATAGTTTAACTATTTAATTCATGATCTGAGCTAAATTTAATAAATGATTTCAGTATTAGGTATATATATAAATTAATATAATTATATGTTAACATTTACGATGTATTTAATTATATATTTGACCAAGCAATCAAAAGTTAATTCATGAAGATCTATAACCAAATATTTCCGATGCGAGTATCTGTATACCAGGTAACGTCATGAGTCGCGCGCATGACGTCACACTTTCACGCCATTTTCAAGTGCGAGTATCCTTCTAACTATTTAATTCATGGAACAGCCAAATATGTTGGTCTTGGTGGATTTTCACAACTTTTTGAAAAAGTTCTAGGTTTTTGTGTACCAAATAGGTAGCTACTAAGCTACAAGCCTACAGTCTTGAGTCTAGCGAGTCTACAGACTAGTCAAGTTTCCCAGACTGTATTTCATGGTAAATTCCACTAACTTGTCGGAGGAATTTTTCTCCATTGAAAATAATATTCGGGCAAAGTCGGTGGCCATGTTACATAGTATTGATCAGGCCAGATTCCCGAAAATAACAGCTGTTCAAAGTGGTCCTAAAAATCAAAACCAATGACGAACCTAGAAGTTTCCAGACAGAACGGAATAACCATCTTGGTTATCCAACAGCTTTAGGTGGTCTTTTGATCAAAGCCACCAAAACTGAAAAGAAGAAAAAGAAAACAAATGACGAACTTCGTCTGCATCCGTTTTTATAATTGGACTAGTTTAAGCCACTTATAACTGTGTAATGATGAAATAAACTACACCAATGGATTTTCAATTATTCAATTACTATAATAGTGATATTTATCTGAACTGATAATAACTAATCTATTTAAAATTCGTCTATATACACAAGAGCTTGATGGCGTTTCAATCAAAATGGGGGTTGTCCTCACATCGTAATGCTATTTAAACCAATTTAGAATTGTCTGACGAAAGTTTTAATAGGGAATGAAAATATTGGCAAAGGCATAATTGATAGGACTGAAGAATTTTTTCCCTCGAATTCTCATCTGTAACTGATAAAATTTATATATATAAAATTGAACTGGCTGAACCTAGACCATATTAAAGAGTATGCCAGTTAAAGCTAATCAATTAGCTTACATTTCAAATGTTAAAATTTAGTTAGATCTAATTGACTTGAAAGTTTGAATGAATTCTATGTTAATTTAGGCATGAAATCATCAAATATGAGTCAAATTGGCTAGGATCAGAAGTACTGCGAAAATTTTAGCTGTAAATTGGCATACAGTTTGCCAGCCTCTGATATATGGAATAGGTAGTGCTAAAGAATACTTAATTAGGTATATCAATCTTAATTAACATGCTAGGTAACTTAGTTAACATAACTACACAAGTAGAAAGGTTGAATCCTAACAAGTAGGTGATAATAAGTTCATAATTAACTCTTAAATCTCTAATTTGCCTCCATCGCCTGGCAACTCGTTCAGTTAAAAAACACGTTTATATATGGTATGATTGATAAATTCACATAAATTTGATGGCAAATAATCTGGAACATTCCTCAATTTATATGTTAAAAAAATACAAGGCGAAAAAACCACCAAGAAGAGCACAATGGCATAAAAACCGAAGAAAGTATGTTGCGCGCCATCTTTATCCATTAATTTTAACGACAGTAATTAGATATCATAGGACCACTTTGAACAGCTGATTGAACTATAAACGCCATGATGAGCTGGCCTGATAAACTATAGACGGCCGGGGGCCTCTTACAACTCTACTTAATCATTAAATTGTAAAAGTAATTGTTCAAGTGAAGTGATAACACATCATAATCATATTTTTTATGCTTGTGATTACAGTGTTGACCTCGGTGGTCCTGGTTCCGTATCCTCACGATGATGACGAGAGTGGCGACTTTCCTATTCCACTGGATTGTTATCATTGAATTCCCTATCCAGGGTAAGCTACAACCATTACCCTGTTTTCCCTAATCTGTAGTCTTTCCCAATCAGAAACAGGTAATTATTTATTATAGCTAGCTATATCCCATATATATTAGTGTTTAGGGTTTCTGGACTAATATCCACAGGAAAAAGCCCACTTTTAATAATTTAAACTTTGGTTTAGAATATGTTAACAAATGTGCTCAAAACACCAGATTACTTGCATAAGTACCTACCAACTATTTGTTTTTCTGGAATCTAATTGAATTGGTATAAGCACATAAAAGTTTCAATTTTATACCAAGTTGCCCAAAATGTTAAAATATTGTTGACTCACATATCCCATTTAATATATTCTTCTGTATGTAAGCTAGTTAAGGCATAATCTTACAGATTATTAGGTTAAATATTGAAGCCTTTGTGGATATTAGAACTGCCAGCAAAATTGCAAAATTAATTTTTTTTTCGAATATGGTCCGATTTAACTGTAATTTTTGCAATTTTTGGAAATAATATCTCAAAAATATTATTGCATTAGCTAATAAGTTGAACTTAACCATTTCTTGCTCTTAATTTTGAAATTTGAATAAAAATTAGTATCACAATAAAATATTTAGCCTGTTATATTTATAGCTCTATCTCTCTAATAGCTATAGATATAAAAAAAAACTAAAAAAAATTAATTCTTTGGAGCTTTCTGTGGATAAATTATGATTGTGTAGACAGAATATTGATTTTTTAAACTATTTTAATTTTTAAAGTATCTGCAAATTTCGGTGATGGTGTCTGATATTCATTGTAGCCAATACCTCTACTTCCAAAAAGTAAAGATCACCAATAAGGGATGGCCAACACCAAAGAATAGTCTTAGGTAGAATCTAGAAATTCTCTACAAGTCCCTCTATCACTATGCATATAGCCACCTTCCTGTGTGAGTTAACCAGACATGGCAGACAAATGAGTGGATAACTATTTCACTGGTGTTACTGAGATTTCACAGAATTTGACCTATTATTATCGGAAAATGAATGGCAACAAAGGGAATAATCATAAAAAAAAACTTATTAAATTTAGTGACACTGTCCTGCTGATTGATTTAACTAAGCAACTATTTACCTATATTCTCTTACATTTTCAGATCATGAATCAATTTAAAATTCTGATGAAAAAGGTTTCAAACATTTCTACCATAAAATTGGTGGAAGGTTTAGATTCTTTCAAAAAATCTGACTATGACGTACATTCAGTCCTTGATTAATATAGCGGTGAAAAACTCCAACGCTCAAAGAACTACTCAAGAGCTTTGATGATATATCTAACTTCCAAGGCTTTGAGCATATCACATATTATATTGCTTTTCAAACTATGGAAGCATTAAATTTCCTTGACCAAAATTCTATTGTTCACAGAGACCTGAAGCCACAGAATATCTTGGTCTCGTATATCTATTTCTCTGACACTATCATGAATAAATTAGATTTATAAAAGAGAGAACCTGTAAAATGTAAGTAACTGCAAAAATTCTATGCATTGAAAAGCTTCACTAGTAACATGCAACGTGGAACTTTGGCATATACTTCCCCAGAAGTATTATTGAAAAAAGTGAATCTCCTTTGCTCTATAGAAATTCTCAAGAAAATAGATATTTGGTCATTTAGACTGGTTTTGTTTCACCTGCTTAGTCCAGATGCCAGGTATCCATTTTCTTGGAAAATAGAGATGCAAGATGGAGTCACATCTGAGAGTTATATTTGATAGCTATGAGAATAACTGTATGCCACAGATGAGTGAAAAATGTAAAGATAAGCATTACAATCGGTTCGGTCGGCGATTCGATTCTTACTCTAATCTTTATTTAATTAAACAATATAGTAGGTATATACCTGAGTACCAACTGTCCATTATGAAATGGTGTTACCCCTTGTTACAGAGTATGTCAGTTAAAGCCAATTAATTTGCTTAGATTTCAAAAGGTCAAAACTCAGATAAGTCTAATAGGCTTAAAATTTTGAATTAATTCCTATGTTCCTATGTTAATTTTGGCTTGAAATATTTTTATCTTCAAAAAATGAGCCAAATTGGCTTGACTCAGAATTTTTGTGAAATTTTAGCTCAAAAATTGGCTTACAATTTTCCAGCCTCTAAAACATGGGTGGTACCTAGGCAGCGCCAGCGCTGGCATGAGGTAACCACAGTGGAAAATATCTTAGGCTAACAGATGAATCTTAAATACTGCGGATTATACAATTCCCATTAATTTATTACTGTATTTTAAGGTTTGCCAAACTCCAACAGAGTAATTAATTATTAATCCATCAGAAAAGACCACTTTTTCCAGATTGGCCAGGTAGAAAAGCATGTCCAAACTAGTCATTTTAACCAGTCTGCAGAATATGAGAGATTATCTCTGAACAATTTTGAATTAATTCCTATATATGCATTAATTCCTATATTTGCATTAATTTTGCTACAAACACTTCTGAAATTTGAATTAATCCCTATATATTTTACATTAATTTTGGCTCAACATTAACTTTGGTACCTAGTGGCTAACTACCACAAAATTCAGTCACAGTATAAATTGAGCAGAGATATTGCTACTTTGTTCTGGGTGTACTGGCTCTGATTAAGAAATTTAGAGATTGATATTAACCTCTAATAATAATTTTCTAAATATATCATTTCAGATTCTAACATATTATTTATCAGTTAAATATTGTTTATATATTCACAGTAGCTACATATTTCTAAGCCATTGGCTGTAGGTAAAGTCAGCTACCTAACCTGGAAAAGGAGAAGAACTTAATGCTGTAAAGGTGAGTAGCTATAAGCTAGCTACCATTGACTTCTATCAAATTATCAATTTACATCATTTCCACCTGTGGTTTTAGATTACTAAATAAGTAAATAGTAAATGATAGATTTGTCTTTGTTAAATCAAATGTAGCTGACTAGCTTCAGCTATATATTGATCCATTTTTATTTAATATTCAATTGGTAAAATTTCAGTTAGCATAGACTATTATCAAATAAACTTATAATTGTATGTTCATCTCTGTTAATATGTAAAAATTGTTTGCAGATGGGTCGAAAATGTTGTGTACCAGAGTGCAGATCAAATTACCATCCACAAGATCCTCATGTCACCGTCTTCACCTTTCCCAAGAATGAATTGAGGAAAAGAGAGTGGCTGAATAGAATTCACCGTGATCAATTTGATCCTTCTGCTACTTCTGTCGTTTGCATAAAGCATTTTCACGAACAATTCATAGTAAGAGATTGGCCAACAACAGTAATGTTTCATGCAAGAGAAAAGTTCCTATATTAACTAAAGATGCGTATCCTTCAATTTTTGTAAACCATCCATCATATTTTTCTAGAGAATCTCCTCTTAAAAGGAAAACTCCTGATGAACGTAGAGCTGATATAGCTGTTCATGAAAATAAAATTTTAGAAAAATTACAATTTGAAGATAATATCAATTCCTTTTCTGAAATCATTGATTTGTGTAAAAAATATTCAATATTGTTTATTTTCTTGATAATAATAATTCCAATACATAGGAGAGATTTAAATTTTTTATTTCTAGTCTTTTGTACACAAAATGAACAATAGCTAATCTTATGAAATAATTTTTGATATAGCTAGATATCTTGTCTGTTCTGTTCTTATCTATTATTCTTATATGCAGTATCTAAATCTTAATTTATTGATTTATTTAAAATAAATAAACTGTAGCAACTGAAGTTATTTATAAAGGACATGAGAATTATTCATGCATTTCTTGATAGATATTTATTCATCTTTATTAGCTAATCATTGTTGGCTAAAATAAGATTGATGAAAGTAACAACCTTACATTGAAATAACAATTATTACTTATTAACTAGCTATATAATGAAATCCAGGATGGCATCTGCACAGATGATCTTCAAATTCTTATGATGCCAATTGTATTTTGGTCTATGGAAGTAAAGTAAAAGAAATTATATAGCAACATGTAATAAAATTTCATATTGACATGTAATTCAATATTTCATTTATCCTTAATAAATATAATAATTTTTAATTATAACAAATTAATAAATACTTACCAATTAGTAATTTTTGAGATAAATGTTTTCATTTAAATACTGCAGTTGAAGAGAAAATGGCCCAATACTGCCTGTTTGAAATGAAAAATATATTTAATTAATCTGAGCTACAATCTGAATAATAGCTAGGTATGATGAAATTTCATTAAAACATAATAATAATAATAACTAGGGCTGGGACAATATGCAGTTATCATAAAAGCATATGATGCGTCATATTTTGGTTAGAGCATATGCCTTAATAATAACTCATATGCCCTAACAATAAGGCATATGCTCTAACGGTAAGGTATATGCACTTTCATGGCGGCATTTATTACCATTTTGTTATTAGCATAACTCAAAAATTATTCAACCAAATTGCCTGAAATTTGGTAGGACGATTAGTTAATTCAAGGAACCATTTCATCCGATTTTGGGAGTGAACGGGCTAAATTTAGGACAAGGTCATTTATAATTAAAGTATTATTGGATGGTCAAAGTCATTTATAGAAGATTTACAAGTGGCAGCGAAGGTATGCACTCTACGAGTACCCGTCATCAAGTTTAGTATGTAGTGTATTAAATGAAATTATCATATATATATTTTATGCAGTCAGTATTAAAAAGATATTATGTTATAAAAAACTAATTTCTGAACCAAAAATGCTTCTTATAACCTCATCTGAAAATAATATATTGATGACTATTGTAGATACCGTGAAATAAACACCACAAAATATGTCTCTATTTCTATGTTTATGTACTGTAATAACAACATCGAGACATGCCTGACAATTATTGCAGATTTCAAAAGACCGAGGAGTAATGAAAACGGGTCTGCCTGTATATGATTAACAAAAGCATTCAGTTTTATTATTTCACTGTTGCTGGCCAGCAGAAGCAAGAGAAAAAGATTGCAATACGAATTAAGGCAAAGACCATGAATTTCTATTCACCATCAACAAAGGGTGTTTTCTACTTTAATATTGCAGAATATATATAAATAATATATCATATAAAATAAATACACTTATTAAATATAATACAAAATAATGGATTTCGTGAACGAATTGTCCGTGGACGATTCTGCATAGCATGAGCTTTGCCAACAACAGGTGGTAGTTGATTTTGATCACGGAGCCAATTTACCTTCCGATTGTTTCTCCTAGTCCTTTGTATTAAATTTCTTTCTGACGTCAGCGATATGGCCTTTGTGTCCGAAGTAGAAGTTTAGCCCCATTCTAAATTTGATTAAATGTTCACTGGGGGGAATATAGCGGGGTGGAATATTATATATACGTAAATACTTAGAGCTGAAGAAGCCTCCACTTTGAAAATTTGAAGCATCTTTTGATTATTAAATGTAATTCAAGTTTATTATTTAATTCCTTTTTTTTATTAGGGTTTATCTAAGTGTTTGTTTTTATTCTCAAAGTTTATGTCGCTGTTCAAAAAATATCTGCGTTCATTATGTAAATTATTTAGTTACCCTTCTGATAGATGTATGTAGATTCTGTAGAATAGTGTAGTCTGCAGAGACTATAATAGACTGTGGTTATTCCATTCAAGTTAACGGTGAAATTCAATGAGCAGTATTTTATTTAAAATCGATATCTTCAAAAGAATTCATTTTATGCTATTAGTATCACCAAGTAATCTAACTTATATTTTAAACTTCGTAATTTTCACGTTCGTTTTTCAATTCATATGTCCATACGTTAGAGTATATGAACATATCTTAAAGACATACGGTCATATCTTGAGAGAATATTTTTAGAGCATACAGTCATATTTTACGAGCATATGGTCATATTTTTTAGAGCATATACGTCATATTCGTTAGGTCATATTGTCCCAGCCCTGATAATAACTTACCTCAAGTTTAGTGGAATTGAGAAACATCTCATTGTAATTATGTCTGCTCATGCAATAAATTTGATATGAATTGATTGATTACACTTTTTGACTGAAAAGAAATCATTTCTAGATTTAGCAATCACTGATACAGATTATGAAGATTATCAGTACTGCCACAGTAAAGCTAAAACAAGGATTTTACAAAGGAACATTCTTCATAGATTCTCCAACACAAATCAGTTTTGATTTAGATATTAGAAATTAATTAATATGTTCCCATTACCTAATTTATCTGAATATCATAATTATTTAATTAATATGAGACATTTCTTGAACATTACCCATTTCTTGGTCTGGGTATACAATAACAAATTTGTAAAAATTAAATGTAATAGGAAATTAGAAACCAGTTTGTTGAGAGAAATTAACATAAATTGGTTACACTTTTCTTTGATAGTACCTATCTAGTCTAGTATTTGGTAAATGTCAATGTACTGTTTTATAAGGCAATAAGTTCAGAACATTTTGTTATTAATTCCTAGATTTAGTATTTACTAGTAATTGGCTATGAATAAAATAAAGAGCTTTCAAAACATTCGATATTTCTCTCAGATACTGATTTTTGTAGACTTGCAGAGTCCCTAAGCTAGGGTTACGCAGGTAAATTGCGGCCCTTTAATTTTTAATTACGGCCCTCTCAATAGACTAAAACATTCTGAACCTAAATTACAATAAAATGTTGCATACCTACCAAATTAAGCACAATGCATGCTATAATTTATTACTTTATGTTCTTAATGTGTGTTATGAAGCTATGATGTTTCTGTTGTTAACTTGTTAGAGGCCGCAGTTAGTTAGTGTGACGCAATTTACCTGCTTGAACTTAGTTAGGTACCACTGAACCGATTAAGAAACTATAGGAAGTTAGCATTAAATCTTAGGTTCTAATTAGATAAATTAAAATCCATACTTCCAAGTGTGGCATGAAAGTCACCAGTTTAGTGATGAAATGATTCAGATCGCCACCTTTAAAGAAGAAATTTGACTTTCTTGTGAAGATTTTACATTTTTATACTTCATGATTCATGTGTGTATATATAATCTCTTGAGTCTATTAGTAATACTGTAATAGTATTTCTATTTTATGAGTTATTTACAAGGTTTTTCAACTTATTTAACCTCTCGCTCTCCAAAGTTGCCAATATACTGGCGACTTCATCCACACTTTGAAATATGAAGTAAAATTAATTTACCTATAAATTTAGATATCATAATATGATAGGTATATGAATATATATAAATTATATATACCTAGCTAGCATTAACTCTATTCATATACTGTATCTCAAGAACAAAATTTTTATTTTATTCTCTGCAATTTAGAAAAAGTTAGCAAAATGCCAAAATCATCAATTTTTTTCAGATTTATAATCTCAGAATCCAAAAATTAATGGTAACAAATGATTAAAAAATAAAAAGCAGCAGTCCCAGAGGGTGATAGAAGATTCATTTCGAGAACAAAAAACTAATAAGCTGCAACTGTGGAATTATGACTTGGTACTCAACTAATTAAGGCTTAATATGATTATAGACTACCTAACTTAAATACCTATTGAATTAATGACATCTACATAATATCAGAAAATTATATAGGGTATAGGTACCTAGCCAGTCACTGTTATAATAGAAATAAAGTTGAACTAAAACACTGGTACAGTATTTGTATTTCCTTGAATCAAAATACCTAGGAATCTAGGATGTTACCTCCTATTTTAACTAGAACTATTTCATCAGAACTCGGCTACTCGCTCATTTATAGATACATTGCAATTGAAGATTTCTACCATTAAAAATCAAAATTTTATCGCAAAAAATTATACCATTCGATAGTAGAGATTCTAATGAATAAAAATTTTAAATTAAAATTCCACTCGTAACTATTAAAATAAGTCAATTAAATAAAGCGAAACCGTATTTTTCTATTTATTCCTATCTAAATTAATGGAAGCGTAGCGCTTTGTTATGATTTCGATTTTCGACCAACAGCTGTTCAAACTATTGTTGTTGTTTGTTTGAAGAGTATGGCACATCACCATTCCTGGCCAGAGTGCCTGCTAAATTTAATTGATGCTTCTACAGATTGGCAATTATATTTGTATTCTCCGGGAATTGAATCAGTTGCAGTAATGCAAACACAGCAATTGTGTATGCATAACTGCTATCACGAACCTATATGATTGTGAGTAAGTAACATTCAAGTTAGTTACCGATCGTCTCGCACGAGATACACACCTTATCTCCAGTCTTAGTTATTGAGACCTTTACTTGTGAGCGTTCTAGTGAAGATACACAGTGTAATTACCATTGCTTGACAAATGAATATATTCTCTTTAAAGTGTTAATTACATAAATTTATTACCCTAAATACAGTTAAGCTTGGACCAGAGGCCTGAGGTCGGAACCATATTGGCAAGGTGGTTCTAGGGCATGGTACCATGAGTATTTAGTAGAAAGAGATATATTGAGAAAAAGGAATCTGAAAATAGTAAACAGAGTAAGATTCTAATCACACGTAACCCATATAGTGAACCGTTATAAGGTTTCACAGTTGATGAGATAACCCCACAGGGGGACCCGTCACATTGGTGGCAGTATGGTGCGTGATTAAGTAATTCGAATTTAATGAACGGAAATTCAATTACTAAAGTAAAAGATTGAAAGCTTTGTAGTTTACCAAAAACTAAGTTAACCATCTGATTGGATAGTACTTGATTACAGCAAGACCGGGTTTTGCGACCCTATATGACGGTACGATTCAATTAAGGTGTTCAGTTTTTGTGATAAAGTATAAAGAATATTCAACTCAAGATCAAGCAAACGGCATCTCGAAAATTATCGGAAGGATAAGGAGAGTACAGATGGCCTAATTTGAAATTTGAATGAGAGCAGAGACAATCAGTGAGACTAACCAGTCTGGAAAATTCTGGAAAAATCTGGGAAAAACTGGAAAAGCCTGGAAAACACGGAGGGAGGAAGCGATACTAAAGGGTAAAGGATTGCACGTTGGCGAATGGTGATGAAAAACATTCGATAATAAACAACATGCAAAAAAGCCGTAAATCAACCAGAAATTGAGAGTCTAATTTGTTTAAATACTACATCTGAAAAGTATTTATTCAAACTGCTACATTCAGTGAACATTCAGTGAACATTCAGTGTACAACATTCAGTGAACATTCAGTGTACAGTTAACATCAGAGCAAAAATCAACGACAAAACCTGATAAGGAGGACCCACTGTACATGGAACCGGAAGTTGAGTATAATTTAACGATAAAAGCGTTACGTCATCCTTTTTACTTTCAGTCTCATCTTTGAAGCGATCAAAGAAGGTTCTTTTTTTTATTAGAGCTGAGTTCAGTGGTGAATTAATCTGTCCTGCTTAGTCAAGAGTTTTTTGTGTGAATAAGCAGAAGGTCAGTCAGAAGAAATTAATTAATCGTTATTGCAGCAATTATAATTATAGGATGTATGTTGTGCATGCATATCTTTCAGCTTTGTAATATTATTGAGTGTTGTTTATAATTGACATGTATAAATATTTTATTTTATAATATTATTGATTTAACAAATATTGCTCTATATTTGAATGATTTATTTTTATGATATTATTTTTTTTCTTTCATAATTTGTAATTACACGCACATTACACTTGATAAGGTACACACTAACATTTAATTAGGAATGAGAACACATGCCAACTTCGGAAGACGAAGTGATAAATCCAGAATCGGTAGAGCTTAGATCTGGAAGAAAGACAAAACCACGAATAAAGAAAAGTAAACAGAACATTACACCCCCAAAAAAATCAGATACACAACAGAACATAAATAGGATAGAGAAACAAACAAACACAGAAACAATGTCGGGTGAATTGACACAAGCTCAACTCCAAGAGATAATTAAAAGCAGGAGTACGACAATAATTAATTCTGATTCGTTGCCGATATTCAGAGGAAGAAGGAGGCCAGAAGATCCAGCTTTCGAGGAAAAAAACACATTTAAGCAACATTTGAGTCTATTAAATAATCATATATCCAGTTTAGGAGACAAGGGCGATGCAGAGAAGAAGAAGATCCTTTTCAGAAGCGCTGACTGCAAGCTGGGAGATTTTCAAATTACTGTTAATAACGTTGTTAACGGTAAAAACATTTAAAGATAGCACCTACGAAGAAATATGCACGGTACTAGAAGATATATATGTGCAGAAAGACAGCAAGGATATCTACAGTGTATGTCACGAATTATACACTAATAAATTGAAAGATGAAACTACTGCTGCCAGTGATATATTAAGTACATTGGAAAAAATTGGCGAAGTCACCGAGTACATTTTAAATGACGCCACAATGAACGCACAATTCCCCGTAAGGACGGCAACTGAAAGCGATGCAGCATTCAATGGCAGATTAAAAAAGCACGCAAAAGATCTTATGAATACATCAATGTATTTAACGATATTGGGTCCACAGATCAACCCCAGTATCGTCAAGGGAGTCATTGAAGGACCGTTCAAAACAACAGCTAATTTACTGTCCGCTACAACAAAGAAAATAAGATCTTTGCCACATGACAAAAAAATCCTAATACCAAAGAAAAATTTCAATGACACAGAAACTTTTTTGATAGAAAAAACTAATCAAAGAGTAGGTGAGAATCAAGGTAATTATCACGATGATATGCAGGAAGAAACAGAAGCATATTACGCATATGACGCAAGAAACAGAGGAACAGCAGATAGGTATGCACGCAGAAGCAGATACAATTACAATCACACAGGCAGAACTAGTGAACCAAACACTAATAATTACCCCCCTACCCCCACAGCAATAGTGATACAATTAAGTGCTTCAGATGCAATAAACTAGGACATATAGGAAGAGAATGCCGTGCTCAACAACCTTTTAATCGAGGACAGAGCAAGGATTTTCGAAAACAAATGTAAATACGAACACAAGTAAACAACAAGGTAGGGTTAATTTAACTAAACATGTAACAAAAACAAATGTGAAAACGGTCGGTAACTCCGTACACGCATGTGAATTGAACATGAATAAATTGGACCCGGTGTACGTTAAATTCAATGGTGAACTTAATTCGTCACTCAATGCAAGAAATCAATGCGAATGTAAAAATAAGTTCGATTTATTAAAAGAAGTAGAGTTAAGCGTTGAGGATAAAATAACAAGCGAAACGTATATTACAGTTCAGTTCGTAAAAAATAAGGATGAATTAAGCGGATTGACGGACTGTCATTATACGATAAAAGGGACTTCTAAGCCAACGATAATTTTACATAGTAAAGAATTTGATTGGGAAGCTTTAATAGATTCAGGAAGTGAGAGAACGATTTTAAACAGTCGTAATTTTAAATACATGGCGAGTCACGAGGACATAATGAAATCGGACGTAACTATTAAAGGCATAAACGGACGTTCCGAAGTAAAAGGTGAAATAAATTTTGTATTAGAATCAAAGTCAAATAAGCAAAGAGTAAACGCTTTACTAATCGATAACAACAGTCTACCCTATGACGTCATATTAGGAAGGGACGTGTTAACGAACGCGCAAATTGATTTTGATAAGAATATATTGAAGTTAGGTAAAGAAAAAATTCCGTTTATGGAAAAACATAAAATAGCTACTAAAGAACTATTAAGCAGGGATTGCTTAATAGCAGAGTTAGTTCTCATTTCTAATAGGTCAAAAAGAAGAACGTTGATAAGACAAATAAACGAACGAACAAACAGCCACAGTAGTATTGCGAAGGTAAGGGTTAAACCTCAATTAAAACAGAAAGGGCAAGCAGAGGTTATGAAGTCCGAGATAAAAACGAAGTCTAGGAAAAAGAATAAAATACGCGAGAAGAACGGTAATGTTCATATGAGTAGCCAAGTCGTTGAGGCAAATACCGTAAAAATTCTGTATGGTTTTGTCAAAAACAACGAAGCAGGAAGTTATATTGTAGCTAAAAGAAGTTTCAGTTCGGGTTTAGTGGTAGCCGAAACACTAATAAAAATCGAAGACATTAAAAAAGAAGGGGATCAAGTGTCAATATGCCCAGTTTTCGTAATGAATCCGACTGATAGTGATATCATATTAAAGGAAATATGATAATAGGTACACTCCAAACCTACGAAAAGCAAGTCGAAGTTAATATAGCGACTATATCGGAGTGCTTAAATAATAGGACTCGTAAATCTAGATTAGGAAACGAGTTGAGTGACGAAAAAACAAAGCCATTTGAACGAAACGTTACCCCTGATTTAATTTATGAAAAGTCAAAGGTACATGCTGTTGGAAATGATGGAGAGCCATTAGTTTACGTGCATGGCAACCGAGAGATAAAGTGTAAAATATCACGTGACGGAAGTGCTGATAGAAGCCGTGATATCACAGTAAGAAGTGATGATGTAGAAAACAATTCTCAGACAGTGCCATCAGCACTGAGAAGGTTAGTTAATGCTGACATATCATGTGGAATGTCAGAGTATGAAGACAAAACGACGCAGTTACTAAATAATTTTAGAGACGTAATTACTATTAAAGACGAACCTATTGGGACTACTAGTATATGTACACACAGTATCAAACTGAAAGACCCTAATATAGTTATCAATAAAATACCATACAAATTATTAAGATTCTATGTAACTACAGTAAATCACGGTAATTGGGACATGTTTCTCGATATTGTCCAAAACACAATCAACAATCAGTTAAATATGTCCTTGAAAGATACACCTTCATACGCTCTTTTTGGACGGGATACCTCCCCAAATATACAAACTGAAAATTTGGATAACATTTACAATTTAGATACATCAGAATCAATAGTCAAAGTTAAGGCCAGACAAGCTATATTTATTCAAGATCAGATTAGAGCTAACATAATTAATCAATCAAACAAACGCATAGTTTACCACAATAGGACACGAAAAGACAAAATTATACAGATAGGTGATCGAGTATTAATTAGAAATCATCAGAAAACACATAAATTACAATTAAATTGGATCGGACCAGGTACAGTATTACAAGTGAAAAAAAACAAAGCTATAATTAAAATAGGACATCAAACGATAACAAGTAACATAAATTACCTAACTAAGTTGGAAAAATTCACAACCAATTAATTAAATAATTTCATTAACATCATTAAACAGGAAATCAAATTATAAGCAATTTGAATATAAACATCAAATAGGTAGCCCAAAAAAGGAACACATAACACGAAGTAACATGAGGTAACATGTAACATGTAGTACAGGAACACGTGACATATAACTCGGTTACATGCAAAGATTCAGAGAAATGTTTACATTTTTTTGCTTACGCAGGTCAAACAAACACACCATGTAGCTCATTGTTCATAATACAATATTTCATTTGCTCAGTAAGAGAATTATTGTACATGTAAAATAATTGTATGTATTTAATTTAAGTTGATGGGATGAATTATGAATTTTATTAATATAAAATTTCATATAATAATTTTAAGAGGATTAATTTTTTTTGTATGCATGTTAATTTTAAATTTTGTGTTTAAATGTTGGTGTAACGAATAAGATGAATTATACTTGGTAAATGTAGTAGTAAAATTGTTTGAAATCAGAATGAAAATTTGAAAAAAAAAATATATATATATATTCAAAATTAGGATGAAAGACTGAAATAACTTAAAATCAAAAATGATTAATTCAAAATGAGACTGAAATCTGATAAAATAATTTTAAAAAAAGACCAGGGGCCATGAACTAACAGTGACGTTTTAATTTCAGTGAACTTGAGGCAGCGAGGCACAGCCGTTGACAGACCCTCAGCCACATACAGCCGTTGACAGACCCTCAGCCACATACAGCCAGTGACTGACTCTCAGCCACTCACAGCCGGTTGACACACTGAACTATATTTCAAGGTCGTGAGAAGGAACAGCTGACGCAAAAATGGGACAGACTCAGAGTAATTTTGATCTGAACTCGGTGGTGGAGTTGATCCAGAAGTCGACTTCAATGAACAAGGCTCATCTAGAGCATGCTATTAAATCCATGGGGTCAACTAAATATGACCTGATCCCGGATTTATTTAGCGATATTTTGGTGTTAATCCTAACACTGTTAGTTGTGATAATAATGGTATGCGGGTACAATCAATCCAGGAGGGTAAAGTCCGACGAGGACATGAGGATGTACGAAATGCGGAGTTTGAAGTCAAAAATGACGACAGAAGCATTTAATCAGATTAAAAGAGGGACCCCTTTAGAACAGGGAAACTAATTGGAACAGTAAATTACTTTAATGATCAGGCAATAAACATTCAGGCGACAAACTTTATTGTAATGCCTCATAAAAAACAAAAACCAAAAAGCAAAATTAACAAAACAAGATCTAGCAGCATTTAAGAAATTTTTTTTTAAGAAAAAATATAAAGTCAAATTAAATTAGACCATTATTTTAAGTTTTTTTTTTAATTTTAAGTTTGGGTAATTTTAAGTGAAAATTAACAATAATCGTTTTTCAATTGAATTGAATTTTAAGTTTAATTTTTTTTTCGGTGTTAATTTTAATGTGTATATTTAAGGATTAAGACTGTCTCAAAATTTGATAAAGATGATCAAATTTCATATAAATTCAAATAAGAATATAAATTAATTAAAAAGTCATAAAATACGATATCATAACATATGATAAATTAAAATGAATAATTACTTTAATCAATAAAGAAGGAATTTTATTAAAATAAAACATAACTAAGTTAAATAAAATATATTTTTATAAATAAAAAAAAAATTTCTTGGATTATAAAATTTTGTTTTTAAATGTAAATGCAGTAACAAACTTGCGTAATGTATTGGAGTGATCAAAGGACTCTGATAATATTTAGAATAATATTCTAAATATTAGGAGGGGAGAGGTGAGATCTCAAATAGATTAGGCAAGTTGTTACATTTATAAAATGAAAAAATAATTCATTTTTTGAACTGAGACATAGTAGGTAGGAATAATTTAGAATACTTAGGAATAAATAAAAATATTGTTAAAGCAAAATTAAGATTGTATAGGTAAGATAAAAATTTTAAGAAAGTTTGGTGAATGCACTTTAGTCTGACATATTTCTAGAATGAATTAAAACTCATATTTTTCAATTTTCTAATAATATATTTATAGCCGGTTCGAGAAATTTCAAGAGATCCAAAACACATGTTTCCACTAACAGCGTGAGCGTCTGAACATTGTTAAATATAGAGTAACAATGGGTAGACAGACCAGCTGGCAGTTTTGGAAAAGTGTGAATTGTAACTTTGAAATTTTCGGAAGGGGGGAGCGATGTAGTAATGCAAACACAGCAATTGTGTATGCATAACTGCTATCACGAACCTATATGATTGTGAGTAAGTAACATTCAAGTTAGTTACCGATCGTCTCGCACGAGATACACACCTTATCTCCAGTCTTAGTTATTGAGACCTTTACTTGTGAGCGTTCTAGTGAAGATACACAGTGTAATTACCATTGCTTGACAAATGAATATATTCTCTTTAAAGTGTTAATTACATTAATTTATTACCCTAAATACAGTTAAGCTTGGACCAGAGGGCTGAGGTCGGAACCATATTGGCAAGGTGGTTCTAGGGCATGGTACCATGAGTATTTAGTAGAAAGAGATATTTTGATAAAAAGGAATCTGAAAATAGTAAACAGAGTAAGATTCTAATCACACGTAACCCATATAGTGAACCGTTATAAGGTTTCACAGTTGATGAGATAACCCCACAGGGGGACCCGTCACACAGTTGAGAAGCCACACTTTCATTTGATAGGATAGCTTGAAGGTTAAATTGGATTTTCATTTCTTGGCATTTACTCATTAAGATGCTTCTTCCATGGGCATACTGAGGGCAGGTTATCAGCACATGGTGGTGAGTGAGGAGGCTCTGACATAAATTGCATTGAGGAGGAAGTTCTTTTCTGAAGAGATGACCATGGGACAACAAACTTGTACCCAGACGCAATCTTGTAAGATGTACTTGCCAACTTCGGGGTTCTTCAGAGAAATGTGTTGTTCCAAGGATTGGCTTAAATCTTATGTTAGCATCAGGGAGAGTAGACCACTTTTCTTTCCATTTATCAAAGTAGTAGCTCTGCATGGTATTTGACATTTCATTTTTAGGGGGAAAAATCTTTGTTTTCATTCAATTAGTAGGGCAGCTTTAGCCATTTCATCTGCCTTCTCACTCCCTCCTATGTTACAGTGACTAGGAATCCATTCAATGATTATCATGTTTTGAGGCATCTTCTGAATTATGTCTGCAATCCAGTGTACAAGGTAATGAGAAGAGGTATTCATTGACTGAAGTGCTATGATTGAGCTAAGCGAGTCTGTGTACAGAATATATTGGTTGTTGAGACTCTTCACAAAAGATAGGGCAGAGTAGATTGCATACAGTTCTGCTGTAAACACAGAGGTTTTAGATGGGATATGGGCAGTCAGGGAGAAGCTCTCACTCCAGACTCCAGAACCACTCTCCTCATTATTTACTGAACCATCGGTAAATATCTCTATTCTCTCATTATGTGAGGCTGAGAGCTCAGAAAATTTGTGCTTCCAATCTGCAATTGTCAGTTCAGTTTTTTTTTGTGTAGCTAGTGTATCTTTTACAAGAAGTGGAGAATATCTGTACTTCAAATATCTTTGGATGACTGGTATGAGATTAACATTCATGGATAGAGCAGTTAGTTCCCTTTTCAACCTAGTAATAACAGACAAATCATAGTTGGTGTCAAGATACTGTCCAAAGTCTTCAGGATCCCTCAAAAGATTCCTTATAGGGTGATCAGGAATTGAAGAGATTCGACAACCATATTGGGTTAGTAACATTTTACGTCTGTAATTGAGTGGCATCAAGTTGGCTTCAGCATTGAGTTTGTCTACAGGTGTGCATTTTATTGCACCAAGAATTACTCGAATGGCTGCATACTGTATTCTTTCAAGTATCAGCAGATTTGTGTTTGATGCAGTGTCAAATAGAGAGCTGGCATAATCAATTTTTGATAGTATTAGTGAAATATACAATTTTCTCAGTGTCTGGTAGTATGCTCCCCATTTGTTAGCTGCAATTACTCTTAGCAGTCGTATGTCTTTGGTACATCTTTGTTTCAACTCTGCTATATGTTGCTTCCAGGTGAGTTGCTTGTCAAAATTTACACCAAGAAATTTAGCATTTGTAACATATGGGATAGGAGAGTTGTCCAGTTTCAGTTGTGTAGGATTTTGTGCTCGTCTGAGAGAGAAGATGATGCTGTTAGTCTTTTTGAGGTGAGAGAGATAACCCCCATTTCTTTGACCAATCGGTAATCTTATCAAGTGCCAGCTGAGCAATTTCAATTGCATTTTCAAGAGATTCATCTACTACCCAGAGAGCCCCATCATCTGCATATAGAGATGAGTGAACCTGTTCAGGTAGAGTATCAAAAATATCATTTATGTAGATAGAGAAGAGTGTTGGGCTTATTACAGAGCCTTGAAGAACTCCACTTTTCATCGGATGAGGAGATGAAATAGTTGAGTTTATTCTTACTTTAATTGTACGTGATTGTAGAAATAATAAATCTGCATAGGTTACCTTTTAAACCAAGTTTGTTTAATTTGGTAAGTAGACCATGATGCCAGACAGTATCGAAGGCACTTGTAATATCCAGAAATATAGCAACACAATATTTTCGGTTGATAATTGCACTACGAGCATAATGTTCAAGCTTGTATAGTGCATCTAAGGTACTATGCCCCGATCTAAATCCACTTTGATTTGAAGTGTAGAAGTCGATAGATTCTAGATATTCTTGTAGGCGTCTAGTAATCATACGTTCTAAGAGCTTAGATAAACAGTTTGTTAGTGTAATAGGCCGGTATGATTCTTTCAAATGCGGAGGTTTGTTTTGTTTGGGTATTGGAATTACAAGTCCTTGGCTCCAATATATGGGATAACCAGTCTCATATATATAGTTATAGAAATCGAGCAAGGAGGTAAATTGTTCTATTGTGAGATGCTTCAGCAGTTCATAAGGAATATTGTCTGTTCCTGCTGATTTAGATTTGGTTACTGCAAGAGAGTGATCAAGTTCAGCTTGTGTAAAAGGTGCATTGTAGGAGTCGGAATTGTCAAAGGAGAAGATAATAGGGATCTTTTCTTCATTTTCTTTATGCCTCGTAAAAAATGGGTCATCATAGATACCATTACTCTTTTGTGAGAAGAACTCTGCCATACATTCAGCGACTTCAGATGGAGTAGTAAGAAATATGCCATTTTCCTGGATAACAAATTTATGAGAAGGAGGATTATTTCTAAGGCAACGAATCTGTCTCCATACATCAGCTGAGGAAGTAGTAGATGAGAAGCGAGATTGAAAAATCTTCCAATTCTGTTTCCTAGCTTCAAGCACAGTTTTACGAAAGATAAGTTTCAATTTTAAGAATTCATTCCAAAGGTTTATATTACCTACATGATTCTTATATCTAGTTAAAGCTCTGTTCTTCTGTCTCTTTGCAGTTGTACATTCATCAGTCCACCAATAGCATGATGGGTATTTTGGTATTTTTGATGTTTGTGGAATATGCTTCAGTGCTTAATCAATTATGTTGCTAGTCACATCTTTGCATGCCGTGTTAGGGGTTGAAAAGAAAGTTAGAAAGTTTATGTCTCCAGTAAAAGAGGACCAATCTGCATTTTTATATTGCCACCTTGGTATTGGTTTTTCAGTAATGGTTGAAAATGATGTTGATATAATTAGTGGAAAGTGGTCACTGTTTAGAGGGTCAGGATGAGGGTGCCATTGGAATTTGCTCGCAATATCAGTAGTACATATAGTGACATTTATATGACTAAAGTTTCCCTGGTAGGAGAGATGTGTTGGTTCTCCAGTGTTTAATACTATTAGTGATTTGTTATCTATCAAATGATCGATGAAACTTCCCCTTGCATTAGACTTAGGAGACCCCCAACTAGGGTGATAGGCATTTAGATCTGCTGCTATTAGAAAGGGGGGAGTTAGTTGGTCAAGTAGATTTTCTAAATATAAATGCAGGTCTGACAATAGATAGTCTGGAGGTATGTATAGTGAAACTATTGTAATTGGTTGGTTTTTGAAGAAGATTTTTGCTGCTATTGCTTCTAATGGTGTATTGAGCTGAACAGGGGAAAATTGTAGTGATTTATGAATAAATAAAGCAACACCACCACCCTGTCTATCTGTTCTATCTTTCCTTAATGGTGGAAAATGATAAGAGGAGAAATATGACCTATGTTTCGGTTTCAATTGAGTTTCTTGGAGGGCTAGTATAAGAAGATTTAGTGGATCTATAGCTGTTTGTAGATAAGGTTTCTGGGAATGAAAATTTCTCATATTCCATTGCAGTATAACGGAGTTCATGAATGCTGTGGATTTAGTTGTAGAGAGGAGAGTGTTTTTGAGATTACATTATCTAGGTTTAAGGCTTGACCTATTTGAGTGATGCATTCTATTTTATCAGTTAGTGTAGAAGCAAAAAGAAGTCTAATTATTAATGGTATCAATTGAGGTAAAGCAGAGGTTATATTATCAATTATGCTTGGGGGCCTGGTCATGGGGGGGGGGGTCATGTGTTGGAATAGACTGTTTATTCAAATAAAGAGGATTCATATGATGGTGTACTTCAGAGTCATTTATCAGATGAGGAGGTGAGATAGGAGGTAGTAGAGGAAGCTGTTCTTCATCTTTCCTTGTTTGAGCAGCATAAGTTGATATTGGATTAACTGCAGTAGGTCTGATTATTTGTCCAGGAGTTATTATTTGGCTCTGGTGACTCAGTGGTTCAAGGTTAGTAGGATTGAGCAGAGGAAAAGATAAGTGTGATGAGATGTCAGGAATGGTAGAGTTTTGAGTTGCTTGAGTACTTTGGATTTGATTATTGGAAGGCATATTCATGGAGTTCATATTCTGTGACATTACTGGGTTTGAGGCATGGTATCCTGTATTCTAAAGTTATTCATTCTACTTCTAGCCTCTACAAAGCTTATCCTTTGATCTGCTTGTAGAGCACATATTTGATGTTCATATATGTATTGGGGACAGTTTTTGGAGTCAGATTCATGGGGGCCTTTACAGTTTACACATTTAGGTACTGTAAGATAAATTCAATCCATGCACTTGTCCGCACTTCTTGCGAAACTTCAAATACAGAGAAAAAGAACCCTATGGTGCTCGGGTGGTGGTGAGCTCTATGTTATTTAGTCTTGGTTGGCATTAGACACGTTGCACTCCGCCTGAGCACTTGGTTTCTTCAATATCAGGTATTTATTTTATCTAGGTTTTTAGTATGTCAAATTGTGTTTTATGTTTTTAGTAAATAGATCTTATTTTAATTGCAGAACACGAATTGCTGTTGATAGAAGTATGTGAAGAATAAAGTGAATGTCAATCGAACACCTTTCCTGTATCCCTGAAGATAAATGATCCAAATAGGAGTGTAACGTGGGCTAACTGTATGAATTCCCTTAGGAGGAAATTAAGGAAAAAGGGAAAACCTTAACAGTTCTGATAATTGCCTACTACCAAGGTGCTTAACTTGACTGGGCTTCCTTGCGGAGAAATGATCCGCTTGCCTAAACTATTTAAAATTTCTACCTACCTGTGACTTAAGATTTGGAATTCAAAATTTCTACCTACCTGTGACCTAAGATTTGGAATTTAAAATTTCTACTAAACTGCGACCTAAGATTTGGAACTAAAAATCTCTACCAAACTGCGACCTGAGATTTGGAACTAAAAATCTCTACCAAACTGCGACCTGAGATTTGGAACTAAAAATCTCTACCAAACTGCGACCTGAGATTTGGAACTAAAAATCTCTACCAAACTGCGACCTGAGATTTGGAACTAAAAATCTCTACCAAACTGCGACCTGAGACTTGGAACTAAAAATCTCTACCAAACTGCGACCTAGGATTTGGAACTTAAAAATCTCTGCTAAACTGCGACCTAGGATTTGGAACTTAAAAATCTCTGCTAAACTGCGACCTAGGATTTGGAACTTAAAAATCTCTACTAAACTGCGACCTAGGATTTGGAACTTAAAAATCTCTACTAAACTGCGACCTAGGATTTGGAACTTTAAATCTCTCCTAAACTGCGACCTAAAGTTTTGAATTTAAAATCCCTACCAAACTGCGACCTGGAATTTGGAATTTAAAATTGTTTACCTAACTGGGATTTCTGATTCTGCTGCTTGCCTGTGAATTAAGATTTAGCAGAGATATCTTAACTACCAGTGATCCAATATCTGACCTAACTAAATAATTACCTACTCATTGGCCATAACTTGTGAGGTGCGCTGTGGAATATATTTTTTTTTTTTGAAACGGGATCCCTGTGGTGGGTCCTATACTCACCTGTTCTCGCAAACATCTGCATCTGATATGAGATCTGTTTCTCTCGAGCTACTGAGAAGGTTCAGCCCTACACATATGAGCTAAGTACAATGTGTTATTAAGCTTTAGTTATCTGTGACTAACCATATCTTATAACTTTGTAATAAGTGTTTCTTGTTCATGCTGAATATTTAATTGCTTGGAGTTTGCCGTTAATTTTTGCCGCAAGCTAACAATTATTAATTTACCCATACCGAAAGATCTAATATTGGTAGTACATTGGCTGATTATATCTTGTAATTTTCTATATGATAAGTGTGCTATTATATCTTCCTGTTTTTTTTATTTATGCTGATTGCTCTGTACGTGTTTAGGGTTGATTTTTTTTTGTTTGAAAGATAGCAATTATTAATCTGCTCGTGTCCGATATCTGCTGTTGGTGGTACATAGACTGAATTCAGAGTTCCTTCTTAGTGGGGTGCGACCAGCTTAGTTGCTTCACTGGGTCACAGTGCCATTCAGGAAGCAATCTCTGTTGCGAGCAAATCCTAAGATCCGAAGGTGAGGGAGGCGCTTGTCGTACCTCCTAATTGGGACCTTGAGTGTGTTGTCATGTCTCTAATGGAGAGATCTCCTGTAAAACTTAGGTCTGGTAGCAGACTGCCGAATAATGACCAACCTGTTATAGAGGTAGCTCCTGAACAAAGCAATGTTCGGCCGAGTGGTTCGGGATTATACAGAGATCCTAGAATAGCAGATGGAACTCCTGAGTTTATTGCGAGTGATGCAGTCCTTCGCGGTATAGTAGAAAGGTTCCATACAACAAGAGAGAGCTTCGATGAAGCTTCGGCTATGGGATGTTCGGATAATCTGAACCTAGTACACACCCAACTAGTGAATATACTTGATCAGTTCTCCTTGGAGGCCGCGAGGGTCTTACGGAGTTTGGTGGGATCGGATGATGATAAAACAGAAGAATTTAAAGAATGGAAGCATGGAATGCTCACACAGGTGGAAAACCTGCGTGCTAAAGTTGCCTCGCAGTTGCCTGTGGAGGGTGCTCCATCTATTTGCAGCAGAGATTCTGCTAGAACAACGAGAAGCAGCTTGGCTTTAAGGAAAGCTAAAATTGCTGCCGAAAAGAAATATGCAGAGCAAAAGGCGAGCATTGAACAGAGGGCGTTGGAGCTACAAGTGTTAAAGAGTAATTTGGACCTTGAGTGTCAGGAGGAGGAGATTAGACTGGCTGAAGAAGAACTGGATCGACTAGATTGTAGTGAGAGAATCGGGAACCCTACTGGCGATATGGAAATCCTAATTAAAGGAAGTAACTTAACACCCGTGGGAGTTGAGGGTCTTAATATTTCGAAGGGAGTGAGACCTAAATCTGAGGTAATTAAGAAAGAGACTCTGACTACGTTACAACCTTCTCAGATACATGCTGATAAACCCTCTGGTGGATCACATATGACGACGAACTCTGAAAATATACTTAAAAGCATTCATAGCCTTCAAAAACTTATCATGCTACCTACCCGCTCTCCTCCGGTATTTTCAGGGGAGGATATAGAAACTTTCGTTCCATTTCGTCTAGCATTTAGGCAGATGATAGATCAGCATTGCACTTCAAATTTGGAGACCTATCAATACCTTCTTCAGTATACTAGTGGAGAAGCTAGACAGTTAGTGGAGAGCTGTTACAGGCCGGACTCTGGGGAAGCATTGAAAATGGCTATGGATTCGCTGGAAAAAGAGTACGGAAACAAATATCACCTAGTACAAAAATACCTAAAACTACTTCAATCATGGCCTGTTATAAGAAGAGATGACGCAAAGGCTCTGAGAGATCTGTCTCTGTTCCTGACTAGAATTCTTAACATGATTGGCAGCAGTAGAGAGTTTGCGCGGCTTGATCATCCAATGGAAATTAAATGGATTATTGATAAGTTGCCCCAATCTATGATCTATGATTGGCGCCGAACCGTATACAAATTCAGTTTGACTGCCAGAGATGCTACATTTTCAGACTTAGTATTGTTTGTAAAGGAGCAATCTGACATTGCTAATATGCCAGTCTATGGAGAGGTGGGGAAGGATGGAAGTTTCCACAGTAGATCACCAAGGAGAGTTATGTCCAGTAAGACTGTCGAGGCTGCAGGTATTTCAGGCTGCGAATGTGGACTCGGCGGTGGAGATGCTAGTTCGGGCGGACGATCGATGGAAGATCCATTGCAGTGTTCGTTTTGTGAAACGGCAGGGCACTCTTTGCTGACCTGTTGTACCTTCAGATCCAGAAACCATAAGGACAAGGTTGGTTTTATTCGGGATAGAAAACTATGCTTTGGCTGTCTCCGACCTGGACACTTCACCAAACAGTGCACGAAGAAAAAGAGATGCGGCATATGTTTGAACGAAAACCATCCGAGTGTACTGCATCAAGAGAACCTTAGCCCCGATAGATCATTTCTCACTAGCCCAGTGAGGAGAGGAGTAATCTCTCCAGCTGTTCCTGTTGTACTTCATGGAATCAACGGAAAGTTCATTGTTACCTGGGCCGCACTTGATACTTGGGCTACTGCGACTTTTATGTCGAGGCCTATCGCCGATCAGTTGGGGCTAGTTGGTACCTACAGTGAAATACGATTAACTACTCTTCTAACCAATAATAAGAAGATTCCGGTCATGGCATTGAAGGAGGTGATCATAAGCAGCATCGAGGGAAACTTCAGCTGTTCACTTGCTAATGTGGGTGTAATCGACAGATGGCCATTCGCGAAGGGAGATGTTCCAAATATTAAGGATATCAGTAGCTTCGAACATCTTCGAGGTGTTCCGACTTGTGGGGAAATGCTCTCCAATGAGACAAGTATAGGAATACTAATTGGCTGCAACGAATCTGAGCTGTTGAAGCCCCTACAAGTCGTAGCTGGGGATGAGGGAGAGCCTTATGCAACCCAATATAAACTAGGTTGGGCCATTAGTGGACCACTTTACACAGAGGAAAGGACCACACATCACTGCCACAAAATTAGAAAGCAAGATTCGATAGAAGAGGACTTAAAACTTTTTTACGTGGGGGAATTTGCTGATAGAAATCCGTCCGAATTGGGCGATTCGCAGGAGGATGCGTTGTGGTTGTCAAAAATTTCTCAAAGTTTAAGGAAAGACCTGGAAAACCATTATGAGATTGCTCTACCTTTCAGGCATGACGATGTTTTTATGCCGAGTAACTTTCACCAAGCTAAAATCAGTCTAAGGAAACTTCACGAACGCTTTCAGCGGCAACCAAGTCTGAGAGACGACTATGTCCAATTCATGGCGAAAATGATCGAGCGAAATTATCTTGAGGTGGTCCCTGAAAATGAAATTGACTGCGCTAACGGTAAATGTTGGTATCTTATTCATCATGCAGTGTATCACAAAGTAAAAAACAAAATCCGTGTGGTATTCGATGGATCCAGAAAGAGTGGAGGAGTATCGTTAAATGATAAACTGCTGTCGGGTCCCAACCTTATGAATACTCTATTAGGAGTGTTGATGAGGTTCAGGGAGGAGGCCGTGGCCTTTATGGGAGACGTGGAACAAATGTTTTTCCAAATTAGAGTACCACCCGGCGACAGAGATTTTTTGAGAGTTCTCTGGTTTTCTGATAGTGATCCGACTGGGAAGATGAAACAATATAGATTTAAGGTCCACCCGTTTGGCACTGTGTCCTCTCCCAGTATTGCAAATTTTGCCTTGAAGCAGGCTGCCGTGGATTCTCCTGAGCATTGTGACCCCGAAGCAAAGGTGACTCTTAATAGATGCACGTACGTGGATGATGTCATGCGAAGTATGTCAAGTGAAAAATTGGCAGAGGATGTCCTCGGCGATGTTAGAGAGATCGCTGGTAATGCTGGCTTCAACATAGTTGGTATTGTAAGCAATTCACGTTCAGTTATGAATAATTTATCTCCGGATATCAGGGGAGCGGAATTTAATACTATTGACATTGGTTCGGACAAACTACCTCAGGAAAGAGCTTTGGGAATTGTTTGGGACATAGAAAGGGATTGCTTTTCAATAAGAATTAGGGTGCCAGATGTCCCTGCAACGAGAAGGGGAATGTTGTCAGTCATTGGGAGTCTTTTTGACCCTTTAGGCTTAGCGAGCCCTAACCTGGTACTAGCACGAAGTATTTTTAAGGCTACCTGCGCTCTGAAGCTCGAGTGGGACGATGAGCTACCAACTGATTTATCTCTTCAATGGATTAAGTGGACAAGAAGCATCCATATCTTGGAAAAATTCTCTGTACCAAGGTTCATCAGGGGAACACTAGATGAATCAAGTGTAGCAGAGTTGCATCTATTTTGCGACGGAAGCCACGTGGCTTATGCCGCGGTCGCCTATGCAAGGTTCGTAGATAAAAGTGGAAAGATCAAATGTATTCTTCTGATGTCTAAGTCTAGGCAGACTCCAATAAATGGAACAGCCCTGCGAACCGTACCACGTATCGAGCTAAATGCTGCAAAGTTGGCAATCATCCTTAGCCAAAACATCATTTCTGAGATGTTCATAAAGTTCAGCTCAATTCATTACTGGTCTGATAGTCAGACAGTTCTTAAATATATTCGTAACGATGAATCCCGATACCTGAGATTCGTCGAGAATAGAGTCAGTTTCATAAGATCTCACTCCAGGAAAGAGGATTGGCACTTTATTCCTGGAACATTGAATATAGCGGATGTGGCTTCTCGAGGTTTGGAGGCGCAAAAATTGCTCCTTCTTGATGAATGGATTTACGGCCCTAGGTTCCTTTGGGAACCCGAATATGATTTTTTCGAGGAACCGGCCGATAAGTCTAAAGTTCTCCTGGAATTAAAGGTAAACTTGACGAGAGCATCTGATGAGTCGGAGTTCCAAACGATCAATAAACTGATAGCATCGAGCGGTGAATGGAGGCTCATCTGCCTGAGAATATCTGTGTTCCTGGTAGTACTGGAGGGCTTGAGATCGAAAAACTGGCAGATATTTCCTCTGCACAATAACATGACACTAAAATCAGAGAAGGTCATCTGGAAAGTTGTACAAGCTACCAGTTTTCATGAGCAGATCGAACGTATAAGCAGGGGTAATCAGCTAAAGATGACGGACCCGCTGTACAAACTGAATCCCTTTATTGATGATGAAGGTCTTTTGCGTGTTGGCGGAAGATTAACTCAGAGTAACGAGCCCTACGTTACCAAACATCCCATAATATTATGGGGAAAACATGGTGCCCTTGAACCCTTTGTTAGGAATATACATTTGAAGTCTGGTCACTTCGGTAGATCCTATTTGATATCTGTACTGCATGAGAATTATTATATTGTCAGGGTTAATACACTTGTTAGATCTATTATTGATGCCTGTTTGTTTTGCAGAAAGATGAATGGCAGGCCTCTTCAGCCCCGTATGTCTGCCCTCCCTCCATGCCGAGTGACTGCACAAAAGCCATTCTGGTTTATCGGTGTGGACTTCTTTGGTCCCTTCTTGATATCTCACGGACGCGGCAGATCCCAAATGAAAAACTATGGAGTTATTTTCACGTGCTTGGCTAGTAGAGCTGTACATCTGGAAGTAGCAGAATCCCTGAACACGGATGAATTTGTTAACGCTTTCCGTAGATTTTTGTCCAGACGAGGCAGGGTGCACGAAGTTTACAGTGACAATGGAACTAATTTGGTTGGTGGCTGTAGAGAACTTAAATCTGCGATCGAGCAATGGAATCGTGATACTCTAATTCAATTTGCAAGTCATGAAAGCTTTGACTGGCATTTCAATCCACCCACTGCTTCACACATGGGAGGAGCTTGGGAACGAGAGATTCGCACCATTCGCCGGATTCTTTGTGGACTACTACATGAGTCTAACCTTAGACTGACTGGTAGTGTGCTGAGAACAACTATGTGCGAGGTTGAGGCTATACTAAACAATAGACCCCTGACTCCTGTACAGGCGGTATCATGTGAACTTGGACCACTCACTCCGAACCACGCATTAATGGTCAAACCAGTACATGGCCCGCCTCCTAACGTGTTCCAGAGCAGCGATGCCTTTTGCAGGAGTAGGTGGAAGTACGTTCAGCACCTTGCAGACACCTTCTGGCTACGATGGAGGAAGGAGTACATAACTCAGAATATTCGTCGACAAAAATGGCAAAAGGGAGATTACAATTTGAAACCAAACGACTTAGTCATCCTGATGGATCCTGGGGTCTGCCGCGGTCAATGGCCACTTGGAATAGTGGAAGAGGTCTTTCCTGGTACTGACGGAGTAGTTCGTAGGGTTAGACTTCGGACAACACGACTATCAGACGGTGGGAGGAGGCTGGCGGTGCTGGAGAGGCCAGTCAATAAGCTTATTTACGTTTCGAAAATTGAAAACTAGTTTGTATTTTTTGATATGGTCGGTAGATTTTTAAAGAAATTTCTTACAGTAAAGATTTTGTATATATTAATATTGTGTTCTATTGTATTAGTATTGTGTTCTATTGTATTAGTATTGTGTTCTATTGTATTAGTATTATAATCACGTGTGTTGTCTAAGTAGTTTAGTTTTCTTAGGTTATTATATGAATTGTTATGTATGGTATGAACCATCATAAAGGGGGGAGTGTAAGATAAATTCAATCCATGCACTTGTCCGCACTTCTTGCGAAACTTCAAATACAGAGAAAAAGAACCCTATGGTGCTCGGGTGGTGGTGAGCTCTATGTTATTTAGTCTTGGTTGGCATTAGACACGTTGCACTCCGCCTGAGCACTTGGTTTCTTCAATATCAGGTATTTATTTTATCTAGGTTTTTAGTATGTCAAATTGTGTTTTATGTTTTTAGTAAATAGATCTTATTTTAATTGCAGAACACGAATTGCTGTTGATAGAAGTATGTGAAGAATAAAGTGAATGTCAATCGAACACCTTTCCTGTATCCCTGAAGATAAATGATCCAAATAGGAGTGTAACGTGGGCTAACTGTATGAATTCCCTTAGGAGGAAATTAAGGAAAAAGGGAAAACCTTAACAGGTACTAATTCAGGACATTCATTTCTGGTGTGTTGAGTAGAGGCACAGAAGGTACATGTTGGCTGACTCCTGCAATTATTAGCAGAGTGTCTCAGACGCCAGCAGGATTTGCATTGTAGGGGTTTGAAGTAGTATTTGTCAATCTGGTACTGTACATAACCAATTCTCAATTGAGTTGGACATTGTCCTAGAAAGGTTAGTACATACAGTGGAATTTTAGCTCTATTGGGGTCATTGTATAATAATTTTTCTTATTGATATTACATTATGAGGTTTTAAGGCATCAAGAATCTCTTCAATTGAGTCATCCATGAACTCTCTGGCATATAGTTTCCCATAGGTAAATTGACGAGTCCAAGCAATTGATGTCATAATAGGGATGTTAAGCGACTTGAAAAGTGTTGCTTTCAGTATTTTCTGTACCTGATCAATTGAGTTGCTTGTTATCAGTAACGATCCAGAATGTTGGTATTCCACAGAGCGTAGAGGCCCACAGATAAAATCAAGATCTGATTGTAGTTTGCAGGGATTAAAGGAAGTTAGCTTTTTGGATGGATCTTGACTAGTAATGTATAGATGTCTAGTACTCTGTGGAATATCACTTACATTTAGAGATGTCAAGTCTACTCTAGCTCTATTTTCTTCTTTTCCATGAGTTTAGTTGGTTACCTTGGGATGCAAAACTTTGGTGAATTTTTTGGACTTAAAAATTTGACTAGTAATTTTCTCCTCACTATCTCTACTTTGGTCTGGAGCAGAGTGAGAAACAGTCAAGTTATTTCTAATTTTGCCTGTGTTAGGTAGTTCAGCATAGTTAGGTTGTTTGTTAGTATATGTTGGAGCAGCAGATTCTTCTTCACTCATGATATGATTCATATGATCAGACGATTCAAACTCTGAAATTATACCACTAGCTTCTGACATCGCTCCTTGAAGTTTGTTGGGGTTTTCAAAATTGTGGTTAATATCAGTTTGTAGTTCAAATCCAATACGTTTCTTAGGGTTTTCATTGAGGCTATCTTGTGAGTTATTCTTCCGTTTAGCTTGATTTTTCTTTTTATCCTTTTTTTTCGTTTACTTTTGGTTTCAGACGTTCGGGATTCAGGTGGTGTTGAAGATGAGGCATTCCTGCCCACAGAACATTGAATAAGAAGAAGCTCAGATCGAACGTGTACACATGGTGTACCCAGTCGTAAAATTTCAACCAATCACGTCCATTGATCGCTGACGTGAGTGACGTCACTATAAACACTCTCTCGAAAACAGTTTGAGCGTGCATTCTACCTCAGCTCATTATCTTTGCTGGAAGTCATATCTTCCTACCAAATTAAGTACACGATTATCTATATTCTATAGCCCAGCTACTAAGCAATAATAAACTAATCTTCTTTGCAAAAAACACAAACTGACACCATTTCGGTTGTAATACGCATTCAAAATACGGACTCAAACAGAACTGGTGAAACGAAGCCTCTGATTGGCTGAGTGGCTCTAGTTGAAGTGACGTCACCGTAAACGGCACTCAAGAGTAATATAATGGGATCTACACTTCTTCTTCTATTCAATGTTCTGTGTTCCTGCCTCTGCCCGTATTGGGCATATTACTAGTTATTGGAGTCTAATTTTATTCGGTAGATTTCAGTTTATTTTAATTTAAAGAGAAAAGATTTATGCAAGAATGCTCTATCAAGCTAATGAATCCCAATTTCAAGAATCACACGAGAGCAGATTGGAAGATTAACCTTTCACACTCACGTCAATATTGATACTGGTTCAAACTATAAACGCCATAATGGTCCGGCCTGATACACTATAGATGGCCTTGATTGTATGTGGTTTGCGGAATAAGGATCGTAGACCTTAGTTCTATAATATTATGTTATAAACTCATTTTTTTCCCGGAGCCTGGAGAGGACCTTTAAATGAAAATTCTAGTGAGAAGCAATATTTATTTTAATAGCAGGTTCGCTTCACTCTTCACAATACTACTGTTACGAATTAATCAATATTTACTAGAAATAACATAAATCTATGTATTGTGTATGTCACAATTTTTGAAACTTGAATATTCGCGAGAGGATTTCTCATAAGATGGTATTTCTAATAAAAGAACAATTAAAATTCATAATATCGTGAAGAGTGCAACGGTTTGGCCTTTACAATAAAATAGGCGGATGATCTAGCGATGATATAGAGTTGTTTACCAAAAATTTACACTAATAATGTAGAAAACACTTTCGTAATATTAACTCAAAAAATACGCATAACTCCATTAATTTCATCTGTCGCATTCTTGAAAATTTCTCATATTAAATAGGCCTTATGTGAAGATAGAGTCAGAACAAGTAAAGGTTACGGTCAAGAAATTATAAATGATTATATTTCGTTTAGTTTAGTTAATATAAATATGGAACAGTACAAATGATTACTTTTCCATTTTTAATCTCTTTGATTGAAATATGGTAATATTCTGGGGGTTGATGGTATCTCTGTCTTCCTTTTACTGGTGGGAGATGTCTGATGGGATGCAACATGTGTAGACACTTAAGTCCTTGTTACACTGTGCGAGTAAACGTGCGAGTTGGCCTAGCGTACTAGCACTGCACTGTAGTGCAGTGTGACCGCATCAGCCGAGCAACTGCCATGTGCAGGAGTTTTGTCGCATGCGAGTTACTACAAATATTTTTGTTTTTACTCGCCACTCATGGGCGAGTCAGCCCCTCGCCTGCGAAACTCGATGTCATGGAGATATAGATTTTTTCTATTCTAAACTGGGATAATTATGTATTCAATTAGGTAGCCGATTTGTCATATTTTCGTTTGAATCGGCTTCATATTGTTTGGGGTTTTATTTGATGGTTAATAAAGCACGTACATATATCTTATATAAGTTTGAAATTGCTATATTAAATATTATGAATAAGAAAAATGATTCTCCTATAATAATAATCAAATTAATTATAGGTTAAATAAATTAATTATAGGTTAAATAAATTAATTAAATGTTAATTAAATTAATAAAAAATATTAATTATTAATTAATAAAAATATTAATTATTAATAAAATTAATTATTATTTAAATTAATAAAATTGATTATTATTTAAATTAATAAAATTGATTATAATTTAAATTAATAAAATTGATTATTATTTAAATTAATAAAATTGATTATAATTTAAATTAATAAAATATTAATTATTAATTAAATTAATAAATTATTATATTTAAATCAATAAATTGTTAATTAAATTAATAAAAATATTTATTAAAAAAAAGTTATTCATTTTTTAAATAAATTTTATAATACACAATGCGAGTGTAGATTCAGTAACTGCCTATTTTCAGGCCATCAACTCGCACTTAAGTGACCGGGTGAGGCGAGTCGAGCTACTCGCATGCGAGTACAGAGGGACATCTGCTGTCTACTGTCACGACAGTAACTTGCACTGTGTAACAAGGCCTTGTTTATGAGCCACCAATTATGAGCCATCTCAACTGTAAAATTTTCTCTTCAGACCAAACAATCTAATCAGCCGTGCCAGACTTCAATTCTCTCAAAAGAACTCCAATCTTTTTGCTTTACAGCTGCTGACAGGGATTGTCTCTTTTGAAGAGTAAAGGATTTCATTTTCAGGTCTTCGTGGACAATTCGTCTCATGGTTCTGGGACTCATATCAGCTGTTTTGGCCAGCAAACGCATGGATCTTCTTTGGTTACTCCTAATTTACTCTCTAATGCATTTTATCATTAGTTTAGACCGTAATGAGCGGGGTCTACCACTTCTTGGACGATCTGACAAGTCTCCTCTTTCCTTATGTCACAATTCACTGACTTCCAAACTGTTGACCTTGCAATTGAAAGAGTCTTTACACTAACGGAATCGTTAGTGAGAAAAAAAATGAGTTTGTAACATAATATTATAGAACTAATGTCTACGATCATTATTCTGCAAACCGCATACAATTCGGTTCTGTATATATTTCATAATTTGTTCTTAAAGTTTTTTAATACTCTGTGAGCAACAATTGAGAGAATCACTAATCTGATGCTCAAAAAGAAGATTGTACACTCTTTGTTTTGATTACAAATTTGAATTTTATAAACAAACTATGCGTTTTCGGCCTATATTTTATATATTAAAGGTCCCCTCCAAGCAAATATTTTTATTGCTTTATTTAACGAGGCTAATGTTTCTTATCATTTTGCTGCAAACCGCATCGAATTTGGTAGCGTATTTTTAATTTAATATGCTTTTTAAAGTTTTTTAAAATTAAAACTCTACAAAACCTATTTTACTTCCGACTTACTAATTTAAGACATTTTCAGCTTGAAGAAAAAGAATGTACACCATTTGTTTTGATTAACAACTAGGTATTAGGTTTAATAAATCCATTTAATATTCGTGTAAAAAATTGAATGAAATTTTAATAGAAACGTTTATATACTTTAGGAAACAATTAATATCTAAAATAATTTAAATAAAGGCCGAAAACGCAAGGTTTCTTTATAAGATTCAAATTTGAAATCAAAACAAACAGTGTACAATCTTCTTCTTGAGCATCAGATTAGGGATTCGCTCAATTGTTGCTCACAGAATATTAAAAAACTTTAAAAACAAATTATAAAATATATACTGAACCAAATTGTATGTAGTTTGCAGAATAATGATCGTAGACCTTAGTTCTATTATATTATGTAATAAACTCATTTTTTTCCCGGAGCCTGGAGAGGACCTTTAATTGTTTCCTAAAGTATATAAACGTTTCTATAATAACTTTATCCAATTTATTCCTTTACACGAATATTAAATGGATTTATTAAACCTAATACCTAGTTGACAATCAAAACAAATGGTGTACATTCTTTTTCTTCAGGCTGAAAATTTCTTAAATTAGTAAGTCGGAAGTAGAATAGGTTTTGTGCAGTTTAGATTATAAAAATCATTAAAAGCATATAAAATTAAAAAATATGCTACCAAATTCGATGCAGTCTGCAGCAAAATGATAAGAAACATTAGCCTCGTTGAATAAGGCAATAAAAATATTTGCATGGAGGGGACCTTTAAAGGTCCTCTCCAGGCTCCGGGGAAAAAATGAGTTTATTACATAATATTATAGAACTAAGGTCTACGATCATTATTCCGCAAACCGCATACAATTCGGTTCAGTATATATTTTATTATTTGCTTTTAAAGTTTTTTAATACTCTGTGAGCAACAATCGAGCGAATCTCCAACCTGACGCTGAGAAAGAAGATTGTACACTCTTTGTTTTGATTTCAAATTTAGATTTTTAAACAAACAATGCGTTTTTGGCATTCTTTTAAAATAATAACTGTTTCTAAAAGTAAATAAACGTTTCAATAATTAGTCTATTCAAATTTAAACCTTAAAACGAATAATAAATAGATTTATTAAACCAAATACCTAGTTGACAATCAAAACAAATGGTGTACATTCTTCTTCTCCAGACAGAAAATTAGAAAGTCGGAAGTAAAGTAGGTTTTGTAGAGTTTGGATTATAAAAATCTTTAAAAGCATATAAAATTAAAAATATGCTATTAAATTTTATGGGGTTTGCAGTAAAATGATAAGAAACATTAGCCTCGTTGATTTAAAAAATAAAAATAAATTGCTTGGAGGGGACCTTTTAAGCTTGTCGCCCACCTGATCGGAAATGACGCATCGGAACGGACACGAAGCATCAGACAAATATCTAAACCATACATTTGAACGTGCTAACGCCCACCTGCTCGGATCGGAAACGAAACGACGCGTCGGATCGGAACGGAAACGACGCGGATATGTTTGAAAGAATATTTTTCTGATAGTTCTGATGCGTCAGAGAGATTGCGCATGCGCAGTACGGTGTTTGGAGAGACTAGGATGGAGATGCAAGATTGGAATAGCTGTGAATATCCTACTGCGTGATGAATACGTTGATATTTATTCATAATCAATTAGTTTAATTCAATTAACTTTAATGATTATAAATCAGATCACGAAAAGTTATTGAAATAACTAAGAAGAATAACATTTTATTTACATGAATTTTATTTACATGAATTTTATTTACATGAATTTTATTTACATACATTTTATTTGCATACATTTTATTTGCATACATTTTATTTGCATACATTTCATTTGCATACATTTCATTTGCATACATTTCATTTGCATACATTTTATTTACATACATTTTATTTGCATACATTTCATTTATATAAATTTTACTTGCATACATTTGTTTATACATAATTTTTTTTATAAATTTTTTCATATGTTTCTAACTAATTTTTTTTTATATATATTGTTTTTATATATATTGTATTCAACATATATTTTTTTTGGGAAAAAACATTAATTTTAATGGGAAAGTACACTAGTATGATAATAAATTAGAGAGATTCGAACTGAAAACTAAAAACAACAACGATGCTACCGAATTTTTTTTATCAAATACATATCGTATAAAATAGTTGTCATGATCGATAAATTTTAACTTTTAACTGTTATATTCTTACAAGTATTGTGATGTCAGCATCGTTTCTCTTCCGAAGTCATCTGAACTGGTGTGCGTACGAACGTCGTTTCGTGTCCGTTCCGAGGCTTTGTAAGCTTCCGCGTCGTTTCCGATCCGATCAGGTGGGCGACAAGCTGAAAGGTCCTCTGCAGGCTCAAGGAAAAAAAGGAGTTTATAAGATAATATTGTAGAATTAAGGTTTACGATCATTATTCCGCAAACCGCATACAATTCGGTTCAGTATATATTTCATAATTTCAATATTTGCTATTAAAGTTTTTTAATACTCTGTGAGCAGCATTCTAGCGAATCTCCAACCTGACGATGAGAAAGAAGATTGTACACTCTTTGTTTTGATTTCAAATTTAGATTTTTAAACAAACAATGCGTTTTTGGCCTTCTTTCAAGATATTAATTGTTTCTAAAAGTATAGAAACGTTTCTATAATAAGTTTATCAAAATTTAAACCTTTAAACGAATAATAAATAGATTTATTAAACCGAATACCTAGTTGACAATCAAAACAAATGGTGTACATTCTTTTTCTTCAGGCTGAAAATTTCTTAAATTAGTAAGTCGGATCGAAGTAAAGTAGGTTTTGTAGAGTTTCAATTATAAATTTTTTTAAAAGCATATAGAATTAAGAATATGCTACCAAATCCGATGCGGTTTGCAGCAAAATGATAAGAAACATTATCCTCGTTGTTTAAGGCAATAAAAATATTTGCTTGGAGGGGGCCTTTAAATCTAACACCTCATTATATAATTATTCAGTATCCCCAGTAATTTAGAAAACGAAAAGAAAATTGACACCGAGATTCCATCTTTCGGCACTGAATGTGTGCCCACTCCTGACCTGGGCCTATTTATACTAAATTGTCAGAAACGGCTACAATTTCAAAGGTATACTTAATTGAGGATATTACATCCGGGCTATTTGGTGTTTTTAAAGTTAGGAGAGATTGTTTGCACCTATATTTTTCTCCGATTGTCTGGTCTTAACTGCTAAAAAGAACCGGTAGACCATAATTAATAAATATACTGGTACATCAAAAAATCATTGGGTTGATTAACCAATGTTTTCCTTCATTGGGCCAGTGCTGTTTGGCAACCGTTGGCCCAATGTCGTTTTCACTACATTGGCCCATTGTGTAATAGCATTGGCGTGCCAATGCACGATCGTGTCCTCACTTTGCCAACGTTGGCCCGATAGTGCAATGTTATCAGGGATTCATCTCATATTTATAGGGTACACGATTATATGTTACCGTATCCTGCATTATAGCTAGGTACCATTGAACACGAATCAATATTTTCACTAGATTAGAGGTGATGTAGGGGATTATTATTTCCTTTTGATGCCTGTTCATCATTAACTTTTTGTTCTTCATAAAATTATTATTTATTAATTAATTATACTTCACAAATCATTCGGTCAAAGTGAAGCATCGTTATTTCTCAGATATAACTCCTGAATACATATCAGAGCAGAACTTAGTAAATGTGTCAACTGCTACGACTTGTGTCAACTGCTACGAAGAGGAGGTGCAAGAGATAGAAGGTGTTGCAAGCAGGGTGAAGTTGTGGAAGAGAACCCTGGTTAGTTGTGTCATTTTCCCAGGACTCACTTCACCTTGCTGCTGGCAAGGTGAAGTAGTGGAAGAGAACCCTGGTTAGTTGTGTCCTTTTCCCAGTACACACTTCATCTAGCTGCTAGCAAGGTAAAGTAGTGGAAGAGAACCCTGTTGTGGATTCGTGGAAGAGAACTAGATATCCAGTCTGCAGAATATGGGATATTTTTAACATTTTCTGTGCGAACAAACCTTAATTTCCTCCTATATTTACATGTATTTTACTGATAACAGAAGCCAAAATAGAGGATTTCTTGGAGAACAGTTTACTAGTTCCTGAAGTCTGGCCAGTCTCAGCCAAGTAAAATAGTAGGTATGTCTCATAAACTCGCCATTTGTCTCTCCAGCTCTCTCCAAAATTCAACAAATTCTCTCCAAAATGATCAAATTTTCATAAATTCTCTCCAAAATAACATTGTAGCATAGGAGAAAAAATGGATAAAACTCGCCATTTGCAATTGAAGGGCTCAAAATAACTGTCACAAACTCACCATTAAAATGGCGAGTTTGGACATGCTTTATTACTTGGCCAGTCTGCAGAATATGGAACATTTTTCCAAGACTCTCTTCGGGAGTTTTTGATTGAATTTTAGAAATTTGAGATCTCTGCGGGAGATCTTGAATTATTTCCTATTTTACCATTAATTTAGCTGCGGGAGATTTTGAATTAATTCCTGTTACCATCCAGTCTGAAAAGTACTGCAGGATTTGTGGATTAATCCCAGTCTGCAGAAACTGGTTAAGTGTTCGTAGAGATCTCTTAATTTGTTCGTAGCAAAATTAATGTAAATATAGGAATTAATTCAGAAGTGTTCGTAGCAAAATTAATGTAAATATAGGAATTAATTCAAAATTGTTCGGAGAGAATATCCCAAATATCTCACATATTCTGCAGACTGGGATTAATCCTGGGACCTGCGCCCAACGCCAAGTCCTATTTAATTCATATGTTCCCAGTCTGCAGAAAACAGAATGTGTCTCTTCTCCTGCAGAGATTTTAATTTGAGAGACACTGCACTGACAGTTACTCTCTGATTCTCAGTAGCATATTCAGAATCTCCCGCAGCTCCAAGTAATAAAGCATGTCCAAACTCGCCATTTTAATGGCGAGTTTGTGACAGTTATTTTGAGCCTTTCAATTGCAAATGGCGAGTTTTATCTATTTTTCTCCTATGCTACAATGTTATTTTGGAGAGAATTTATGAAAATTTGATCATTTTGGAGAGAATTTGTTGAATTTAGGAGAGAGCTGGAAAGACAAATGGCGAGTTTATGAGACATACTATTTTACTTGGCCGCAGCTAAATTAATGGTAACATAGGAACCAAGTAATAAAGCATGTCCAAACTCGCCATTTTAATGGCGAGTTTGTGACAGTTATTTTGAGCCCTTCAATTGCAAATGGCGAGTTTTTTCTATTTTTCTCCTATGCTACAATGTTATTTTGGAGAGAATTAATGATAATTTGATCATTTTGGAGAGAATTTGTTGAATTTTGGAGAGAGCTGGAGAGACAAATGGTGAGTTTATAAGACATACAATTTTACTTGGCATAGGAATTAATTCTAGATCTCCATTCTCCCGCAGAGATCTCAAATTTCTAAAATTCAATCAAAAACTCCCGCAGAGAGTCTTGGAAAAATGTTCCATATTCTGCAGACTGGATATGTTCCCATGTTATTAGCTCTAAGCTTCACCCAAATCCCAAGTTCTGGAAAAAATCCTGGGTCTGTGGAGACCTTCTTTTCAGACTGGGTTCCAGTCTGGAAAACTGCTTAGGCTAACAGATGCCCAGTCTGCAGAATACGTCTCTTCTCCCGCATAGACTTTAATTTGAGAGACAGTAACTCTCCGAGACTCTGACTCTCAGTAGCATATTCAGAATCTCCCACAGCTAAATTAATGGTAACATAGGAATTAATTCAAAAACTCCCGCAGCTAAATTAATGGTAACATAGGAATTAATTCAAGATCTCCCGCAGAGATCTCCAATTTCTAAAATTCAATAAAAAACTCCCCCGCAGGTCTGGGTTACCATTAATTTTGCTGCGGGAGATTCTGAATCTGCTACTGAGAGTCAGAGAGTAACTGTCTCTCAAATTTAAATCTCTGCGGGAGAAGAGACACTGTGACACATTCTGCAGACTGGAAGTCTGGCTAGATATGATGGTTCGAGCCATCTTGAAATAAGCTCATGTGTATATGTCTCAAGTAAAATAGTATGTCTCATATACTTGCCATTTGTCTCTCCAGCTCCCAGATTGCATTAGTTGTTGTCCAAGAGCCGCCATTTCACCAACAGGTCATTTGAAGAGCCGTGGGAAATATCATATCTGAGCCGTGGGAAATAAAGAGAGCTGTGGGAGAAAAACTGCAAACCGTGGGAAATAAAGAGAGCCGTGGTGGAAGGAGCAATTACTAGAGTTTAGAATTAAAATGAATAACAGCAGGCCTATATAGAAAAGTTATTGACACTTGTCACATTGCAACAGTTGCAGTGAGTATGCCTACATTACATTACAAAGTCAGACAAGTTTTAATAACGAATGACTTTGAATCATATTTTGCTTGAAAAAGGGGAGGGTTGCACCTGACCTCAGTTTTGACTTTTCGAATGAGTATGAAATGTCAAACTTCATACCCTAGAATGATGATACGCAAGAAACGAAGCTATATTTAATTTTTTTTTTTTTTGCATATTTGAACATTAATCACTAGGGTAGGTTCGAATTATCGTAAAGTTCCACAACTTCATACAATAATTCAAAATGATTTTTTTTTCTACTTAAAAATCCATCAGTATGATTTATCCTAAAATTGTTCAATTTTTAAATTTAAAAAAATTAATTTAAATTATCGTATGAAGATGTGGAACTGTAAAATAATTCGAAACCTACCTGACTGAATCGTTAAACCTAAGATTGATACTTAAAAACTATAAAGCAGAATCACTAGCCATTCAAGAAAATTCTAAAGTGAAAGAAACAAAAACTTTAAACAAAGAACTATAACTTAAACTACCTACAATGTATAAAATGACAACCTACATAACATTGCTACACATGCCTGTCTTCTTCATTTAATAAAAATTGTAGGTCGTAAGGAGCAGTCTTAATCCGCTGGAGGACTTTACTGGTTTCAGAAAAGTGAGACCTCATTTGCTGATCGTGGTGGTGTGGCGACCTATTGGGAGCTAGTCCTAATTTCTCATTCCCACGCAGATAAATTTCAGCAACTGCTGATATAGTCCGCGTACATCTTATTGGAACAGGATACGTCCAATCAATGATTGCTCTCTGTTCCAGAGTAGTATTTGAGATGCCAGCTCCAGTATTTTGACACTTTATCTGAAAATAATAAATTTTATATGGAATTTTGTAGAGTAAGCTAAATCAAGTTTCAGTTTGTAATAACTAAGAGCAATATAAATAGAATTCGAATCATTAGTCGGATGATACACACCAATTACCTGCTTGTCAATAGCAATGTACTGATAAAAACAATAAGAAATAAAATGTGTGTCAGTGCCTGGGTCAAGAGATGTACGATCGTTGGCAGTGAAAAAAAATCCATTATCTCTGTGGTTTACATAGCTTTCGTTACAATTTTCAGAGACTTCGATAATACATAATTATGAATCAAAACTTACTCTCAACTACAGCTTCACATCCACCCTTGGCAAGTGCTACATCAATTGCAGTGCACATTTCCCTGCCAAGATATTTGTAGATCTGAAAATTAAAAAGAATCTTGAAACTGTTTCTATTAATTCTAATGGATAATGAAGTTTGGGAGAACTATACATATATATATATATTAATTTTCTTACCACTTTTTCTGTATAAATGCTTTTGAAGAAAGCAGTTTCATCAAAAAGTGACTTGGAGGATGTCCTTGGACACCTAAATAAGGTGTCCAGTTGGGAGATGTTCTCCAAACTACTCCATGCAGAAGATCGGGGAGTTTAGTGTACACCAAATCACTGCACGTTGCATCAAAATTGAGGGAGGAATCATTATCTTGAGCTTCCTTCACCTGTAAGGTAAGTTGCACATAATAAATTGTTCAATGTTTACTTTCATTATATTCGATTGCTTTGATCAGGATAATCATAATTACACTAATTTTATAATTTAGTGAAGGATAATTGAGTAAGCAGATAAGTATTCATAAAACTTCAATATTGCAAATATGATGTTATAGAAGCTCACATGTGGTAAGTCACAAACTGAAGAATAGAATGTGGAGAAGCTACTCAAGCCAGACAAGCGATAGCTGTTTTGCTTCTCAGCATACATTTTTGGCTTGGAGTTGCATGAAAGCCTTTCGCCGCAGATCATAACCATAATTTTGTTGATGTTCATACAGTTATTCAGCGTGATTGCCTGTTTATCAATGCATTTCTTGTACCTAGTAAATTAACAATTTTAATTTAATAGATATTAAAAAAAAACTATTTTTATATCAATGATCATGATTATAATCAAAACTTACGTTAGATATTTGATAAATTAAGTTTATTTATTCTAAGTTTACCTCGCTTCAATCTTAGACACTAGTTCAGTGCAAGTTTGAACTAATTCTGCAATTATGTCTGGAAACTCAAGAAGTTCCCATTGAAAATCTTCATCTCCTGTAGACACAACTAGCCATCCTTCAAGTAGTGCTTGGCCCTGGAATTGATCATTCTGCAATTCTGTAGCATTTTTATGTGTGAGAGGCAGATATGAAGGGTCCACATTGCTGAGGTCATGCAAGGACTCTAATTTGAGAAGTTCTTCCTTGCACTTCTTAATGGTGTCTAGCAGATTATCTACAAGTTAGACTATGTAGACCAAAGGTGATTCTGGACAGACTGGACGGTGGTCATGACTTTTTTAACAGGAAGCATGATGTCCAGAATCACTAACAGTTCAAGGGCAAAATCACTGCCTCTTATCTGTCAAGTGGAAACTGGAAGTTACTTAATTCAATAATAAAATTAATCATAATTTTCATATTTGATCTCTAGCTAGAGTAGAATACATTTTGATTATAAAATAATTCAATTGCGTAATATGATGAAGGAAAACAATTTTGAATAAATAATATCAATTTAAAGATTTTATTTGTATCTGAACCAATCCTAAATTTGTCTAAAATTCATTAATTTTGATTTACCTTGTAAGTCAATTGCTCTTTTTTCTTTTTCTTTTTGCTTGACTGCGCTGTTTGGTGCTCAAGGAAGGCAGCCACTAGCCCAGCCTAAGACCTATGAACGTTATCATGTACAACCATTGCCGAACTGAAGAATCTGAAATATCAAAGATATTGAGTACACGAAAATCACAGATATTAATACTTTTCACAGTTGAGAATTAATTTAAGTAGCTCTATATACCTAGTGGTGCTGAATGTTCCAGGCGTTAAATGCTTCAGTTTTAGATGGTCACAAGTGGCCATGTGCTCTTCACGGCCTCTGCCTCTAAGGAACAAATCAGAGAAACAGTGGAGCCTTTCAAAAAAGTCCCAAAAAAGGAAGAGCATGGCCCTTTTTCAGTCACTTCAGTCATGGCCAAGGCGAGCCAATGGCTAGCATCCCAAACAACTTGGAGTGATGAAACTGGAGAAGAGGTTTGTAGAGCTTTCGAAAATCCACGAGCTTGGTATTGGCCGTCCGAATGGTTGACTGTTATGAAATGAAAATAGTGAATCAATGGAGAGAATTAATCCAAATAAGAAGGACAGAACGGAAGCGTGGTAATTAATAAAATGTCAACCCCAACAGTAAGAGAACAAAAGTGGATAGATAATGAAGATGGATACAAAAGGCATATTAAATCATTAACCAACAGTGCAAATATATTAAATACTTATTAATTATAGATGGTAGCAGTAGCTGATAGAATAGCTAATAGTATAACAAAATTAAAAGAATCTTACAAATTACCATTGATCAACTTCAACTAATAGAAATTTAATATAGCTACTCATAGTTTGAAGAAAGCTACTCATCGCGGAGGTCTGCATATCGGAATGAAGTAGAAATATGAACGAAAAGTTTTCAACTATTACAATGAAACTTGATTATTTTGGGTAACTACCGATATGGTACTGGAGAATCGTCTTTGAGAGCATACAAAATTCGATCAGCGTGTTAGCCACTTGCTCTGCCAAATCCTCCGCCATGCCTCCTAGCACATTATCATCTGCTGTTGAATATACCTTTGGAGCACCAATTGGTATAGCATGACGTTTCCCATCAAACACGAGCAGCACCATAATTGCATGATTGGTCGTTCGACTTGGTGTTGACTTATCGCAAGTCGTGCCAAAATGAGGCAAGAAACCAGTGCATGTTAGAGTTGTTGTCATGATTCTTGAGAGATTGAGCCTTGTATGACCAACTAGTGCTGCATTTACGTTAATGACATTGTTCCTGTTTGAACAGAGTTAGTGATGAAAGTAACTATAAAATCATTGAAATAAATTAATACAGGGATTGATGAAGACATGCAGGTAACATGAGGAGGTTACTTGAAGTTAATATTGCACATGAAGTGAGAGAGTAGTAAAAAAAGAAAGATTATACTGTACATGTAAATTTTTGATAGGATTAGAAGAAGAATCAAAGAATATGAATTATAAATCATTTTTAGGGGCTTTCAACGTCTGTACAAACCCCCACTCAGGGTCCTATCACTGACATCAAAAAGAAAAATATATACAAAGGACTTAGAAGAAGGCAGTCTGAAAAATTATTATCTAATCAAAATGTTACTTCATAGCTAGGAAGCAATTGGAACTAATAACCATAATGAATTCAAGAAAAATATCCTAGATTTCAAAATTAAATGAAGAGAACTAATGTTACTCTTTTGTTCTTAACGGATATAAATTCCTTTCCCAGAAAGCAGTATTCGTGGGATGTGTCATGATTCATATTGAACAACATGGTCACATGCCTATCCTTATTATCTTATATAGAACTGAAAAAAATACAATATGAGCAGACTGAAAGAAAGAGAGTCTTCAATCATTTGTTTGCTTAACTAACCTCGAATGACTTATAGTCCCAATATCAACGTTCTGACTAGCAAGGAGAGCAATAATGTCTTCATAGTGCATGCCAGCTGATTTCATTTTGGTGATGGTGAGACCAGCTGATATGATTGCTTCAGCAGCAGTACGATCTCTCATGAAAGCATCTTGTTTTTTCTTCTATACCATAATTGCATTAAGATGGGCATCTCCGCTTGAAGATAATCCAAAAAGATGATTCAAGAGTGTATTCTTAACATCATAAAACTTACGATTAGAGTTATCCAATACATTACTAGGTTCTGTGAAACCATAGCAAAATTTTTGGCTTGATTGCTTTCTGAAGAATAGAGAGTAGATAAATAATTAATGTTTTAGCAGATGAAAAACTTACTAGCAGAAGTAGCTAATTAGCTTAATTCTTTAAGTGTATAATACTAGAGAAGTTACACATCTTATAACTTTTCATAAAACCTGCATCAATATTGTTCGACTGGACTAGAGGCAACTAGCTACATTTTAATTTATTTTTATACTATTGGATGAATAGCTAGTTAAAATCAATGCCATTGATGATAGGATATTTATGTTCATAACCTCTGTGGAGGTCACTTGACTTACAGTTTTCCTTTCAGAATTTGGCCTTCTAAGCCATATGCATCTCTACATGTACTGCAGAAAATCCTAGCTCCTTCTTCAAGAGTTTCCATACGAATAGAGCTTATCAATGTGAGGGTATGGATCGACGTACAATTTTTCAATGTTTGCACATCTTCAGCTGTGTAAAAATAACTTTCAGTTGGTGCTTCCTGGAAATAAATTGATGCAATTAATTTTAATAAACAAAAAAGACAGAAATCATTAGTCACATGCAAGAATAAAACTGAAAACTATTTCTATTTTTCAAATGTTTGATAGTAGTCATCAATAAAATATTGTAATTTGTAATAACGTATCACCTTATTTCTGCTTCCACATCGAGAATTGTTATTTTCTTCGATCAGAGACAAACGATCATTCAGCTTTTCTTGCCCTCTAATAAGAATGTGAAAATAATCCAATCCTTTTGGCTTATTGCATTTATCGCATCCTTCATCATCGGAGTGGTTGTCATCAGCATTGTGAAATGTTTTACGCTTTCTGGTGAATGACACAGAACGTTTAGGAGTTGACTCAGATGTCACTGATCTCAAACTGCCAGAAAGATATTGATTAGAAGATTTAGAATTTGGAGTTGAACTTGATGGTACGTACCATCGTATCAGGGAAGGTGGTAACACTTGGTTCACTAGTTATATCAGGCCCAGACTCCTCTCTTGTCAATGGTAATTCAACATAACTCTCTCATGCTCTTGAAGATTTGTATCAAGTGGTAGTGAAGATGAGTTAAGAGGAGAGGTACTGATTGGGGAAGCTGATTGATCAATGTTAATACTTGGCAAGTCCATTTCCAAAATATCGTTAGACTGATGAGATGATTTTGATACTGAAGATCTAACAGTTATGTTCAATTTCCGTTTCTTAGCTTCAGTATTCAATGGAGAGTCTATGTGAACAACATTTTTGCTCCAATTGTAGTTTTTCAGATTTGAATGACATTCTCTACCATGCCTCATTCCATAACTTTGATTTTTTCTGACCAATAAATGTTTACATAGTAAACATATAAATTCTTTTGAAGAGTTGACTCCTGATTTTGGGCGTTGAACAATATTTCCTTTGACTTTCATCAAATTCTTCCACTCATTTACAGTGTTTGCCTTTTTTTTTGTTTATCTGGAAATAAAATGTATGTTAGATGGGACCTCATAGCTATTTCTTATATTGATCAAATATGAATTATACGTATGACTAACAGAACTGGTCGAATCTCCAGTCTCCTTGGAGCTTGTTGCAACAGACACATCCTCCAGCTCATTTGATTGATGGGGTCTGGTGGTATAAATATGATCTTGTTCAGTTCCCGCTCTTATTAATATTTGAAAAATAAAATAATATTTTTAAGAATGTAAGATGCACACTAAACACGATGAAGTGATCAATGTTTGTTGCTTATTGAAAATAAGATGAAAAGTTACAAACTTACGGTGTAAATATGTAAAAAAAATGAGAAATTATTGAGTCAAGAAATTATTGAGTCTAAAAATTATTGAGTCTAAAAATTATTGAGTCTAAAAATTATTGAGTCTAAAAATTATTGAGTCTAAAAATTATTGAGTCTAAAAATTATTGAGTCTAAAAATTATTGAGTCTAAAAATTATTGAGTCTAAAAATTATTGAGTCTAAAAATTATTGAGTCTAAAAATTATTGAGTCTAAAAATTATTGAGTCTAAAAATTATTGAGTCTAAAAATTATTGAGTCTAAAAATTATTGAGTCTAAAAATTATTGAGTCTAAAAATTATTGAGTCTAAAAATTATTGAGTCTAAAAATTATTGAGTCTAAAAATTATTGAGTCTAAAAATTATTGAGTCTAAAAATTATTGAGTCTAAAAATTATTGAGTCTAAAAATTATTGAGTCTAAAAATTATTGAGTCTAAAAATTATTGAGTCTAAAAATTATTGAGTCAAGAAAATTTGATTTTGACAAAATATAGGTAACATTTCAAATACAAATAAATTCGGAAAAAAACTTCTCGTAACAAAAAGTCCGGTAACATAAATGTCTGGAAACGAAAAATCTGGTAACGAAAACGGAAAATCTAGTAACAAAACATCTGGCAACGAAACCATAGTGACTCCATAACATGATAGCCAACGGTCCAACCTAATATTCTATAATGTTTATATATTAAGTTTCCAATTAGGTATTATGCAAGCCGCAAGGAAAAATAAGTATCCGGTAATTGGTTCATTACCCTACCTAATGTATTGAAGTTGTATTCCATATAACTGAAAGATCAAGTCTCAAAAAAAAACATAATGATCCTACTGAACCGTCTGACTGAAAGTCTGAAACTGAAAGTCGAATTTCGAAAGAGTCAAAGAGATAGAGTACTCATTAACGTACACTGCGTACAAACATTTTATACATAATACAAGTAACACCACTGTTACACCTGTATCTTATAATCTTTGTAAATCCACCAATAAGTTAATAACTAATTCGATAATGATACACTATGATTAATAATTTAATATTTGGTTTTAATAAACTCCCAACTCCAGTCTCGGTTTCCAATTAGACCATCGTCATTTGTCAATAGACTATAGTCATTCGTCCCTCTGTTAATGTTATGAATACAATTAACGTATACCTACCTAGTTAATTATTACGCTAGAGAAAGGATATAAAGCTAGATTATATACGTTATTATACTCTCATTTTATTTTCCTCCATGATGAAACACGTCTATCAGCCGTTTCAGAAGACTAAACAGGGCAACAGGTTAGAAGTCTAGAGCGACACAGCACATACACAACCACCTATGATCAAATCTATTTTAAACTGAGAGGGGTTCAGTGTTGCCAAGCCGAAAGCGGTGCACAAAACAAAAACAAATGACTGTGCAGAGCGCAGAGATTGTATATGGAGAACTCGTTGCCAATTAGGAACCGTGGAAAAACGAAATATAAAATATTAACATATTAACGGACTGGAAATATTTGAAGAAGTGAAAATTCACATTTGATGAGCCGCGAAGTTTCGAAACTCCATATAAATGTCTTGTAGAAGACCGCGAGTTTCGAAAAAAAATCACTTAGAATGCAATCTGGTCCAGCTCTCTCCAAAATTCAACAAATTCTCTCCAAAATGATCAAATTTTCATAAATTCTCTCCAAAATATTGAAAATAAAATTGTAGCATGGGAGAAAAATCGATAAAACTCGCCATTTGCAATTGAAGGGCTCAAAATAACTGTCACAAACTCGCCATTAAAATGGCGAGTTTGAACATGCTTTATTACCTGGGACTCAGATCTCATATTCTGTTTGTAGTAAAATTAATGTAAATATAGAGATTAATTCAGAAGTGTTCATAGCAACTAGCAAAATTAATGTAAATATTGGAATTGATTCAAAATTGTTCATAGAGAATTTGCCTAATATCTCCCATGTTCTGCATATGGAACATTTTTCAAAGACTCTCTGCGGGAGTTTTTGATTGAATTTTAAAAATTGGAGATCTCTGCGGGAGATCTTGAATTAATTCCTATCTTACCGTTAATTTAGCTACGGGAGATTTTGAATTAATTCCTATGTTACCATTAATTTAGCTGCGGGAGATTCTGAATCTGCCTCTGAGAGTCAGAGAATAACTGTCTCTCAAATTAAAATCTCTGCGGGAGAAGAGACACATTCTGCAGACTGGTGTAGCAGAGCTGAAAAACAGATGTTTCTTGCCAATTGCAAATGAAGGGCTGAAAATAACTGTCACAAACTTGTCATTAAGGGGCCTGGGGACCGTCCCCGAAGAAATCTCAAAATTTTATCTTTTTTTTTATTGTGTAAATTGTTGCTTCATAACCTTCTTATAGTGTGTGCAAAATACCAGAGGTATCGTGTAACTCTAACCCCCCTGGGGAGAGGGAGAGAGGGAAAAAGAGGGCCGGGGGTAGGGAGTCAATATGTACTCTAAAAACCATCTCTCAGCCAATTATAATTCTTAATAATTAATTATCTCGCTATATCTGGTATCTAACCTACCACTAATAACACGCCCACTAAGGTTTGCCAAGAAATATTCCTCAGTTACCCGCAGACCTTCGCGAGAGTAGTATGCTTCGTGCCAGATTATCAAATTTTGAATGGGAGATTTACTCGTTACTTCAGATATCTACAAATCATGTTATTCAAAAGCCTTAGGCTTTTTTTTGGTAGAAGCTACGGCTGTGCGGTTTTTTGCATTCGATTCTCCTCAGAATTTTCTACAAACTCTGGAAGAGTTTTATTTAATTTTCGAATTATTTTTCAGAATATTGAATTTTGAAATTTATATTTTTTCAATTTTTTTTTGGTTTCACTAAAAATTTCAATAATTTGAAGACCAATTCGAAAAATAAAAAAAAACGCTCGCACAATTTGTAGATAATCTTGTGGAGAATCGAATGCATAAAAGCATAATGTCATGGCTACAAAATTGTAGTATCCATTTATTAATTTACACACTGTTCGAAATTTGTTCGAAATTCGAATAACTTGTTTTCTATGGGTCGAATCAAAAAAATGTCTGGACACTAAAACGTCTTGGAATTCATTTTATATATGTGTATAAAGTTTCACAACCGTAGCTTCAATAATATAAAACTTTTCAACATCTGAGAACAGTGCCCTTAAAATAGCAAGTTTGGACATGCTTTATTACCTGGATACTCTGTAGCATGGAGCGTTGCTCGGCTGCTGGTTCCGAATATGATAATAAGTGATAATTTATGTCCGTATCATCACTATCATGCTTATCAATTTACTTAAAATTTGAAAATTATTATAACTACATAACTAGCCAGTCTGAAAAAAATGTCTTGAATGTCTCCACAGACCCAGGATTTTTTAGAGAAATTTGGATTTGGGTGCAGCAAATAACATGGAAACATAGGAATTAAATAGGACTTGGGCAGAGCCTAGTATTATAGTAGATATGGCTCAAACTCACCTTTTGTCTCTCCAGCTCTCTCCAAAAATAGCCAAATTTCTCTCCAATTTTCCAAAATGATCAAACTATCATAAATTCTCTCCAAAATAAAATTGTAGCATAGGAGAAAAATAGATATTTCTCTCCAATTGCAATTGAAGGGCTCAAAATAACTGTCTGTGGGAGATCTTGCATTACTTTAACCAATAATTTAGCTGAGGGAGATTATGAATCTGCAGCTGAGAGTACTCTATTTTAAATCTCTTTGAGAGTCAGGTCTCATGAGATAGCTACAGTATGTAGAGTGGCTCTGCTCTATCAAAAGAAGCTGTGGAATTGGAGTTATATGTTGCCATTGGAAACCTTGCCGGGCTGCTGTCTATCGGTGATCTCTCCTTCCTACTATGGTAGCCAATTTTGATGTTTCTAGCAGTTTTTTAGTCTTTTTTTATGATCTCTTCTGTAGCTTCTATTCTGCTCTATCCTAGAATACATCTATAATCTATTTGGAATCAATTTTCATTATTCAATCATCTAATAAGCTATTCCTTTTCAGATAGCTACAGTGTATAGCTTAACTTATTCTCTCTTTCTTTTTGAAGTAATCTCATGTCAATGAAAATAAGGTTTACTTCTCATGTCTTCCAGCAAGCCAACCATGACAAACCCCTCTCTTGGTAGTACTAGAATATCACCTCAAAATTGGAATGTGAGTAGCTACTAACAATACCTATGTCATCCACACTATGTTTGATGCCTGTATTAAATTGAACTATTTATAACCTATATTATGAAAATCATCCACAGAACGATCAGACTGACTTGAACATTCATCGCATGACCAATGAAGAATTGACCCGTAAACTAGCCTCCAGACAGTCTCAGAACATAGCTATAGCCAGAGCAACTCTAATGAACGCAGGGGCCAACACTAATGGCAGTCACCAGCCTTTCACACCAGCTCTTGCTGCAAGGTTGAGGGCTGCCACAGAACAGGTTAGCCTTCATGTGTTGAGCTGTAGTTAGCTACATAAATCTTATATTGAACTATTCAAAATAAGTTAAATCATATTAGCTAAATCAGAAGTTAATAAAAACACAGGTAATGACGAGTTTCTTTTTGTTTCCCCTGTAGTTATCAAATGGTTTCTATATGACTCTGGCTTCACAATTTACTATTGTAATCTCAATCTTTTTTTTTCTCTCATTTTGGTATTTACTAATTGTCAGGAATTGTTAATAACAGTACATTTCTCATCTTTAGAGAAGAGAAAACTCTCAACATTGACTATCATTACAGAGTGTTGAATCTGTGATAGCGGAGTGTAATGCTGCCGTTAGTGCTTCCCAGCGCATCAGACAGGGAATACAGTCTCCTCCCAATCAGGATGACATCACCGATATTGCAAACCTAGTCTCTGCTTCAAACTGTGGCCAGGAAATCAATCCTCTATCTGCATTATCCAATGAGGAAATGCACTCTCGTTTGCAAAATCAGCAGATGTTGTATCAGCAGCAGCAACAACAGCATCAGCAGCAGCAACAACAGCATCAGCAGCAGCAACAACAGCATCAGCAGCAGCAACACCAGCAGCAGCAGCAACAACAGCAGCAGCAGCAACAACAGCAGCAGCAGCAACAAATGGCTCATGAGCAAGAACAGGTTAGATTTGTTCATAATGAATTTTAGTATGGTTAAATATTAATTAAGTTTCATATTGCATCCCAATAGCTACTACTATTAGATTAGAAAACTTGTTAATTTTGAATCAAGTTATGTTTAATTTATTTGCCACTCTTAAATATTTCATATCAGTTTCAGGAATCTGAAGTTATGAATATTTCCAATGGACCTATTTCTATGCCATCGCATGTTGACCTCAATTCTTTAACTGCAATGATCAACACTAGTAGTGCAGCTGGCTCTATTTCTGCCCCTGTAGCAGTATCTAACAACCCCACATATCTAGACCAAGCCTCTTCAATAGCTTCCAAAGCCCATGATTCAGTCACCAGTAGCGCCACATCTTCCAGTCAGGGATTTAAAGTTGTTGGTGGTGGATTGAAGTACCCACTAATCACTACCAATGGCAACCCATCTAGCACAAGTACCTACTCTTCCATCTCTAATGTCCTGCGATCCAAACACACTAAATCTGATGCTTCAGAATACAGGAATACTACTAAGGGTTTTAGAGGAATAGGAACTCTTTCTGGCTATAGAAATGATATCACTTCCCCTGGTGAGTTTTTAGATCTAACTAACCTCAAGTTTCTTACTTGTTTACAATCTTCTTGATTTTAAATATTCACTACCACATAGATTTAAGAAATCCTAATATTTTCAGTTGAGACGAATGCTAATTTAAATCTCCATCATGAAATTCTCAGTTTCTTTATTAAAATTTATTTGAACAAGAACACTATTTATTTCATACAATGTTCTCACAGAAACTTGCTCAGCCTCTCTTACCTCTCTTAGATACTGATTTTGATTCTCAGATGCGTATCATTGCTCTAACTTCAATAAGTAGCTATTAGTTTCTATTGTAGCTATAAATAAATAGCCAATGAAAGAATCATAAAGATGAGATAGGTAGTTGATAATTATTTGAGAAATTGTAAGAACGAATAGCTACAACTAGATAATAAGTATCTATCGTCTCAACTCTTTTTTTAGCTATAACTTTTCAATCTTTATTTTTCATATGGTGTAATATTATAAAATAAATGTTTATTGGCAAAGACATAGTGACCAAAACTATCTGCATGAAAAAAAGAATGCACTATGCAGCGAAAAATTCTAGCTGTTCAACTCTGCTAATATATTTAATTTCATCTGTTGCAGCCTCCAAATCAGAGAGTGGAATGACGTCAAGCAGCAGTCTTAGTGACATTCAGTTCACCAAAGACCCAGAAGAAGCTCGTTTGGAGCACGAAAAAGAGCTCCAGCGCCTCAAAGAAGACTGCGAGGTTGACTCTCCTCCTCTTGAAAGCCTTCAGGAAGTTTTGAAACTCACAACTGCAGTGCAGCAGCCGCAGACTAATGCCAACCTAGATAAAACACTGGAGGTATGCATGAATGTTTAGATAAAGCACTGGAGGTATGCATGAATGTTTAGATAAAGCACTGGAGGTATGCATGAATGTTTAGATAAAGCACTGGAGGTATGCATGAATGTTTAGATAAAGCACTGGAGGTATGCATGAATGTTTAGATAAAGCACTGGAGGTATGCATGAATGTTTAGATAAAGCACTGGAGGTATGCATGAATGTTTAGATAAAGCACTGGAGGTATGCATGAATGTTTAGATAAAGCACTGGAGGTATGCATGAATGTTTAGATAAAGCACTGGAGGTATGCATGAATGTTTAGATAAAGCACTGGAGGTATGCATGAATGTTTAGATAAAGCACTGGAGGTATGCATGAATGTTTAGATAAAGCACTGGAGGTGGGAATGAATGCCTAGATAAAACACTGGATGTAGGAATGAATGCTTAGATATAACACTGGAGGTAGGCATGAATGCTTAGATAAAACACTGGAAGTGGCATGAATGGTTAGATAAAACACTGGATGTAGGAATGAATGCTTAGATAAAACACTGGAGGTAGGCATGAATGCTTAGATAAAACACTGGATGTAGGAATGAATGCTTAGATAAAACACTGGAGGTAGGCATGAATGCTTAGATAAAACACTGGATGTAGGAATGAATGCTTTGATAAAACACTGGAGGTAGGCATGAATGCTTAGATAAAACACTGGATGTAGGAATGAATGCTTAGATAAAACACTGGAGGTAGGCATGAATGCTTAGATAAAACACTGGATGTAGGAATGAATGCTTAGATAAAACACTGGAGGTAGGCATGAATGCTTAGATAAAGCACTGGAGGTAGTAATTTATTAAACACTAGAGGTGGGAATAGATGCCAACTTAAATAAAAAAAAGTTTTTCAGAGGCTAATTGAAAGTCTAAATTAGGTAGTTATTTGTCCTCTTCTAACCTCTAAACTAGACGTATGTGCTTACATTTCAGTTGGTGGTGTCTACATGTGAGGCTCTGTGGGCACAACTGCAGCAGGAGAGACAAACCAGACAGCAACTGCAGGACCATTTGCAGAGACAAGGAGCAGTCATTGGGGACCTCACTTCTGTGAGTTCACTGATAATATATTGTAGAGCATTTCTCTATAACATTTCATATTAGAATGATCCGATCTGTTTCATCAACTAATTCAGCTGTTCATCTATAGCATCCGTAAATATTTGTTAACTTTTTGACTGAAAATATGTTTAGACGAGATAGCCAACATGCTAGTAGCCTGAACAGGTGATCTTTATCTTCCTATTTATGTTTGGTCAATTGGACTGAAAAGAAATTATTGTTAATATTTTGGTCCTCTGTTGCATCAACTTGTGGGTAAATTATTTCCTTTTGTTAGGAAAAAATCCTATCAGAAATATATTGAAATGGTTTTAAGGAATAATTAAGACAAGATGTATTGTTGACCTCGCTTTATTTGGGACTCTGATGGAAAGACAAAAAGGTTATTATTAATAACTGTGTTAACGAGACTACCAAAAATTATGTGATCCAAATAGGAAACAACGTACCATTAATTATATTACTAGAGGGCCCGTAAGCCAAATTAGAAGTTAGGGCAGTTCCTCGTCTAACGAAGCAGGCAGGTTTTATTCTAAAGAATAATTGAAATAGGTTTAGTTTTAATGTACCACCAGCTAACTATCACATCACTTATTTACACGGTAACAAACCTTGAATTTTAGTGTTTATCACAATTATATCAAGAGTCTTCTAACAAGGTTAGGAAGACGGAGAGGAAAATATGAAAGGCGAGTTTTAGCTCAGAGCAGAGCTCTAGCTAGTTGGTGATAAGTACCTTATAGTACTTTAGGGTGATCAGACTTAATGGCCAAGATCGATTTTGATTGTTTGCTTCTTAGAACGAAGGATTTAAAGTTTTAGAGTGTAGCTACGATTAGAAGAGCGTACACGAGATGATAGTTAGTTTTAGACGAGCACAATAGTTTGATGTTAATCGAATGAGATCTCGTTTTAGACTGCCTCATATCAGGTTCTACTGCTAAGAAGTAGGCCTTACAAAATAAAGTGATGTGAAGCCATCTGGTGGTAGAATTATTAGTAGAGGTAATTTTTATCATATATCTAATGATAATTATTAATATTATTTTTATATGAAAAAATCTTAACACTATAGTAAAACTAACCTAAAATTAATATATACAAATTATACAATATCTAATATCTATGAAAGGAGATTTCTATTTTCAACACTTTTCTGTAATAGGTTTTATACACAGTAGTGCAATACCGTATTGAATGGTTAGTTTTCAATCACTGATTGTAATTTTATGCCAATAAAGTGTTGAAAATGACTGTTTCTGTTAATTTAATATCTATAATAATATATTTTAGTTACGTATATTGTAGCTACTAGGCAAGTTTATTTCAGAGCTAACTGTAACTCTACCAATATGTGGAGTATTCAACTTTTTCGATGTGTTTAATTTGATTGCAGGAGCTTCTACAAATACAAGAACAGCAGGAGGATATTCTTCAGGAGGTGCAGTTGGCTCGGTCCTCTCTCCTTTGGCAGATGGCAGGAGGTGGTGCAGCTGCAGGAGGGCAGGATCCCCGCATGAGGGAGATGGAAGCGGGTTTACAAGCCCTCCATTTGGCTGGAGGAAATGTGAGGAGGGATCTCCCTCCACAACCTTTTTTGGGGGGATTGCGTTCAGCAATGCTTGGTGGTGAAGACAGGCGCCTCTCCTCCTCTGCTCCCCCCACTTTCTACCCCGGCCAAACCTCTCAACTCCCCTACAATGGAGGTGCTGTTCCTCCAGCCCCAGCTCCTTCCTTCCCTCCACCCCATCCACTCTCCAGGAGACTCAAAGTTGGAGGGGCTTCCCATGCCAATTTGCAGACTTCTCCGAAGCACTCCTCCTTCCTCCCCCATCGCTCCGGTGGAGCCCCTGGGGACACCTTCAGCTAATAGCCTCTAGAGCTCTATAATAGCTACGTGTTGTTTGTTCGATGGTGCACAATCAAAATGCACGCTGCTTCCATTTTAACTTTTGTCCTCCCAGTAACCCCAGAACTTTTGAACTGCATCCTGGATACCATGGGTGAGAGGTGCATCCTAGATACCATGGTTGTAATGTAGTTAGCTTTGTAAATGTTGCATGCACACCCACTAGAATGGTTTCTTTTCTACACTACTAGACATGTAAGCTAGTAACTAGTCACGAGAGAATGGTATGAATGTCTAGTCATCACTCTAATATTAGCTACTCCTTCAACAGTTGAGCAGCAAATAGGGTAAAGCTTCTATCTAACACAGGGTCTTAAGATCTTTGCCCTGAATTTTGATAGTAGCTTGACTCTATTTGCTGGTCAATTCTTCTCTAACTCTTAGATATTTGGTGCAATGTTTCTCTGTAACACCTTCCGATATTTAGTGTCTTTGGGCAAACATATTTCACTGAATGTTTCAAATCTGCTGTATGTTCCCAGTCAATGACATTCACTTCAGTAACTACTAGTAAGTACATGGCTAAATTATGAATTGACTGATTGATACAAGTAGCTACCTAATTTCTTCAATATATTGTACATAGGGTGAAGTACGAATTATCGGTCAGTTCCATATCTTCGTCATACAAGTAAAAAATAAAGTTAAATAGCTAATGGTTATTTTTTTTTCTTATGTGACCGGAGATTTGGAACTGACCGATAATTCGTAACTTACCCTACTCCTCTGACCACGTTGCTATATAAGTATCTTCTAGTTTGTCCAATTCTTTAAATCTTCTTCAAATTGTAGCTAACTACTTTTTCATCTAATCTCTACACCGCGTCAAAATAACTTATCTTTGCATTTTTCTAAAACATCAATAAAAAGTGATGAATAATAAATCGTTATCATATTTAATAGGTAGTCATTACATTGAAACTTATTTAGAATCTTCCGTTTGTGCACTAGTGATAACAAAGCAAGCAAATATTTATTACCTCTTCTAGGAAGAATTTTATTTCTCGAAAGTGGAAGCCTTTACTGAATGATAAATGGTTAAATACCTTCTTCAAAATTTGGACATTCCTTTTAAGTATAAATCTTTTCAATCTTGTAGTACTAAAGACTAGTTTACACGTGCAGATAAATCTCGAGATCTGACCGAAAGTTCGAAACTATACATATATCCGATAATCTAAATGGGTATTTTTGTCGTACAATTGATCTGTTGGTCGGGTGTGCTTGCTTGATATTTGGCTCCTTCCACTAGTCCAATTTCGATCTCATGAATTATAATCAATGGTGATATGTTAGCAGTTGAACCAGTGGCTGAATTGCGGGTGGCTGTGTCACTACCTGTATTGTAACTGGACAGATCTTGAAGAGATGTAGTTTTCATCCGATATGAGGTCTTATGAGTGATCGGAAGATTTATCTGTTTATTCTTACTCTGAAGGGTTGCACTTCTCATATTCTGAACTAATCTCTTAGTTTTTATTTAATCTAATGGAAATAGCAATAATGAGTGCGTTAACTAATTGATATAATAGCAGCAGAAAAAAAGTTACTGTGATGATGTACTATCAGAGAAAAGAGTCACTGTGATGATGTACTATCAGAGAAAAGAGTCAGTGTGATGATGTACTATCAGAGAAAAGAGTCACTGTGATGATGTACTATCAGAGAAAAGAGTCACTGTGATGATGTACTATCAGAGAAAAGAGTCACTGTGATGATGTACTATCAGAGAAAAGAGTCACTGTAGTAATTCTAAATTCTATGAAAAGTTATCTAGTTTCCTATCATTAAAATTTCTTAAAATCCATCTTCATGTACCCACACCAATTTCAAAATCTGCTATTTAGTATTAGACGAGTGTTATTATTAAAACTGAAATAATCCCATCTGTGACTCCTTTCTTGACTTGTTTTATATGCTGATGATATTATTTTCCAAAAAATAGAGACAATAGACCGATTTTACACAGGGCGCTATTCTGTACAAAACTGCAGTGTGAAAAAACACTCAATCTAAGCGGACATACTAAACACGTACATTTATTCAATTGTAGCGTTTTTCACGCATCATTTTCTTTGCTGCGGCATGAGTACAACAGCCGTGTGAGAGGGGTCTAAGAATGTTGTAGAGTATAACTAAAATGAGGTGCTCTTTAAATTATAGTTCGAATCTCATGTCCAACCATAAAGATAGCTAGGCAGTTATGAATTTCCTTTCGCATGCTTAATTCAAAAGTGAAGTTCAATTTCTGAATAAGTACGTAGCTAGCTACCCGTTTCAGTAGGTAGTTAGTTTTGCCTTTTGGAGTGAAGAGTTAGTAAAGAATTTAGTCAGAAAAACTGCCTATTTATTTTAGTTGAAATGGTTATGTTCCTATTAATAGCTTCCTGGGCTTATTTATACTATGACTGTGGCCCTGAACTTTTTCAATTTTCTATTACCATGCTCTTCAATTACGAGGTATTTATTTTCTTTAAGACGTCAGTGATATACTATTAGATTGTGCAGCATACCACATCTGAATCTCTATATCATGCATGCATTCTTATAATCCATAGGTAACCTCATTTTAAATAACTATACTTATAATGCAGTAACTTAACTCTTTAGTACATGATGCTCGAAATAATAAGGGTTGCTTATTGATTAGTTCAGAAGAAAAGGACTTGCTAATGTTCTTAATTGAGTAGCTTTTCCACATCCACGAGCTTATTGCATTGAAGAATAATCAATGATTGTATTAGTTCATCATAGTTAATGAAGCTTGAGCTCTGAGATGGTTAATATACCCTTTGAAAGTAACTCCCCAATATATATCAAAATATAGTCTAGAGATGTTAATTTTCATGACATATCAAACCTGTGAACCTATTTAAACTGCTAATATAAGACTAAATTATATTTAGCAATTTCATTGGTAACTAATTAGCTACTACCCAATGAAATAGAATTATTAAATTGGAATATGTTTTAAGTAGCTATGTTAATTATAACAACAGGATACAGAGTTCATTTCTATTCTGCTATGACCTGATTTTAGTGATTTAGGTAATTTAGATTTTACTTCTATTCCAGATTTTAAGGTAGTTTCAGAAGATAGATAGTTTGCATTGTACATATATCTCACTGAATGTGTGTATAATAACTAGATAGCAACACAGTAGTTACCACTAGTCAACTACACGTACCTACTTGGCAACTCCACATTATTGCCAGTTCCCTCCGGTTGCCAGCGTTTTGTTGACAAACATTTTGTTGACTGAGCATTTGTCAACAAGATGTTACGTAGACAAGACGTTTCTTCAATGAATATTTGAAAAGGGGATACTTTTCCCTTGCCAGGTCATCAAACAATCAGAAAGTGTGCAGTACAACAAACTAGTGGATTTGTTGGCCATATTTATATAATAAAATATCTCGGTTATGAAAAATCTTTGACGAAACGTTTTGTTGACGTAATGTCATGTCGACTAAATGTCTGCACACCGTTGCCTCCACATCAGCAATCTGTTTTCTAGGGAGACTATTCCCTCGCTTTGATAGCAGTTTAAGCGTTGTTTTGAGTTCTGTTGTAATTTATGTAGCATCTCAGTGTCTGAACTGTTCTATATCAATATGCTTACATTGATTGTCTTTGTAAGTATTGATGTTTGTGGTAGAACTGAAAGTTCATTTGCACCTTCCTGTGGTAAGAAATATTTTAAGGGAAATAGACTCTGTGCATACTGTCACTGCTAGCATTTTAAATGGATATTTTTATTAAGCTGCTGAAAAAAATCATTTTGTTATCTTACAAAAGCTTCTATGGGTAGTTATTCGGTTATCCTACAAAGGCATGCATAATTATTCGGTTATCCTACAAAGGCATACATAGTTATTTGGTTATCCTACAAAGGCATACATAGTTATTTGGTTATCCTACAAAGGCATGCATAGTTATTTTGTTATCCTACAAAGGCATGCATAGTTATTTTGTTATCCTACAAAGGCATGCATAGTTATTTTGTTATCCTACAAAGGCATGCATAGTTATTTGGTTATCTTAATAGGCTTCTATAGGTATTTTGTTATCTTAATAGGCTTCTATAGGTATTTTGTTATCCTACAAAGGCATGCTTAGTTATTTGATTATATTAGCTACAATGAATTTGCTCTATCATCTATCTATATTGAAGGTTATACATAAAGCATGTTCTTCCTACCTATTGGCATTATTCTCAGTGTAACATTATAGTGATATTATTTTATAGTTTTGCTAACTTTCTTCGTTATAAGATCTTTATTTTCTGTGATAAGTTTGATAGGAATCATCAAGTACAAACTATTTTAATTTTGTTTATAATTCTCATTTTGTTTTTGTGATATTTGCTAATACATTATAGGTGTAATTTTATATGTGGGAAAACATTTTAACTAATTGTAATAGATTGTTCTGAATTTGTTTTGTAAATGTAGCATTATTTGGGTATTGTTACTAACATATAGGGTGAAATATGTTCATATTATTGAAAAGTACGATTTGTCCCTTCTTACCCTTTAAGGGTTAAATTGGTAGATTAGCACTGTTGCATCCTTACAATACAAATAAAAGAAAAATTCACAAGAATCATTCTATATCCTTTGACTCGATAGGGTATTATTTATCAAATGAATCTCAACTTCATATTCAATAATTACACATTTCTTCAAACCTACAGGTAAGATTCTTTTCATTTTGAGTTCATTGTTAATTATGTTAGAGAAATAGTGGTTAAAAGAGGGATTGTAGTTTTGTTAAATTGTAACTAGACAGTAGACACCAACTGGTTTGTGTGACAGTCTGCTGGAACAAGACTGAATTAGGGAGTTGCAGAGATTGGAGAAGGTACTGACAGGAAACTGAGGTATTGACGGATATGTTTAATAGAGAGATGAAGGCAGTTTTTTGGAGATAGTAGGAGATGAAACCATGGGGAGGGTAGCAGTGTGCAGTGTCTGTGAGCAGACGCTTCCATGTGCCAATATGACCAGGTACCATGAGTGTTTATAGGTTTGGGACCTTGAAGGGGAGCTAGATCGCGATGGGGGTTGGGGTTGTTGGCTGATTTGGATTTAGTTGTGGTTGGATTGGGAAGCTTTCAAGAGATAAGGAAATAGGAAGAATAGTTTATAATTGGGAGGAGAGTAGATAGGAAGAAGTAGCTTCACTATTATGGTAATAAAACAGAATATAGGGAGTGAGTGGTTTGAGAATAGGTAGGGAGCATGTCTGTTGTTTAGGGAAAGGACAATTACTCTTAGGCCGGGGTGGAGAGCTATATTATGATGAAAGGAGGTGGAATGTGAAATGTGTGGAAGAGGAGACTTTGGAACACTTTTATTTGATCGTCCAAGATTGAAAAAGGGAAATGTGGGGTGAGAGTAATCTTGATGGGGTGTGGAGTTTCTTAGAGGATTTATGTAGGGTCAGAGAAAGATGTTGATTGGAGTTAGAGGTCTGGAGCATGGGGTTTCGGTCCTGCGGAAGAGGTTGTTTTATTCATGGAGTCTGTTTTATTTCTATTTTATTAGAGCTCCTATTTAATTTCCTTTTTACTTCAGAAATAAGTTTTTTGCATCAAAGCAGACCCAGTATATATCATAAATTTTTAAATGGATCTTAAATCTTAAGTTCCACTACCTGCCAGATATCGCCTGCCTGCCAAAATTGTAAAAAAACTCATTCGCCTTAAACATACCTTCAGGTGTGTACAAAGCACTGAAACAAGATATGCAAAAGGCTACCCCTGAAGCAGAAATTGAAAAGTTGAAGAGGAAAGTTGTTGAGAAGGGTATGGAGGAATGGAAAAGAAAGTAATTGAAAGAGAAAGAAGGAAGAAAAATGTGGCAATATCTAATCTATCTGAGTGTGAAAATGTACAAGTTGAAGAAAGATATAATTATGATGAGGGAAAATGTGGAGAGCTGTTTACTAATGGTTTGGGAATGCAGGATCTAACAGTTACAAAGTTAATAAGATTGGGAAAGAGACAAGTAGGTAAAGAAAGACCTCTGCTAGTTAAGCTGAATAACGAAGAGGATAGGAAGAACATTATCAAAAAAGCTAAAAACTAAGAAACGCTACAGAATATAGAACAGTATATATAGTTAAAGACATTATAGCGGAACGAGCGGCTGATAAAAGAATTGGAGAGGAGGGGAAATTTCAAATTAGGAGGGGTAATAAAGTTAAGAGGGGTAGTGGGTGGGGAGATATACGGAGGGGCGGTAGGTCCAGATTAGGGTAGAAGTGGAGGGGTTTTTAGGTGGTATGGGTGATAGGGGTATGGATCATGAGGTGGGGAGGGATGGGAGAATATTAAATATTGTATTAATTAATGTACAGGGTTTGACTGACATAAAAATGATAAAAGTAACGGAGATGCTAGCAAAAGGGACCAATGAGGAGAATGTACTTTAAGATCATTTGCCTTGTAGAAACTCATGAAAAATATAAAAAATTTGATTGGACTGATCAAATCAATGTAATAAGAAAAATGAGGGATATGGAGGACAAAAAAAGGGGAGGATTATCTGTGGTTGCATTGAGGGAGGGTGTTGAATGTACGGAAATCAGTAGTCATAATAAAGAAATGTTGGCAGTCATTGTGGAGGTAGGAAGGGAAAAGGTTCTAATTGTAGTTGCTTACATTGATGTTAATGATATGATCAGAAAAGATAGAATCTAAGAGATATATCATATGCCATTGCTGGTTCTTGGAGACTTCAATGGACATGTGATATTTATTGGGGTACAGGTATGTAATAAGAAGGGGGATATGATACTTGATTTCTCAGATAAGTGGGGACTGACTATTCTGAATACTGATGATAGATGTATAGGGAAGTACACTAGAGTTCAGGGGGAAGAAAAGAGTGTTATTGATTTCTATATGGTGAATCAATTCATGTATAAAAGATTTGTTAGGATGAAGGTTGATGAGAATAAGGAGGAATTTGATATGTCGGATCACTGCTGTATCAGCGCTGGCTTTATGGTAAAGGAAGGGATAACCGGGAAAATGGGGAGGAGGTTAGGGAAGAGGAGTTCTATGCGGTGGGGGAGGAGGGTAGAATGAAGAAGTTTGTTCAGGGGATGGAGGAGCTGAATATACGAAAGTTGGAGGAAGTAATGAAGCAACAAGCGGACACTCATATAAAAAAGAAGAAAATATAGGAACCGAAAGGCTGTAGCCCAGGTGGATGAATGATAAGATCAGAAAAGAAATAAAATTGAGAAGGAACTATAACAGAAAACATAGAATAACACAAGGGGATGAAAAAAATTTATTGTGGGGAAGTTGGGAGGCCAAATAAAAATATGAAGTGAAGATATCTAAAATAAAACAGGATAAAGGAAGGAAGAAGATGTGGCAAATGATCAAGAAGCTGAGGGATGACAGGAGTGGTGAGGAATTAAAGTCAGATTTATATCGAGATTGGCAGGTTGTTGATGAGGAACTGGAGAGTGAATGCATGATGGATTATTGGAGGAATATATATCAAAAGAAAGAAAATGTAATGAGTGAAACATGAAAATGTAATGAGTAATCCGGAGGGATTACTGTGAAAAATTGAGTGAAGGGAGGCAGGAGCAGAGGATTGATGATAATCATATGAATAAATGGATGGAGAGGGTGGGTATTACAGGGGAAGAAATGAAGAAGAATATCTTAAAAATGGAAAACAAGGGGGATTGGATAATCTAAAGTGGGAAATGTATAAAGCATTGGGTAGTAGTGAGATGTGTTTGGGGAAGATGAGGGCGGTGTATAATGAATTAATGAAGGTGGATGTGGCAGAGATGGATTGGAAAGTATCGAAGACATGCATGATACCAAAAACCAAGAAACCTTCAGCTAAGGAACACAGACCTATTATATCTTCTATCCTACTACAGTAGGATATAAGATATTCATGGGCCTTCTGAAGGAAAGGATGGTGGAGCAGGAGCTGGACGATTTGAGAGTGAAATCTCTACAGAGCGGATTCATGAAGGGGAGGAGACTGGATGAAAATTCATTTATATTGTCGCAGGTGGTGGAGGAGTGTTTCCAGTTGTGGGTGGTGGCTGTTGACTTCAGCAAGGCTTTTGACAGCGTGGAAAGAGGAGTCCTGGTCAAAGCATTGATGTGGTTCGGGTGTGAACCGAGAGTGATTGATGCTGTGGTAAATATGTATGAGGGAGATAGAACTAGGATTTATAGGGAGGGAAGGGAAATGGGGGAGTTTGAGGTGCAGTGTGGGATTAGACAGGGGTGTACGGGGTCTCCGCAGCTGTTTCTGATAATAGTCAGCCAAATAATAGAGGATATGCTGAGGGGGGCCTGGAGGGGCATACAGCAGTGGATTTATGCGAGTACCGATACTCTTCTATGCCGACGATGGGTTGATTTTGGCAAGAAGCAGGGCGGAGGCGGTGAGCATGCTTGGGAGGTTAGAAGAGATAAGTGGGAGATATGGGCTGAGTATTAACAAAGAGAAGAGTTACTGTATGGTCTTAAATGATAGAGGGGATAGTGGGGTGGATTTGGGGGATGTGAGGTTGGTGAAGGAAATAAAGTATTTAGGAATGAAAATTAACAACTGCAGAGATTGTCTCAAAATACACAAAGCGGAGGAAATAAACCTCGCAAGGAAAATGATCAATGTGACATAGTGTAGTAGCGAGAGCATGCTAGAGGATGATGATGGGGAAGACGTTTTGGAAAGGTGCAGTTTTGCCGAGGCCGTTGTGCATGGAGGTGAAACGGTGGTTTGGAAGGTGGGAGATTTGGAGAGCATTCAGAGGGTGGAAAATGGAGTTTGGAGGGGAGTGAGGTTGATGGAAGAGAAATAACAAGCAGGGTGGATCAGTTGGAGAAGACAAGATGGAGAAAAGAGATAGAGAGCAATAGTTCTATAAGAGCATGTAGGTGGAAGGTTGGAATTGGGAGTGGTGATATCTATGATAATGGTTGGAATTCGGTGCTGATGTTCAGGGCGAGGATCGAGTAACACGTGGATACTGGGGTAGAGGGAGAGGTTTTGAGTGGGAGAGTGGAGTGTGGGTTGGGGGAGGAGGACTTGGAGCACTTTCTGGTCGGTTGTGTGAGAGCTACGGTGTCGGGAGTGTGAAGGATGCTCTTGGGTTCGGGGGGATAGAAATGAGGGTTGTTAAGGATTATATTAGGGATGCATGGGAAGAGATTGATAGGATTAGCGTAGGATAGGCCAATCTGTAGGGAGGTGTTGCGAATGTCATTATCCTGAAAAGACACTCTGTCGGAAGGACAGTCTCTGTATATAGTGGAGTGTCATCAAGTAAGTAAGTATCAATCTTAAGAGTTTTTTAACAATTTTTTTTTCAAATGAAATTAAGAAAACTGGACCTCCTGAAAAGTTGCATTTTCAGATTTCAATTTAATTGTTATATCTACGTAGTTATCCACCATACTGCGCCAGATTCGTTAGGGAAAACCGAGAAGCGAAGGCTTGAGTTAGAAGTAGTCAGTGTGAATCTTGAGTTGGTGTTGTTAGGTTATCAGGTGTGATGTGCGCGGCAACGTAAGATAGTGTAATGGAAATAAAACTTTACTGAAATAGTTACAGTTGATGACTATCCTGGAGTGGAACTGGAAATTTGTTCAGTTACTGTTGGTATATGCCGGTGATGGGCGCCATTTTGTTTGAGAACCGGCAGATTGGAATGCAAGCTAGTTGAGTAGATATCTCATACTAAGCTAATAAATAATTAATGAAATTTTGCGGAGAATTTCTTATATTGTTATAATAAAAATTTTTGGACTGAGTATTAAATTGGAAATTTGAGACTCGTCTCATTTCCTCCCAGGACGTTTGTTTAAATTTAATAACGTTGCTACCTAGCTTGTTGTAACAGATAGTCACAAACTATTGGGGGTTTATCCAATTGTCGAACTATTTTCATTACTAGTAGTAAATTTCGGTCCTGGGTTATGATACAGTTTATATATAGGGGGATTTAAGACTCGTCTTGTCCCCTTAGAGTTCATTTTATTAGTTATTCAAGACTCGTCTTATTCCTATCAAATAATTATGATGTAGCTAATTGAAATTTTAAGCTATTAAAGTAACTTAAGTTACTAAATATGTGAGTATGGAAATTCAAGACTCGTCTTATTTCCTATAAAGTAACTAATCATATAGGGTGCTTTTTATTATACATCTGTTCTGTCACATTGAGCTAATGCAATTTATTTTTATTTTAACTAATAGATTAAATAATTTAATTCAATGTGGCTGATAAAAGCTTATTGGCGGGAATTCTTGAGGCTAATGCTCCTCGTACCACCGACAAGGTGAAGGAAAAAGAGAGTGCAAGAAAAGAAAACAGAGAAACTTAACTCTAAGGCAAGTGGGAGCAAAGCACCAGCAGAAAAGAAGAAAGAAGGTGTAGAACAAGGTGATAAGTTTGATAAACTTGGAGAAATCTTCAAAAATTGCTTCCAAAATATGAATCAGACCATTGAAAGTATGGGTGAAAAGATAGCTGAGAAAATTTCGGGTGAAATAAAACCCTTGCTTGAAGTTCAATTGGATGAGGACTATTCTGATGAATATTTTGGAGATGGAAGTGAAGAGGAAGAGGCACCAAACGTGGAAGATGTGCTTACGTCTATCTCCAAGGAATTTGTTACCACTGAGGCACAGGGTCCTGAGGTATCAAAGACACTAGGGAAGTTAGTGGATACCCTCCTTAGTATTAAACCAAGTCAAGAAGTTGTGAATTCTAGAGAGGCTAGGCATCTTAAGCCTAAGAATGTTAGTTTTGTTGGATGTCCTCAAGTCAACAAACAAGTTTGGTATGGTTTGAAGAGAAGCACTCGTGCACAGGATTTCAAGTTGCAAAGTGTACAGAAGGAATTTCTGAAAAGTGCAATCCCTATCACCAAAGTGATCGACTCTCTCCACATGGGACATGAACAAGGAAACGAACTGGATGTGCCAAGTCTAATCAAGAACTTGTCTGACCCGCTAGCTTTTCTGGGGTCAGCAAATATGGAGATGGTGAAGTGTCGCCGTGAGATTATCAAGGACGAAATTCCTCAGAAAATGAAAGGAATCTGCGATGAGGAAACAGAATTTTCTGCCTCCCTTCTTTTTGGAGATAATCTTCTTCAAAAGATGAAAGAAGTGTCTGAAGGACAGAAAGTTTCAGAGGAGTTGAAGAAAAGTGATGCTCCAGTGTACCGTGGTAATAACTCTCGTTATCCATATCGCCCCTTTTTCAAGAGAGGATTTGCTGGTAGGCAAGTGAGAGGACGGTATGCTCCCTATCAAAGGAGAGGAGCTTTTTTCGAACGAAGTCGCCGAGGGAATCATCCTCAGGTGGGCCAGGCACAAAGATCTCGACTGGTGAGTCGGAAGTACTAAAATGTGATTATTTAAGTTTTAATGATGAGAGGGAGTTTATAGCTGGGAATATTAGGAATCATATGGAATTTTGGGAAGATTTGACTTCTGATGTCGTTATTCACAACTTTATTAAAGGAATAGATATTGAATTCCATTCTGAACCTCCTCAATGTTCTTTCAATAAAGAAATAAAATTTACTATGGAAGAAAAACAGAAGATTGATTTGCAATTGGAAAATTTTTGGCAACAAAATATAATTGAAAAGGCAAGCCATGAAAGTGATGAATATGTTTCTCATATTTTTACTAGACCCAAGAAAGATGGGTCCTTGCGGATTATTTTGAATTTGTCCAAATTGAATGAATTTGTTGTGTATGAGCATTTTAAGATGGAAAATCTTAGTTTAGCATTATCTCTTATGCAACAAAATTGTTTTATGTCAGTAATTGATCTTAAAGATGCATATTTTTCAGTGTCTGTGCACAGTGAGTTCAGAAAGTATCTAAGGTTCTTCTGGAATTCTGAATTGTTCCAATTCACATGCATGCCGAATGGGCTTTCGAGTGCACCTAGAATTTTCACAAAATTATTGAAACCTATTTTTAGCTCTTTGCGAAGTAATGGTTATTGTTCTGTGTATTATCTTGATGATTCGCTGTTGATAGGAGACACTCTTGATGAATGTCAGGATAATGTAAATGCAACAGCTAACATGTTAACAGATGCAGGATTTACCATTAATGTGAAAAAATCTAGTCTAGTTCTTAGCCAAACTATCAAATTCTTAGGTTTTGTTTTAGATTCTAAAAGCATGACTATTAAATTAACCGCTGAAAGAATAAATAAAGTGATTGAGTTTGGTAAATCGCTTCTAAATAGGCGGAACATAGTCATACGTGAATTAGCAGCATATATTGGTACGCTAGTTTCAACTTTTCCAGCTGTAACCTACGGTCCTTTGTTTTATAGATACTTGGAGAAGGATAAAACACAATCTCTTAAAAAGAGTTGCGGTAATTTTGAAGGTGCTGCTTATTTATCAGAGGAATCCCGGAAAGAAATTATGTGGTGGACTGACAATGTTAAGAATAGCGAGAAGGATATTAAAGAACCTCTTGATTGGGATACAGTTATATGCACGGATGCTTTACTTGAAGGTTGGGGTGCAGTTAGTAACTCGCATAAAATCGGAGGAAGATGGAATGACATCGAACGTGGGTGTCATATAAACGTGCTTGAACTGTTGGCAATGCTGTTGGCTCTTAAAGCATTATTTAAATTGGATTCGGTAAAACATGTTCGTGTTCGTACTGATAGTATGACAGCAGTTTGTTATTTAAATAACATGGGGGGCACAAAATCATTAAAATGTCACCAAGTTGTTAACTTTCATAGTATCTGCAGAACATTTACCAGGTATAGATAATACTTTAGCTGATAAAGAAAGCAGAGTTTTCCATGATGACACAGAATGGACTTTGGAAAACACTATTTTTGATAATATCGTGGAAGAGTATGGGGAACCAGAAGTTGATCTTTTTGCATCTAGATTAAACACTAAATGTTCACGATATGTTTCATGGAAACCAGACCCTAATGCCTACAGCATTGATGCATTCAAACAAAATTGGAGGAACTTGGAATTCTATATATTTCCTCCATTTAGTGTTATTTCGAGGTGTATTGAGAAAATTATTAGAGAAGAGGCAGAAGGAATTGTTGTTGTACCATTATGGAGTACACAATCTTGGTTCCCAAGACTATTAAGAATGCTAACACAGCCACCCATTTTGTTACCATTAAATATTCTTCATTTACCTTACAGCAACAAGGAGCACCCACTGAAGGCGAAATTAAGATTGATTGCATGCAAAGTATCAGGGAATGCTATAAAATGGAAGGCATTTCAGAGGACGCTGTCTCAATCATCATTGCCTCGTGGAGGGAAAGTACGCTCAAGCAATATGAATGCTATTTTAAGAAATGGTGTACTTTCTGTAGTGAACGGGAGATTGATCCCATGCAGAGCAATGAGAAAGAAGTCCTAGAATTTCTAACTATGTTATATAAAACAGGATTAGGGTACAGCGGTATTAATACTGCTAGGTCAGCTCTCGCTACAATACTGTGGAATAATAATGGTGTCACTATTGGAAAATTTCCTACTGTGAAGATTTATGAAAGGTGTTTTTGAAAACAGACCTAGTGTACCTCGTTATCAATACACTTGGGATGTTAACATTGTATTGGAGTATCTAAGACTGTTGTATCCTCTGAATCTCATCTCTATGGAGGAACTTTCGCACAAGCTAGTTATACTTTTAGCTCTTCTCTCGGGTCAACGTGCCCAAGCTTTAGTAAAATTGAAACTAAATAGCATGATTTTGTCGGATGATAAATGTACTTTTATTATCACGGAGAAATTAAAAAACACTTCTGCGAGGAGACCCTCTCCAATTGTTACACTTCCTAGTTTTGAAGATAAAAGTTTGTGTATTGTTCATATACTGAGAGAATATCTACTACGGACGAACGATCTTCGTCAATTTGAAAATCAACTAATTATCAGTTATTGCAAGCCATTTAAAGCAGTCTCAACTGAAACAATTAGCAGATGGATCAAAAAAGTTATGAATGAAGCAGGGATCGACGTTGGAATTTTCAATGTTCATAGTACGAGATCGGCGTCTACGTCAGCAGCTGTGCAGAATAATATGAATGTGGAGGATATTTTGAAAACAGTGGGTTGGAGCAATGCTACCACGTTTGCAAAATTCTACCATAAGCCGATTGCACAAGGATTGGAGTTTGGACAGAGAATTCTCAATGGTCAATGCTAAGCTCTAAAATCTCGGTTTTCCCTAACGAATCTGGCGCAGTATGGTGGATAATTACAAAATTAAACGAAACTTACTTGTTAGTTGAAGTTTGATTGAAATTATCCACCATCTGCGCATTCGTAGGGAAAATCGCCCAGTCCCTCCCATCCCTAAGTAATTTACAAATGCTGCATTGACCTAATATTCTCTGTCGCTTTGAAAACTGACTACTTCTAACTCAAGCCTTCGCTTCTCGATTTGCCCTACGAATGCGCAGATGGTGGATAATTTCAATCAAACTTCAACTAACAAGTAAGTTTCGTTTAATTTTGTAATTTTTACAGATCAGATATAGATCGAGACAAACTAATAGTTGGAACTTGCACGTAAAACACAATTTTCTATGAAAGTATTTGGCATTTACCTTTTTTGATAATTTCAAAGATATATTTTTTTCCGAAATAATCTCTTCACTTTAGAAAAATTAAAAGAAAATCTTTTTTTTTTTTGAGAAAAACGTACCTAATATAAATTTGCAGAGTGAATATTTTTTAATGCTATGATGAAATCAGATTGTTCCCATCAGGGAGATGTTACTGTATCCTGGTTCCTATCTCTATTAGATCGTGTCTACAAATTATAGATGTCTTCAACGTTTGACGAAATATCTCGATTATTCCATTCACTCGAGGGATATAACTGGTGGTGCTACTGTAATTGAATCCTACCATGGAAGAACGCTCACAGAATAACTCCCTCTCGAAATTACCCGCAAAGAATTGTGTTAATCTCATTTTAATTTTGTACGACAGTTTCGCGCAATTCTCCCTAAATAGCAGAAAGTGTGTGGAAATCTGTCAAAATATTTTCTCGCAAGTTTTCACCTTTCTGTGATTGTTACCTAACTTAGATTTAATATGGCTTCTTATGCATCTGGACCGATTTTGAATCAAGAAGAATACAGAAAAAGGGTAAGTTGATTGATATATTATGTTCTCATCTGTATTTTGATTAAGTTAGTAGTTTCTAAGTTAACTAAATACCTCGGTAGGTATTCACGAAACTGAATAAAAGATTCTACTTTACTTAGCCTAGTTGATATATGATTGAATAACCCTAGTGATTGCATTAAAAATTGGACATACCTTATTAAAACCTGTATTTTACGATGTGAAATTAGTGTAGTACCGAAATTTTCATTTAGTTACGTGCATCTGGCAGCTCGATGCTCCATATAAACAGGTAAAAGTAAACTGCAATTAGGTACCTATTACGTCATCAACGTCACGTGTTGTGATAAGTGATGTTATATATTGTTATACATACAAAATTAGTCATTATCTTATCTTAATTGAATATTATATGTAAATATACCTGTAATATTGATAGGTATGAATTATCCAATCAACATCACCACTGACCAGTCATTGTCAGTTGTGTCCACTGTCCATCTCAATTGTGTTTACTTTATTAGTTATTGGTCTAACTAGTTGACCAGTTCAGGTAGTTCTAAACTTCACAAAGTCAAAGAGTATAATCAATACCTATATTTAGTATATTAGAGTGCTCGGTGTTTCAAAAATTAACATGCTATCCTACTTTGTTTAAGTTAACCCTATACCCTAGTTACAGTCAACATTTAATTAAATATTTTAGATTCTTAATTCCCAGATTGTATTTGGTGGTAAATTCCAATGATATGTCGGGAGATATTCAATTTCTGTAATAAATAAATTCCTGCAATATCGGAGGATATTTAGCTATTAATTCCTATAGGAATTACCATTAATTTTTGGAGGAGAAACTGGAAAAATCAAAAATGTTGGAGGACTAGACAAATTGATGAAAAATGTTAGCAGCTATTTCTCAGATTTTAGAAAAAGTCAGAGGAGTTCAGTGCACCAAATACGAACTGGCTTAATTCTAGCTATGTAGCCTATGTATAATCACTATAATGTACCTAGGTAATTTTCAATTTCCTTTAAGGTTAAAGCCTAAAGGTCCCCTTCAGCTCCAGGCAAATTTTTCTAATATTATTGTCACGCGTGTTTGAGTGATCTGCAATATCGACCAAATTCACTGCTCTATCGACTGATCAATAGTTTGCTCACCCATTGAATCTGATCGATAGCGGCATAGCGCAACCATCGATCGTGCTTTGCGTTTGAATGATATGATTTGTTTTAGTTTGTCCATCTAATTGGCATAATTTAACATGGATATCAATCAATAGCGCAACCATCGATCAATTTCTGCGCGTTCGAATGATACGGATTTTCTTTGTTTATGCATTTAATTATTTTTTTCTAATTTAATAAGGCAACCATCAGTCACTTGTTGCACTCTTGAATTATATGGATTTTGTTAGTTTATGCATCTAATTGTTACATTCATTAGGGCAACCATCAATCGATTGTTCTACATTTGAATGATATGGATTTTGTTAGTTTATGCATCTAATTGTTACATATAATGCAACCATCAATCAATTGTTGAGCGTTTGAATGATATGGATTTTGTTACTAATTGTTAGTTAAGGTAAGATCGTTAGATGGGGCAATTTGATACAAAATTGAGGTCTTTGCCTTATTTGAAACTGTTAATAACAAATATTTCATTATTTTTATTTCTATTCTTCCCATTTGGGATTTTGGCTATAGATTTATGTAATAGTTTCATTTAATATGTTATTCCATACATCCATGGCAAATGATGAAATAATGATAATAATTTGATACAACCTCATTATATAATTTTAAATGACACATAGGTTGCCAAAAGGTGTTATATAAGATTCTTTGAGGAGTTCTCAAACTGTTAATGTTAGTACATAGAATTAATTGAATAAGAACAAGATCAGAACATTGTATCAAAACTGTCAATATTTTCATTGTTTTCTTGGTTAGAGTCTGCTATGTTTTAAATCCCTCTACTAGTTTCAGGAAATTAATGAAGCACTATGGCTTATAAATGAATAAACTATGCTTGTTAATAATACTCCAAAGTGTCCTCTTTCTTATGAAACTAAGAAAAACAAAATCCAATAGTAAGATTTTGAGTTATAGGCTTATTTATAATTTTATTAGCTAAAAAAATCATATTTTATAGAAACAACCATCCTGCCATTTTGATACATTAACATATCATAATGGTCTATTAAAAGTAAAACTATACATTTGTCTAATATTTCGAAATTACTTCTTTCCTATGAGATCAAGAAAAGCATAGTCTGATTGTAAGTTTTTACTTTATAGGCATTTTAGTATGTTGCTTTATTTTATTTTACTTTTAGAAAAAATTAAACCCCCTTTATTCTGATACATTGCTGTATCATCTTGACTTATATATAATAAAACTATACATGTTTCTAATTCTGTCATGTGTTCTCTTTCATTCAAGACCAATAAGGTAACAATCAGATTGAAACTTTTTGAGATATAGGTCCTTTAAAAAGTTAGAAATAAATCTTGTATCAAATCCCCCCGTATCAAATTACCTGGTTTTACCCTACCCATAAAGAGGAGGGTTTTGTCCGCAGAGAACCATTTTCATTTGTCATTCAGGAATTCTATTTTCAAATTATATCTATTATCTACAATATCGCAGTGGGTCAGAGCCGACCTATTCTCTGTAATTGTCCCAGCATATCATTCGAATGTGCAACAATCGACGGATAGTTGCCCTAATAAATGTAACAATTGATTCATAAACTAACAAAATCCGTATCATTCAAACAGCAACTATTGACTGATGGTTGCCCTATTAAATGTAACCATTAGATGCATTAACTAACAAAATCCATATCTTTCAAACATGCCACAATCGACTGATGGTTTCTCTATTAAATGTAACGATTAGTTGCATAAACTAACAAAATCCATGTCATTCAAACCCGCAACAATCGATTGATGTTTGCCGTATTAAATATAATTTTTTTAAATTTTGGATGGTTGCGCTATCGATTGATGGTTGCGCTATTGATTGATGGCTGCACAAACTATTGATCAGTAGATTACTCAGCAAAATTGGTCAATGTTGCTGATCACTCAAACGCGCGTAACATTATTCTAAGATTAATATGATTGTATTATTTATATAATAATTGTTGAGTACCACTGTAACAGTCTAAAAAGTAAAGCAGGATTTGTGAATTAATCCTGGGCCCAGATTGCAGACTATGGAACATTTTTCCTAGACTTTTCAACAAATCTGAGCCAAACTTTAGAAATTGTATATCTCTGCGGGAGATATTGAATTGATTCCTATTTAGACACCATTAATTTAGCTTCGGGAGATTCTGAATCTGTTTCTGAGAGTAACTCTCTCTTGAATTGAAATCTCTGCGGGAGAAGAGTCGCATTATGCAGAGTGGTATTATCCTATTTTAATTTCTATTTTGCTATGCTATTTGCTGCGCCCAACCCAGTCTGCAAAGCATGCACATTCAGTCTCCAGATATTTAATTTTTGGGGCAATTTCTCTCCAGAGATTTTCAAATTTCTCTCCAAAATGGCCAAAAATCTCAAAATAGTCTCCAATAATAATATGTAAACACTAAACATAGGAATTAATTTGAATATTGTTGCCAGATAAATCAGGAGACCAATTTCGAGACCTCAATAGTTGCTGGATAAACTTCATGCATCTTTTGCAGACTGGCGCTCAACCTTATTTCGTAGTGTGGATAAAGTTGCCAGTATACCAATGGCGACTTTGGAGAGCGAGAGGTGAAATAAGTTGAAAAACCCTTTAAAATAACCCGTAAAATACTAATAGGCTCAAGAGATACACATGAAGCATAAAAATGTTTAAAAAAGTATCTTAAAGATGGCGACCTGAATCATTTTCTCACTATACTGGCTACTTTCCTAAATTCCTGCCACACTTGGAAATATGGGCGCCCAAAGCCCAAATTCTGTAAAATAATCCTGGGACTGACCGTTTGAGTAGACATTATTTTCAGACTGGGTTAAGTAGCTATTTTTGTTGTTATATAGTGCTAGATATATGTTTTTCAGTCTGTAGCTATTTGTTGCTTGATTTTCCACCAACTTAAAAAAAAAATTCTGATAAATCTGTAGAATTTAGCTTGAAATACAGTCTGGTATGTTTTGAAATTAAATTCACTGTTGGCTCTCAAAATTATAACTTTCATTCAAACTTATGGTAAAGTTACACTTCAGTGACTTAAGGGGATCCTCCCACTTGCAAAACTTATTCTTTATCATGAATCATAGAATATTGAAATTTGATACACATATATAAAATCACATTTGGAATCTTATTTGTTATTGAAAAAATCACTTTTTTTCATAGAAAATGTGATTTTTGGAGAGGGTGCCGATAACTGTATCTTCTCCGTCAATTTTTACATGCAGTAATAATATTAGCATCATTGAAAGCGGAAAGACTTCGGCAACAAAAGTATGTTCATATAAAAAAATCCTACCCTGAGATTAATAAAAAAAATTAGTTGTGACGTCCTTACATTCGAATAAAGATGAATTCCGAAAAAATTCTAACTTTCTTTAGTTACTCTAGTATTTGCGCATCCAACGATACCTATATTTTCAATCTATGTTTAAAATTGACAGAGAAGATACAGTTTGACTGCCAAAAAATAGTACTTTTTACTGTTTTTATGAGAGCCAAGAGAAAAACACAATAGCAATGTGCGTTACAAGGTCTGAGGTTTTATTGGGGCTATATATATCTAAGCAACCAACAAACGTATGCACAAGAAACTTTCACATCACGTACCTAATATATAAAACTACGTATTGCAGCTAGAAAAGTTAATGTTTATAATTTTCAGTAAATCTTGGTGGGACTATTACCCTTAAGGTCTTAAGCTTTAGATTATATAATAAAATTTGGTTGCCAGTTTAATAAGTATTTCAATTTAATCTCCAGTTTATTATCATTTTACTATTTAATAAAACAACAGAAGTGGAAGTATAGTTTCGACTATCTCAATTGAAGCTTAAGTGTACCTGTACCAAAATTATAGCTTCATTGACAATATGATTAGTGTTCAGAGAAATTTATAAAGTTGGCTAATATAAATTCAAAATTCCTAGCAAATCTATTTAGACTTGTAACACAATATAACTTAGCTGTGCCTGCTATTTTACAGAATTTCAGAACAATGAGATCATGAAAATATTTTTAAAAATTTGTTGATGAAATTAGTATTGTATAATATTATAGATATAAGGTTTAGGATTATTATACTGCCAACCAGTAAAACCACATAAAATTTGGTTCGGTAGGTATACCTTTATTGAATTAGTAGCTATATGCTTTTAAATATTTTGAAACTCTGTGTGCATGGTCCTACACTGGAATCTTAACTAGGTTATGCAAGCCAGGGCTATTCTAGAGCACTCTCATACTTATCTGAAGCAAAATAAATTGGTCATAGACTCGTACAGGACAATTTGAATCACATGTGCACATTTTCAATACAACTTGAGTCCCAGGTAAACTAATAGCATATTTTTTCTATATTTGGGCATTTACATTATATGCCCAATTTAATATCACTTGCTTCAATGATATCTATTTAGAAAATATAATGAGGCTGTTAAATTTATTGTCAGTTTATAATGAAATATTAGTGATTATCAAATTATCTATTCTATATAATTTGAAATTCCTACATTAAATCGAGTATAATAGTCTCTTCAGCTAAAACAGTAAAAAAATCCACATTATTAGCATCGTATTTCAGATATTTTATTTTTATCCTATGTGGAGAATTTATGATCCTATTCCCCCTAATTCCATAACATATATGGACTACACTTACCCCCGTGGTAATTACTATTACCGCAGACGTCACCACAATAGATATGGCTATTACCCTGGCACTGTGTATGGTTATAACTCTCTGTATGCTCCACCAGCATATGCATACCAAACATATGGATCCTCAGTGTATGTGCCCAGAGGAAGATCCTCAGTAAGTTTGTACACTTTATTGTACAGTTAAAGGAGACTAATAGATTAATGTGTTTTTATATGGAAATTAAGATATGTATCAACATCAAATACTTATTAAAAATATGAATTATCATTAGGTTATGTTCTGCAAACTGAAACTAAATTTGTGAATCTAAAATAATTCTTTTAAAGATTATGCAAAGCTAGAAACAAATCATTGCTGGTTTTACTAGTCTCTCTTATAGCTATACATCAAAAATAAGCTACAGTTTAAATATTTACCCGTTATCTCATTGTTTTCAGGTGATGCTCGGCCCTCTTCCTGCAGATTTCCTTGCAATTCCCAACTCTGATCCTGTAACAATGCGTCATCAGCAGGAGGAAAATGACTACGCCATGGCTGCACAGCTACAAATGGCCAATAGAACACAGCAGGTTGTTGGGAGACTGCAGGTTAATGTAGTACAAGCCACTCTCAACAAAAACTATGGAATGACTCGTATGGACCCCTATTGCCGTCTTCACTTCGGACAACAAATATTTGAGACACAAACTGACATCAATGGAGCAAAAACTCCTGTCTGGCATAAAACTTTCTTTATTTACCAGTTACCAAGAACAGTAAACAGTTTCTTGTTGGAGGTTTACGATGAACGCTCCATTACAGATGATGAGAGAGTTGCTTGGGTCACTGTTCCTATTCCTGAAACACTTACAACTGGAACGAGTTGTGATAACTGGTATAACCTATCAGGTAAATTAGGTGATGGCATAGAGGGCAAGATTCACATCATAATCACACATGACGTAGCACCTGTGCCTCAGTATGGTACACAGATGATGATGTATGGGGGGCTGGTCACACCCCAAGTTGGGGCACCACTACCTGTCTATCAGACACCCCAAGGACCCCCCACTGCAGCAGTTCCGAGACCTCCACCTCCTCCAGTTACTGACGAAGATGTGAAACAGGTAGCTAGTTATCTTGCAGGAAATTTTTTGGTTAATTCATAGTTTGTGTCACTGAATCAATAGGGAGGAGGGATAATCTATTTTGAGCTTCAATTGGTACAAATTTAGTTAGTTATTTCTATCATTCTTAAATTTTAAATTACTGATTTTTTCTAATGGTTGACATCTTGTGTGAGTTTTTATCAGTTTATTATTTGTTTCAGGTTGCTATGATGTTCCCAGACGTTGAAGAGTCTGTTGTGAAGACAGTGCTAGAAGCATCTTACAACAACAAAGAGGCAGCAGTAGAGTCACTCCTTTCTATGCAGCAAAATGAATAGTCTGCCTACTCGTGGTGGTAGCACTGCTACTTGTGATTGTCTATCAATGTTGCACTATCACTTTGGTGGCTCGTGACTCTTGCAAGTTTTCGCTATTTTGACTGTAGCTATCAACTAACAATTTCAATGGCTATTCCGTGACCACCCTGGACAGAGTTTGTTTCACTTCCATTCAACCCTGCTGACAATATTGTAACTATTTACTTTTTTCAAAAGACGACCTAATTTTACAACGATTAATTCGGTTCTAGGCTTCTAGCTATATTCATATCTGAGCAACACTCCAGCAAACCGAGTGATTTGAATTTTGAAATATTGGCTCTGAATATTTACCAACGAATTATAAATGCAACACATTAGACTTGCTAAATCTTGTCTCAATATTTTTTTTTCTACTTTATGGATTTGAGAGAAATTTCTGAATCTGTGGACCAATTGTGTAGAAAAGATAGTTGTGGGTATCCAAATGTGTACCTACCTAGTGTAGCTAACTATATCCAAGTGTGTGTACCTAGCTAGTGGATATCCAAGTGCATATAGTGTAGCTATACCTATCTAGTGAATATCTAAGTGGATAACCTAATGAATATCCAAGTGTGTGTACCTACCTAGTGGATATCCAAGTTTGTGTAGCTACCTACTTTGTGGATATCCAAGTTTGTGTAGCTACCTACCTAGTGTATATCCAAGTGTGTGTACCTACCTAGTGTATATCCAAGTGTGTGTACCTACCTAGTGTATATCCAAGTGTGTGTACCTACCTAGTGTATTCCAAGTGTGTGTACCTACCTAGTGTATTTCAAGTGTGTGTACCTACCTAGTGGATATCCAAGTTTGTGTAGCTACCTACCTAGTGTATATCCAAGTGTGTGTACCTACCTAGTGTATATCCAAGTGTACTGTATACCAGTATATATACCTGGTAGATTTTCACTGCAAGTGTATACGTACCTGGTGGATTTTCACTGTAAGTGTCTCACTCTATCACAGACTGCCTTTTCTTACTAAGAATGTTATTCTTTGTCCTATTTGTGATATATAAGCATTGGATAATGTGCTCTAATTATATAGATGTAGTTAGTGTGATGAGTTAATAGCTACCATCAAAGTGTTTTATATTGATTCTAAGAAAATTTGATGTTTTTAACCAAATATTTCATTCTTTGCTGGAAAAACAAAATGAAATCTATGATATTTTTCTTTTATATTCAACCCACTGTGCAATAGCTTTATTGCTTTAATATTAAAGGAAGTATTTCTTTTTAGCTCACATTTGTTTTGTTTTTTTCATTTTTATTATAGCTAATTCCAATAGGTATATTATTAATGTTGTTATTCTATCAATGAAAGTAGGTACTTTGCACTGAGTTTTAATTTTATTCCAGCTAAGGATATTCAACATAATTTTTCTAATGTTTATTTAGTTGAGTTAAAATTAGCATCATTTATTCTCCAGGATTTTTTTATGTTTCAATTCTGTAATTTATTCACAGTTCTTTCTAGTCATCTCAAACGATTTCCTCTTTTTAATCTAAAAGTATTACTACTGAAAATGAATGGTTAAATTCTTGAAATTTTCTATTTGCCAAATTTGACAAGTTGCTAATAGAAATTATGCGTTAGTTAATTTCCTTATATGTTAAAATTCAGATTTAATATAACATTTCTTCCTCATTACAAATTAGTTATGGCTTATTATAAATTCATAATCTTATTAGGAGTTAGTTCTAAATTCCCACTTAAAAGCAATACGTCGATCTCCAAAAAGTTTATTAAGTAAATTATTTATTTATGTTAAATATTGCTATTTTTATTTTTCACTAATTGTATTAGCTATGAGCTCTTTTTCCTATATCCTTTGTTAGCACTATACTAATCCTGTTTTATTCGTTCGAGCCATTTATCAGTTACTAGCTATTTATATTTAGTATATAGCTATATTTACGTAATTATAATCAAGTGACATATAATTATAATCTACTAAGTATTGGATGAGTGAAAATAAATATATATATATTAATTCTTTGTTGTACGTTTGTTTTCCTATTATTAACTCTATAATCTCCTGAAAATAGCAGAAGATAAGTTTTAATCACCAAGAGATTGATTTACCATCAAAGATTAAAAACCATCATTTTCCATCAAGTTAGTCACTGTAAGTTCCCTAGGGCCTTAGTTCCTATAAACTAAGGAAAAGGATCTGCCTCCTTTGGGTCCCAAGCTAATGTTCTAGATAGGTATGTTCATGGAGCCACTTTCCTTTCAGACTGCTTCTCCCAGTCCCTTGTATTTAGCTAATTTCCTGACGTCAACGATATGGCCTTTGGTTCCGAAGCAGACGTGAAACCCATACTATGTTAAAATTCCTGTTAAATATGTAGGCTTTCTTTTAATTTTCTTTACTACATTAATAAACTGGAACGGTCACTCGTAGAGCGCATACCTTAGCAATCCCTTCATTCGATTTTTTCTTGTTGTTTCTTGACCAATCGTCCCACCAAATTTCAGACAATTAAGTTGAATACTTTTTTTTGAGATGTGTGAATGACATAATTTACATTAATTTATGATAACAAGATTACAAATAAATAAAATCCGATCAAACCAAAACCTTGCGCAATTTTGCGAAGTAAAAATAGTGAAACCACAACTCGAGGTTTGATGACGTGTCTAATATTTTATTCTCATGTTGTTAAATTAGTAGCCCCCAGGGGCTCTATTCCGAAGCCGTCTGTGGTAAATGGAAGAGAAGGGGGTGGCGTCCTTTGGGTTCCGAACTGTTTTTCAATTTTAGCATGCTTATCATTTTTTTAATGCTACTTTTTGAGGATAGCGCTAGGGTTATGCTCTTCGAGTTCTTGGATTTTGTGTTAGCTAGACTCGTGTCTTTTATTTTCTCTCACCTCAACATTTTCTTCTTCCTTCCGTGAGTGCAGCCACCGGTGTTTGTGTCCCTTTTTTCACATTCATTGGTAAGTGACAGCATTCACTGAGTAGCTTTTCTGCATCCATGAGCTTGTCATTGACGGTGGTAGGTGACTTTGTTCATGGAGCTACTTTCCTTTCTGACTGCTTCCAGTCTATTGTATTTGATTTCCTTTTGACGTTAGTGAATGGTTCCGAAGTAGACATGGATCTCCCTACTAAATTAATCAATTAAATTATTAAGAATCCTTTTATTTGTCATCAGTTCAATACTGCAGTCTTTTGTGAATCGGTAAAAAGTACCTCACTTATGCTTCCCGACTTGTCGCCAAACCTTCACACTCCGGAGTGCAATGAACTCATCGACCAGCTGAAGAAATGCCACAAGGAGGTGAATTGACCAGCTAATGCTTTTTAACTGTTAATTGCTCTTAAATGCTAATTATATTGAATGTTAGATTCCTTTAAATGTTAATGCATCAAGGAGGTGATTTGACTTATGCCTTTCAACTGTGAACTCGTAGCTACTTTAGCTTTTAGCTAAAATTTAATAGTTGGTACACTGTCCTGTGGCTACCAAACTCCATCACTTGGAATTGCCCCCAGAAGCTCTATCCTGAAACTGTCCTGATGGGCCCCGAACTGTTGTAATCTTGGGGCCCCGAACTGTTGTAATTTGTATTATATATCTTCTTCCCTATCTAATGGGGTCACCTGAAGCGGCAGGTGTACTAGTGCTATGCTCTTACACTACTAAATCCAAAAATTTGTGTTAGGTAGGCTTCATTTACAATTTCCTCTTCCATCAGTGAGAAATGACTTTTCTTGACGGTTCATCTCAAGTTTTATATCTATGAGTTAAACTTTCCTCTTATTAGGTTACTAAGAAATACTCTAATCTTACAATTGTTTGGAGCTTAAGTTAATTAAGTAGCATAAATGGATTCTCTCACATTTAAAAAAAATTCATATTAGGTAAAGGATCAATTTAATGATAGACTCTATGCTAAAATATGTTAGATAGGCCCTTAATCCTAATGATTATTAGGGTTGGGACAATATGCTCTTAAAATCATAGATCTCGAAAACATTATAGACGGTGAGAATTAAACACTATTGGATCGTTCTAAACCAGCGGTATATAGTATTCGATTCCATTTCGTTCGTCTATGATATCCTTGGGATCTATGATTTTAAGAGCATATTGTCCCAGCCCTGCTAATAATTTAAAATATCAAACCCAGCAATCTGAGCACTAACTACGTTCCATCCTAATATATTGAATTTAACAAACCGTGCAGTATAATTGTTTGTAATTTACTTTCACTTTCACCAACAGAAAAATTGGGGTAAATTTTTTGGATCCTGTAATGAATTTGACACCAAAGTGTGGAAGTGCTTGAAAACAGAGGTGAGTTCTTTTCATTCTATCCTCTAAACAATAGTAGACATTTCATTGTCATCAATAAGTTAATATATTGATATCGGTTATAGTTTGATACCTAGCAATTATTTATATTAACCACTTCTTTTCTGGCTGCTTGTTCCAGTCCCTTGTATTTATTTAATTTTCTTTTGACGTCAGCGATATGGCCTTTGGTTCCAAAGCAGGCGTTAAACTCCCCACTAAAATTATTTTAAACCTCTTAAAAGTAATTAATCATATTTTTTTTACTTTTGGCAGAGACTCGAAAACCGAAGATTGAACAAAATCAAATCCGAAATAAAACAAGAGAATCTCAAGAAGAATCTGAAAAAATTGAAAGAGTCGCAGAAAGTAGAGAACCTATAGAATTATGGAGATGCTCACCTCTAATAGAAACATATCCGTTCCTCCCATAGAAGAATCGGTAGAGTTAGATTATAGTTACCCTGAAATGAAGTACAGGTACTTTAAGCATTACTATTACATACATAAATACCAGCCCAAAGCAAGATGTCCGTCACACAATGATGAAACTGCACCTCCTGATGTTAAGAAACTCAAACTAGACAAGGAATGTTCTGAAGAGGAACCACGCCAAAAGGTGGAACAGTTCCGAGTGACTGGTTTGGAGACCTTAGTGATGATTCACACCAACAAACTCTGTGTCGTTAGTTTGTCGCCATTCCACCCTATTGTTAAGAAACAAATTAAAGTGATAAAGGTGAGCAATTTGAATAGAGAAGTAGCTAGCTATTTAACTGTATTTATGGAGTAGCTTTTTGGTTTCCATTAGCTTGCCACCTTGCAGGGACTATATTTAGCTACATTATTTTTATTGCTCCTTCCACTCCCTTGTATTTAATTTCCTTTTGATATCAGCGATATTACTTTTGCTTCCTAAGCAGACGTTAAACCCCTACTGAAATTAATTTTGGTACAATTATGTACCACTAAATTAAATAAATCCTCAGTTTTTATATAAAAACACTATTCCATTTAAACAAATGATCCTTGAATGTTTTCAGATTCTGTTACATTTTCCGTTGAAGTTCATATGAAGTAATTCTTGCAGGTTGATTTCGAGGTGTTCGGAGTTGATCGTCTGGACAACAAAGTGTCTGGCAAGGGCAAGAGAGGTGCCCAGGTGATGGGAAGCAAGGCTACCATCTGCAGATTGCACTGTCAAAATGGAACCTATTATGATGTCACCTGTGGTGCCAGGGGAAAACTTGTAGAGGTAAAATAATAGTTCGTTTGACGTGGCGACTGCCAAAAATATTTTTAAAGTAAATTTCATATAATTAAGAACCCTCCTGCTACAATAACCCTTTATGGCATACATTTCTTGGTAAAAATATGTCCCAACAGGTATGTATATGATATATTTATTGTTAAATATCAAGTTTCCCATTGTTGTTTCAAAGCATCACTGTGTAACTGGGCTTGGAAATTATTTCTATCTAAATTTTAATTGATTAAAAAAATTTGATTAATTAAACCACTTTAGGGACATAGCCACTTCTACGACAGATGAATTAAATATGGGAGTGGCTTAATCTGTATTTCTCTGTTCAGGTTAACGAGAGGCTAATCAGTTGCCCTGATCTCACACGCACCAGTTGGGGCAGTGAAGGTTACCTCGCGGTAGTTATGCCCAGACTACCTGACATGAACAGTCTCATTGCCTGCCTCACACCTGAAGAACAATATCAACAACTATATAAAGAACACTGCGGTAATTGTGAACAATAAACTGTACAAAGATGTAGTAACGTTTCATTGTAGCTAGTTATTCCTTACTAATAATTGACTATTAAATTGTGAGGTTTTCCGAAAGTACTGTTTTTTTGTTTAAGGATTATTTTTGATAATGAAACAAATTTCAGAAGTTTTACATTTTAGAAAATACTAACTAAAAGAATTTAAATTAAGTTTTCGAATTACACCACTAGAAACAGTAAGTCGCTCCGTACAAAAGCATTTAGGGAGCAATTAGTAACCACTAATATCTACAAGATATTCACTATTTAAGAGAATAAATAGAATGGAGAGTGTCTCTAGAAGAGCTTCAATTTGAACCAAGATCCTGTTGCCTTAAAATAATATTGTGAGTGCCAGTACTTTTCTCTCTCTGTCACTAGATCAGATCCGCAACTGAAAAAAAAATTAATTAATAATTATGTATAAGGTGAGATATAGAATTTGACAATGGTATCCGAGTAATTAGCTACTAGAGCAAGTTCAGACTTCACGAGTAATCAAACTGTTCCACATTTTCAATATTATCAATATAAATCTATAATTTAACTTATTATTTTAATTGGTATACATGATAGCTACATGCAGGTATCATGGATACCATTTATAATAACAGCTCTCTACTGAGCTTTTAATTTTTTTTTCTTTACTATTCGAAATTTCTGATTCATCATGACTTATGAAAGCACCCACTTTTCGAGTACTGCGTCATTCCCCTAACTTGAGTGATTAAATTCAATATATTTAAATTTCCTATCCATGAGGATAAATTCAGATGACTACTTTTATTCTAACATAGTGCATCACACTCACCATTCATGGGCATCTCATCAATCTGTGTGGAGTAGTACTGTTCAATGTCTCGCAAGATTCTGATGTCGTCACTCTTCACGAAGTTGATGGCGACACCCTTACGACCGAAACGACCAGACCTACCGATACGGTGGATGTACAACTCACGATTGTTAGGCAGATCGTAATTGATGACAAGGGACACCTGGTGAGAAAGGAAACATATATTTGGAGTCAAATATACATGATTGAATTGACAATATGATTTTAGTGAAGTGAAATTAGCAGTGAAGGGAATGATATCACTCATTTAACTCTTTCTGTCTTGACACCTACACCATATCTATGTCAAACTGAATTGTTTTGCAAAGTATGAATACAACAAAAAAATATGTATACATTTCTTTCCAATATATATTTTCAGATCGAAAGTGTTAAAATTAGGAATTGGTTATTTTAGTTAATCTTTTATCTATAATGTTGGTAGGTTAGGAATATGTAAATATATTACCAACAAAACCAACTTCCTACTGTTGTCTGTGCTTATACTGATATCAAATCAGTGTAATTAAACTAGCTATCTGTCGATTGCGAGTGAGAAGAATCATGTTGCGAAATTTAATAGTGAAAAAATGTATACTTTTATACATTGTTATATGATGCATATGCAGGTAAAACGTATTTCATTCGGCAAAATGCTCGTATGTGTGTTTTCATAGAACTATCTACATATCACTTATTTGCAACTTATCCATATAGTCATATAAATCTTAAAATACTTATTTTTGGTAACAGTTTCAAAATTGTAGCTTAAAACTATACTAACTAACTATATACCATTAAATATATGTAAATTACAAGTAGCTACTAGAATGCCTCTCCTGAAAAATAGCTACTTAGGAGTTATGACAGTATTCTCGCAAAAGAAAGATAGGTCACCACCCACTAACCTGCTGCACGTCTATTCCTCTGGCCCACACATCTGTGGTGATGAGCACTCGGGTCTGACCAGCTCTGAACTCCTTCATGATAGCGTCCCTCTCTTTCTGAGGCATGTCACCGTGCATGGAAGAGACTGTGAAGTTAGCCTCCCTCATCTTCTCCGTCAGCCAGTCAACCTGTAAAGGTAAAGCTAAAGTCAACCTGTAAAGGTAAAGCTATAGTCAACCTGTAAAGGTAAAGCTATAGTCAACCTGTAAAGGTAATGCTAAAGTCAACCTGTAAAGGTAATGCTATAGTCAACCTGCAAAGGTAAAGCTAAAGTCAACCTGTAAAGGTAAAGCTATAGTCAACCTGTAAAGGTAATGCTAAAGTCAACCTGTAAAGGTAATGCTATAGTCAACCTGCAAAGGTAATGCTAAAGTCAACCTGTAAAGGTAAAGCTATAGTCAACCTGTAAAGGTAATGCTAAAGTCAACCTGTAAAGGTAATGCTATAGTCAACCTGCAAAGGTAATGCTATAGTCAACCTGTAAAGGTAATGCTAAAGTCAACCTGCAAAGGTAATGCTATAGTCAACCTGTAAAGGTAAAGCTATAGTCAACCTGCAAAGGTAATGCTATAGTCAACCTGTAAAGGTAATGCTAAAGTCAACCTGCAAAGGTAATGCTAAAGTCAACCTGCAAAGGTAATGCTAAAGTCAACCTGTAAAGGTAATGCTAAAGTCAACCTGCAAAGGTAATGCTATAGTCAACCTGTAAAGGTAAAGCTATAGTCAACCTGCAAAGGTAATGCTATAGTCAACCTGTAAAGGTAATGCTAAAGTCAACCTGCAAAGGTAATGCTAAAGTCAACCTGCAAAGGTAATGCTAAAGTCAACCTGTAAAGGTAAAGCTAAAGTCAACCTGTAAAGGTAAAGCTATAGTCAACCTGTAAAGGTAATGCTAAAGTCAACCTGCAAAGGTAATGCTAAAGTCAACCTGTAAAGGTAAAGCTAAAGTCAACCTGTAAAGGTAAAGCTATAGTCAACCTGCAAAGGTAATGCTAAAGTCAACCTGTAAAGGTAAAGCTATAGTCAACCTGTAAAGGTAATGCTAAAGTCAACCTGTAAAGGTAATGCTAAAGTCAACCTGCAAAGGTAAAGCTATAGTCAACCTGTAAAGGTAAAGCTATAGTCAACCTGTAAAGGTAATGCTAAAGTCAACCTGCAAAGGTAAAGCTAAGGTCAACCTGTAAAGGTAAAGCTAAAGTCAACCTGCAAAGGTAATGCTAAAGTCAACCTGTAAAGGTAAAGCTAAAGTCAACCTGTAAAGGTAAAGCTATAGTCAACCTGTAAAGGTAATGCTAAAGTCAACCTGCAAAGGTAAAGCTAAGGTCAACCTGTAAAGGTAAAGCTATAGTCAACCTGTAAAGGTAATGCTAAAGTCAACCTGCAAAGGTAAAGCTAAGGTCAACCTGTAAAGGTAAAGCTAAAGTCAACCTGTAAAGGTAATGCTAAGGTCAACCTGTAAAGGTAATGCTAAAGTCAACCTGCAAAGGTAATGCTAAAGTCAACCTGCAAAGGTAATGCTAAAGTCAACCTGTAAAGGTAATGCTAAAGTCAACCTGCAAAGGTAATGCTAAAGTCAACCTGTAAAGGTAATGCTAAAGTCAACCTGCAAAGGTAATGCTAAAGTCAACCTGCAAAGGTAATGCTAAAGTCAACCTGCAAAGGTAATGCTAAAGTCAACCTGCAAAGGTAATGCTAAAGTCAACCTGTAAAGGTAAAGCTAAAGTCAACCTGTAAAGGTAAAGCTATAGTCAACCTGCAAAGGTAATGCTAAAGTCAACCTGTAAAGGTAAAGCTAAAGTCAACCTGTAAAGGTAAAGCTATAGTCAACCTGTAAAGGTAATGCTAAAGTCAACCTGCAAAGGTAAAGCTAAGGTCAACCTGTAAAGGTAAAGCTATAGTCAACCTGTAAAGGTAATGCTAAAGTCAACCTGCAAAGGTAAAGCTAAGGTCAACCTGTAAAGGTAAAGCTAAAGTCAACCTGCAAAGGTAATGCTAAAGTCAACCTGTAAAGGTAAAGCTAAAGTCAACCTGTAAAGGTAAAGCTATAGTCAACCTGTAAAGGTAATGCTAAAGTCAACCTGCAAAGGTAAAGCTAAGGTCAACCTGTAAAGGTAAAGCTATAGTCAACCTGTAAAGGTAATGCTAAAGTCAACCTGCAAAGGTAAAGCTAAGGTCAACCTGTAAAGGTAAAGCTAAAGTCAACCTGTAAAGGTAATGCTAAGGTCAACCTGTAAAGGTAATGCTAAAGTCAACCTGCAAAGGTAATGCTAAAGTCAACCTGCAAAGGTAATGCTAAAGTCAACCTGTAAAGGTAATGCTAAAGTCAACCTGCAAAGGTAATGCTAAAGTCAACCTGTAAAGGTAATGCTAAAGTCAACCTGCAAAGGTAATGCTAAAGTCAACCTGCAAAGGTAATGCTAAAGTCAACCTGCAAAGGTAATGCTAAAGTCAACCTGCAAAGGTAATGCTAAAGTCAACCTGTAAAGGTAATGCTAAAGTCAACCTGCAAAGGTAATGCTAAAGTCAACCTGCAAAGGTAATGCTAAAGTCAACCTGCAAAGGTAATGCTAAAGTCAACCTGCAAAGGTAAAGCTAAAGTCAACCTGCAAAGGTAATGCTAAAGTCAACCTGCAAAGGTAAAGCTAAAGTCAACCTGTAAAGGTAAAGCTAAAAGGCAAAGCTTCCATGAACCGTTTTTTGTCTAAGAGAAAATGGTGATAATAATAATGAGTTCTTTTCCACCAGTGTAATAGGCATTTTAGAAAGCCAGCAACTAGAGGCAATTAACATTCTGGTGGTTAGGTCAATCTACTCGCCAGTTGACTGAGGACAAGGAGATTAGTTGGGTTTCGGTTTATGTTAAGATGTAAGAGAATAAAAAGTATCAACTTTTGAAACTAACTCTCAAGGACAACCTGAGAGTCTAAGACTCTCAATCATTCACTTCAATAATCTAAATCATACCTTTCGATTGGTGTTACAGAATATAAATCATACCTTTCGATTGGTGTTACAGAATTTAAATCATACCTTTCGATTGGTGTTACAGAATATAAATCATACCTTTCGCTTGGTGTTACAGAATTTAAATCATACCTTTCGATTGGTGTTACAGAATATAAATCATACCTTTCGCTTGGTGTTACAGAATTTAAATCATACCTTTCGATTGGTGTTACAGAATATAAATCATACCTTTCGCTTGGTGTTACAGAATTTAAATCATACCTTTCGATTGGTGTTACAGAATATAAATCATACCTTTCGCTTGGTGTTACAGAATTTAAATCATACCTTTCGATTGGTGTTACAGAATATAAATCATACCTTTCGATTGGTGTTACAGAATATAAATCATACCTTTCGCTTGGTGTTACAGAATATAACTGCCTGTGTGATGGTGAGAGTGTCGTACAAGTCACACAATGTGTCAAATTTCCATTCTTCTCTCTCAACGGCAACGAAGAACTGCTTGATGCCTTCTAGAGTCAACTCATCACTGCAAAAACATAGAGAAAAGAATCGTTTTAGAGTTTGAGACCTAACACGTTGACCGCGATGTGTACCATATATGTACACAGAGAACTTTCCCAACCGGCGATGTGTACATATATGGTACACGCATCAAAAATATATAGAGCTTAAATTAGATGTATATCAGTTTATATTAGAAATTTTAAGGAATGGTGTACTTTGACAAGAAGGTGAGAAACTAAAATGAATATAGATCGTGAAAAATATGTTTATTTATAACTATAACCGAAATTAATGTACAATACATATTTAAACCTATCGCCAGTAAAGCAAACATGCTGGATCAGCAATCGCAGTCAACGTGTTAAAAGATAATAGCAGAGACATTTTTCCAAATTTACCATTTCAATAAGATTGGTTATTCTTACTGTTTTAATGGATTTTATAACAGAAATACATTCAGTAAACTTACCGTTTGACCAGAATCCTTACG